>OZ012690.1:39296739-39328836 GCA_963942565.1 Maea johnstoni
TAAGGAAGATAATACATTGGTAACTGACTTCGTTGCCACAAAACCACGCAAAAGAAATTCGCCGAACATCAGCAACACGCTCTTGCTGGTAGGGAAATCTACCAACCCAAAATAAACAGTAAACGCGATAAAAAGCAACACATGTGATGCCTGGTTCGCGCGGGTACCCGGTCTAAAAGCCGAATTCCTCCTCTCAACCGCCGCTCTCTGCAAACGCACCCGATCTGCAATAAAAAGAGACAAACATCAGGCCAAAGCCCACCACTCCACACTACACCTCAATGCCACAACCCTTAACACAATTACAATTTATTCATCAAGTCAAAATACTGGTCTGGCACCCGTACCCTCTGTGCCGCTGCCAACACCGGGTCCGACGCTACCCTCTCCCTGTACACCTCTCCTGTATGTGCCCGCGACAGTGCATCGGCTCTCTGCATCTGTCTGCCAGGCCTGTGCAATAAAAGAAGTTCAATATCTGCCACTGCACACACGAAGAAAACCTCCCTCACACAATCTTGTATAAACATGTCTTTCGACCTACCCGACTGCACCGCACAACAAGCGTTCGAGTTATCGCAGAAAATTTTCACTCTCTTTCCTGCCCACTCGTCTCTCCAAACCTTAAGTGCGATAACCACGTTCAGTAGTTCTAGGTGGGCAATACTGTGCCCCACATCGAGGATACGTTGTGGGAACTGCTCTGCGTAATACCGGTGTGTCGTACACGCTCCGCACCCCGTGAGGCACGCGTCAAGTTCAAGTGATTCTTGATAGGCAATGTCTGATTTGTTAACCACTTTCACCCCGTTGAAATGCGGCAATAAGTTCAGGAAGAACTGTAAGTCCCGTTTAAAACCCCACGACAGAGTCTCAGTGCCGCGCTGAGGGGCTTCCCGTAAGTTCATGAGCATGCGATTGGTGAAGACACTTGTGGGAGGGGAAACACTAGCAACAAACTGCAAGGTACCCAACAGACTCTGCATTTCATTGCGGGTAGCTCGTTGTCTCCCCTCCCACCCCTGCAACAACACCATAATCTCGCTCAATTTCTCTGGGGGTACCGAGATCTTCATCTCCAGGGAGTCATACAGTAAACCTAGCCACACAAGCTGCTGTGCCGGCCCACATACCTTATGCGTTGCCTCTGTCACTCCCAACTGCTGCATTATGTCCTGTAGTTTCTCCAGGGCTGCTTTCGCCTCCCTGAACGTTCTCTCTGCCCCCCCGAAATCATCGAGGTAAGGGCGTGACAGGAAACCAGCCCTGCCGTGTATCCAGCTAATAGCCTCGGAAGTGCGCTGCATGAATAATGCAGACGTGCGCAATCCGAAGGGAGGGCAGATATCGATGTAATATTCCCCCTCATGTTGAATACCTAGGAGCGGCCAATCGTGTGGGTCCACCCGTAGCTGACGATAGCCGCGGCTGAGGTCTGTCTTATACAGGAAAGCGCCTTGGCCAAGCTGTAATAGCCTGGATTCCATGTAGTCCACGGTCGGCAACGTTATAGTCGCAAGCCTGTCTAGGTACCACGGATCTGTGATACCATCATTAACAGAGGCCCCGTCCGGCCATGAGAGATCTACAATCACGCGTCGCTTGTCGGAATCTTTCTTAATCCTGGTCATCAGTGGGCTGACGTGGAAGGTCGAAACTGGAGGACCCCTGAACGGCCCGGCCAGTGCCTGATGCCCGAGTTCGGTCGCCACGTAATACTCAATATCCCCCTCGTACCTGGTCGCCGACGGGTGATTCTCCAGAGTAGACAGAAGCGGCGAATTCCTGTCAAAGTTCACTGGCCAACCAAACGCGAGAAAATCGACTAGGTTTGTGTCGGTATAGTCTGCCAGATACCGCCGCCATGCTGGAATGCACAGCCCACTGGGCACACGCCGCCGTGCCCCTTGAAAGTTATATCTGCTGTCGCTCGTGACTTCGCTGAAAATATCCCTGAGTTGGGCATTAAACCCTGCCAGCCGTGGATGGTCAGGACGAGTCGGCTGGGAGAGATGCCTTGTATCGCTGGCCTCCTGCCCCCCCACAGACTCGTAATCATGATCATACGCTAAGTGCCCGTGCACCAAGTCCCCACCGTCTGGGCTAGAGTTCCCCTGCATTTGGCCCCGTGCCTCTGCTACAATGTCTCTCACCCCTGGAGCCCCCGCACATAACCCATGTGTGGCCCCTGGTATGTCCGGAGGGAGCACCGCTACTCCCTCCTTTTCACGTTTTTTGAAGCGTCTGTCACCTTCCGAATGCAATCTGCTTCAGCGTGTCTGCAGATTGCTGAACACACCTTAAGACAATAGGCGCAAGCGTGTGTAAAAGGTGCATGGTCCCGTGTGAGTTCGCAGGTATGTGACTGGAAAGACGCACAGCATCGCATGCCCGGCGGTGCTGCGCGAAGCGGTGGCCTGCCACTATCTCGTGCCTGTGCCTGGGTGTCTTTCTTTTCCCCGTGTGTGTTGTGGGCATAATTGAACCGGTATTCGTTAATCCGTTCGATGTCATCCCACTCCATAACTCCTTGCTCAACGTCATGCCCGATGGCTTCGTACAATGCTAATGCGAACGGCCACGAAATGTTCATAGCGTCTTGCATGACGATGCGAAACACCCTTGTCATCACCCGATAATCCCATGTGCACAGTGGAGACTCGATCATGGCCATAAAGCCATAACTGAACTCCTCGGCCCGCAAGTCTGTGTATGCTACACCCTTCCTCCTGCCATTAGTCATACGCGTAACGTACATGTGCGGCCAATCGATGCGTTCGATGACCGATTCCCCTGCCACTATCATACTTCCCGACTTCTTACCTCCGGTCCTGGTTTTTCTTCCATCCGTTGTCGTTTCAACCTCATCGTCCAATTCACGGACTCGTGCCAATCTATCCGCGGCACGATTCATGATAGCCGTGTTTCTCCTGAGCAAAGCCGGTGTCATATCTCCGTCTGGCACCGGCATCGGTGCTGCTGCGCCCTCTAGTTCCCCTGTATCAATGTCTAACATACTCTCCTCGCTATCGCTTTCCACGCCTCCCGCACTGGCGTTTGCCACTGGCCTGTTATCCGTCCCCATGTCTCGCAATTGTCTCTGTATGTCATTCAACATGCGAACGATGTCAGTACCTTCATTGGTCTCGGTAACGGGCTCCACATGATATACCTCCCTGCAGTGCTTCCCCGTGGGTGGACCATGGACGTTCCCACACTTTCGACATTTATATGACCGCGGCATAGTCACTCGCTGAACATAAACCTTTCGTAGTCCGTGTAGAAAAACCGAAAGAGGGGAAAAACCTCTGTGAGAGCCTCCTCGGGAAGCAAGGAAGTACTCTGTTGACGAAGTTAATTGCTCGACGCGATACACGCTCCACTCTCGATTCCAATCAACATGAAACCGACTTGCCGCCAGCGGGAGGTGCTCGTGCCGAAGCTGCCACCTGATTGGTCCGTCGGCTATTAGGTCTCGTGCGGCCCGCGTGGCGGGTTGCCAGAGTGCTGTCGCCTCGCACGTAATGACCTGTAGCGGAATGAGATCAAAGCTCGACCTTGAGTGACGGCACACTCCGGTGCCAGTCGTGTGCCTCATCTGTCCCCCTCCCCCGCACAGCAATGCCCCAGAATGACGGGCCATTCTCGCAACATTGACATTGATTATCAGCTTGGCAAAACAAATGCTCCACTTGTTGAACTATAAGTATCCATAATACCCTAGTTGGACATCCCCTTAAACGAACCTTTTCAAAGTGAGGTTTAGATTTGGATTTTTAAGGATAATTTGTAGCAGCTGACGTCACTCTCTACAGCTTTGGTCATATATCGCGACGATATGGAACCCCTTAAGTGATACACTCGGGGGACACCACTCAATTTGGAATACCTTTCACTTTAAATGATGTATATCTACCAAGTATTCCTATTAGTATAGTTTGATATTGGATAATTTGAATTTGGTTTATCGTTGCTTTTTGGGCATATTGATGCTAAGGTGTAGATAGAGATTTACAGATCAGTTCCCACAGACTGACATACCTCTTTTGCCACTTTCTCTGGTCCACGAGGCGTAGGGAAATTCTTTGAATCATCAATATCCTTTTTGGAGACCTTAGTCACTGGGACTACTCCTGCTGGAAAGTCCAGGACATTGTAAAAAGCAACGAATGCCATGCCCCCTGAAAACAAAATCATCGGTCACATCAAATTAGCTCTATGAAACAATATGTTATGATAGTCTTTATAAGTGAATACAACCTTTTTACTGAATGCATCTTACTACAACAGGCTAATGTAGTATGATAGTAAGTACTGTAACTACATTTTCTTATGGTAATATAGTTGATATACAAGGTGTAAGGGTTTCATTGCATTCAGGGTATAGGATGATAAGTCAGTGCTATTTTGTGGAGTGTTTAGTTTTATCAAAATAAAATGAGGAACATATTTTAAACTGCATTAAGCTACATGATATTCATCTATATATCCATGATTACTTTAAACTAAATAAGTCTACTTCCCCTTTGTAGCATGTGGCGTACTCTAAAGAGCTTTATCTCATAATGCAGTCTGAGAGTAAAGAAAACTTACAAAAGCGTTCATCGCCCAATAACCCTTTTGCATCTCCGTGGCGCATGGGTATGTATGTACCAACTGGGCAAATCAGGGCATCCAAACCCTTCTTGCGCCAAAGATCAATGCACTCATCCCGTAGGGCCTAAAACAAAAGGGTATGAGAATCATTGCATATATTGTAATTGAATTGGAATTAAGGTTGTAAAAATGTGCCTGTTCATGTATTAATCTAAGGATGAAGGTTTTTGAGTCGTTCTTATTCAATGGGATACTAAAATGGAACCAATGTTAGTATTTTAGTTAACAAATGATTGAACTTAAATGTGCCAAGTTGAAACTTTATAACAGGTTTGGTATATGCATATCGATGGAAAAAAAAAGTATTTCCAAAATCCAGTATAAACAGGTATCTATGTTGGTAACTATGAATCATCAATCAGTAATTGATAATTTTCTGTTATAAAGGTATTAACGAGAAAATAAAGGTACGGTATGATTTTGGATTCATACATACAATTATACATACGTACATATATATATATATATATATATATATATATATATATATATATATATATATATATATATATATATATATATATATATATATATAATATACAAATATGGACTGATCCCGAGGGCAATATCAGGTTATATGGACCGAGGGAGAGCAATATTGCCCAAGGCCGAAGGCCGCGGGCAATATTGCTCTCTCGAGGTCCATATAACCTGATTTGCTCGAGGGATCAGTCCATATTTGTTTTATTATATGACCACTGACAAATGGAAGAAGCATTAATTACACATCAAAAAGAAGAAACATTTTGATTAAACTACCACTATCAAGTATCCTTATTAGTACAATAATAAAACATCGTTTTGAAGCAAATAATCTTTAAAACTTCAAAACCCTCAAAATAAGCCTTAATTCACCCTTATTGGCTTTCAAATGCTAATTAGAAAAGTTCAGATCTTATCAAATCCCTCCCTCATTTTTTTGAATTTCTAAAAAAAAACGTATATTTAAAAAAATAAAATTAATTTATTTTTTTAATTTTTCATTTCATATTTAAAAAAAAAATATATATTTTTATTTTTATTTTTTTATTTTTTCATTTTTTATTTTTTTAAATTTTAATATATTTTTTTTGGCTTATTTTGGGGCATAATGGTGGCCGGTCATGTCACAGCCCATTCGATCGATGGGCTGTTGGCATGCTTGGGAAATCTGGGGGTGTGTCACTATTCTGGCACTTTCATTGGATGGTGTGCCTGATCAGTCAATATTGCCAGTCCATCAACTGTTTTGATGGACTGGTTGGGAGATATTCCCTAGTATAGGAAGTGGTCATAGCCTGAATTAACCAATCAAAAGAGAGATTGGTCAGTGGTCATATGATAAATATATATATATATATATATATATATATATATATATATATATATATATATATATATATATATATATATATATATATATATATATATATATATATATATACATATGTATATATATATATGTATATATATATATATATATATATATATATATATATATATATATATATACATACATACATACATACATACATACATAGATGTGTGTGTGTCTATAAACTATCGTATGTAAGGACGACTGTTTTAAAAGGTAGTCCTAACCATGTACTTCTCCAAGCGTTGTAAATAGGGCAAAGAGCCCGTGACTTAACAAGGAAGTCTTTATTTAATGAAAAACCCAACGGCAGTCAAAGGTGTCTTTGTCGTTGGTGTTATTGCTCTTCTTACTTTCATGGTAGTATATGGGCTCTTAGCAAAATGTAGTATGCGGGCACGGTAAACTTAGATGCAATGGTGGCAAATTACAAAAACATATTGCAGGATGTATTCTAGATACTCAGGGTACAAAGAGAACATCCCACAGTTGGCTACTCAATTACTCAGTTTCTTATCAGCTTTGAATGAGTAGAATTTAACATATAGACTACATACAGAAGTTAAATAATCACAGAACACTTTTTAAAGTTGACTTACTTATAGAAAAAGGGTTTCTTATTTTGACTGGAAAGTTGAAAATTGCATTTTTCTCATTTTCAACAACAATTCCCAAAAAAATTCGAACGGAGTAAAAATATGATATCCTCCACATGTGTAAACTAAAAAGGTCCCTAGTTCATCATTGGCAGTAGGGGCAAGTAAGCATTTCTTTACCCAAAAAGTCTGCACCTTGCAAGGAGGGTACTATGGTTGTGCTTAATGTATTTGCCATCCGAAGACCTTTCAGACAACACAGCGTTTGTATACAATAGATCAAAGTGTCAAATATAATCGTTATAGAGTAAAAACTGAGTTAAAGAAATTAACCCCATGTGCTAGATTGATACCCTCTTGGCCAGTTTTTGAATTAATCAACACAATAGAAAAATATAATCAACAAATTCGTGAATTAAGTATCTATATATTAAGACTAGCATGCCAATGACAGGTGAAAATAGTGTTAGACCCCCAATTAACCAAAACACCATGCAGATGGCGCTATTTAACTCACAAGCTAGCACCCTGGTTTTTCATTTGTTAGACAAAAGGTCGTGTCAGAAGTGAATGTGCGTCATTATCCTTAAGTATTCCATGACAAATTTATTACCTTCTTTTTCCCTCATCTGTTTTATGTTGGAATTTTCTAAATTCCACCCTGTCTCAGTTATTTTGACCCCCTAAGTTCTGTCCCCCCTTTCTTGTGTTGTCGTCACTTCCCTGTATGCTTCATTTTACCACTTCGTGCTGCAATCCTCCATGTTCACACTTGTGATCTTCGTGTTATTTGTATTCTTAATATTTGCACGTGTTCCTTTGAGATGCATGTTGTCTACCCAATGTCTTGAATGACTGGCAATAACACAAAGAAGAAGAAAAAAAATTCCCATATAAATTGAAAATCTAGAGTACAGACAATATTGATACTTTTGAAAACGTTTCTATGATTTCTAAGAATGTCGGATGTAAATACAGGCGAACTTGGATATGACGGACCCCTGTACGACGGACTTTTGTCTATGACGGACGAAGCTTTCTCCCAGTCCCATGCATATTAAGTGTGTGTTATATGTATATGACGGATATTATACAAATATGGACTGATCCCGAGGGCAATATCAGGTTATATGGACCCAGGGAGAGCAATATTGCCCGCGGCCTTCGGCCTTGGGCAATATTACTCTCCCTGGGTCCATATAACCTGATTTGTTCGAGGGATCAGTCCATATTTGTTTTATTATATGACCACTGACAAATGAAAGAAGCAATAATTACACATCAAACAGAAGAAACATTTTGATTAAACTACCACTATTAGGTATCCTTATTAATACAATAATAAAACATCATTTTGAAGCAAATAATCTTTAAAACTTCAAAACCCTCAAAATAAGCCTTAATTCACCCTTATTGGCATTCAAATGTTCAATTAAAAAAGTTCAGATCTTATCAAATCCCTCCCTTATTTTTTTTAATTAAAAACAATTTTTTCATTTTATATTCCTAAAAAAGATATATATATTTTTTTTTTTCTTACGTTTTTTTTTAATTTTTTTAAATTTTAATTTTTTTTAATTTTTTTTTTTTTTATCATTTTGGCTTATTTTGGTGCAAAATGGTGGCCAGTCATGCTTGGGAAATCTGGGGGTGTGTCACTATTCTGGCACTCTCATTGGATGGTGTGCCTGATCAGTCAATATTGCCAGTCCATCAACTGTTTTGATGGACTGGTTGGGAGATATTCCCTAGTATAGGAAGTGGTCATAGCCTGAATTAACCAATCAAAAGAGAGATTGGTCAGTGGTCATATAATGAATATATATATATATATATATATATATATATATATATATATATATATATATATATATATATATATATATATATATATATATATATACATATATATATATATATATATATATATATATATATATATATATATATATATATATATATATATATATATATATATATATATATATATATATATATATGTATATTTATATATATATATATATATATATATATATATATATATATATATATATATATATATATATATATATATATATATATATATATATATGTATATATATATATATATATACCATTTCCATTTCAAAAGTTAATATAAGCACGAGTGAGTGAGAGATGTTCAAGCTGATTCGAATTTTATAATGATTTATGTACAGCCAGGAAACGATGTGCTTTGATCCCAACTTGGACGTACCTCAAAACTGCGCAAAGATATCTATCAAAACTTTCATATCCTTTACAGTTCTAGTGCGTTATCAATTAAGTATACAAACTTGGATTGAGTTCATCATTCATTATTCAGTTAATTGGAAATCTTAACAGTGGCTATATGTTAAAACATAAGATAGACGGAAGCCTGGGGCAACCAAAACGTTCTAATATATTACTTACCATAATGGTTTCTGTTAATTTCCACCATTCGTTTGTGTTTCTAGAATCAAATGTTTGCAAACAAATGAATATCAATATCAATTATTATCTGATAAATGACTGAATAGCATTGGAAAGGTGACACTGATGTCCATCAACTGTTTATAAAAACGATATACAATGCACCCTACGTACATCCTACGTCGGTAAAAGGATGATATTAGACATGAAAGCATATATCTTCTACTAGTATTCATAAGCTGTCAAGTACTTTTGACATAATATTTTGAGGTACATGGAACTTCTCTAATTTTCTTATATTCCTTTGCAACTAGCTTAATTCATATAGAAAAGTGTTACAATCAACATGAAAAAATATTCTTCTCAATGATACGATGTGATAATAAACAGTTATTGCCTGGTTTTTTGGTGGATAGCGCAGATTATCACCCGAGAATGAATTATTTCCCGAGGGCAATGCCTGAGGGAAATAATTCCCTTCGAGGGGTGATAATCAGAACTATCCACAAAACAGGACAGCCAATAACTGTGTTGTTATACCGAACATTATGGGCTAACACGCGGCACAATCGTAGGACAAAACCAGAGCTGATATTGATGTTCAGCGGCAGCATTCATTAAATAAACTGGCTGATGAATCGGTGCACCATGCAGTGTATTTAAACCTATAATTGTTAATGCCGTATCCATTGAAGAACTCTTTTTACCACCTGATGAATGTTTCGGCAAGCTAATGTCATAGTTATTTCAGTATTACTAATAGTTAATTGTCAAACGGCCCTCCACATTTCACCCGGTTTTATTAATAAAATACGGCCGTAGATTGCGGGGTAGATTATTGACTGGCAATTATTTACCTGCTTGTGCTATTATTCCCCTCTTTTTTTACTGATAGCGTGGATTATTAAATGACTCTTAACATAGGGTGAGGTACAACAATTATATTTATTCAACGTTCATTAGAAAAACGCTCATCAATATTGGTTATTTAGCCACTCACTTGCACTCAGCACGTGAAGAAAACACTATCCCTCTTGGACGTCCCTTAAATATATAATTAAACATTCCTGCATATATGTATATTTATATATAGATGTATTCACATATATATATAAATATATATATATATATATATATATATATATATATATATATATATATATATATATAGAGAGAGAGAGAGAGAGAGAGAGAGAGAGAGAGAGAGAGAGAGAGAGAGAGAGAGAGAGAGAGAGAGAGTCTTTCAGAAGAACCAGTGATCGACTTTGAAAATTGTGACAGATTTCAAACGCTCGTTAAGGATTACTTGAGTAACCCATTTATGACCAGACGACCTGATGACCATTCATTTAACCCTTTGCCCCCCAGAATTATTCAATGGTTATTTTATTAACCCATCCAGAATATATGTACTGATTTTGTGAATCGTTTTTATCTTCATAGGTTAAACCACATACAAAAGTGTGCTCAGCCCATTTCACACCCAATGACTTCATGAAAACTTTGACAGGGAAGCGCTTCTTAGTTAAGCATGCAGTGCCATCCATATTTAGTTGGAGTCCTGACACATCGGAGAGGAAACCCCCCACGCCTAGATCTAATCTGAAGAGGCGGAGATTGGAAGATAGGTAATTTTGTCAGGAGTAACCTGTCGTGTACAGGATAAGATAAATTCTGGAAACTTAAGTAGATATTTCCGCGTTACTTATTCAAAAAGGTTAAGAAGGCATGGGGAATGAGATTACAAATCTAAAAAAAGAAGCCAAATGTACTATAATTGTCAAGCATTTTTATTTCATCTTTGTGAACATGAAACTCACATGTGGCATATAAACACGTTATTAAACATTGTGAGCGATACTTATTAGTGTTGGGACTATCATCGATTATAATCGATAATCAATCGTTTACCTCTCTAAATTCTGATTAATCGATTACAAAACTTGCAATTGACAATAATCGGAAAAGGTGACACCTAGTGGCAAAATATAGAACTAAATGACAGACAAGTCAACACTCTCTGGGTTCAGAGCCTACCCAGGGTATGGGATAAAGCTTCCAATGACATGGGGTTAGTTGGTGGTTTTCCCCGGGTACCCTGGTTTCCTGCACCAGTTATAACTGGCTAGTCACAACTAAGCCGCAATTTGGTAGAAAAAGTGACAAAAACAAAATTCCATCAAAGCATACCAAGTATATTCAGATCATAATTTTGTTTTTCCTATAACGTTAACAAGTTCCGATATATATATATATATATAATGATTTCTGCATATCAATAGGTAGGGCCGATACAGCCAGGCACTTATTGTGAGAACACAACTCTAAATGGCACACCGCGATGGTGGGATCGAATCCCTATGGTTGTAAGTGCCTGTTGGCTCTAGCTCTTGATCCAGGCTAAATTATTTTGGCATTTTTAAGAAAAAAAACATTAATAAAAGATGCAAATAAAGGCTTTGCTGTCAGGTGCAGATTTCATTGTTTGTTAAAAGAAAAGAAACATGGAAATCTGTGAAACCAGTCCCCCCCCCCCCCCCCGCACCCCACATAATCTGGAGGGACAGATTAAATGTAGGATTAGTTTAGATATTGAGTTTGAAACATGAACTTTGTGCAGACTAAAGTAACTCAAATATTTAATCTGTCCTTCCAGTTTCGACCAAGAAGGAATCATCTCGGAAAGCACGGTAACACCACCGCCTCTATTCCACGACTATCTACAAGAGGAAAAATCTGATAAGGAGAAATTGAATGAGGCTGCGAACCACATTGGTGTTTTGGAAAAGAAAGTTGAAAATCTATCTCTGCAGTCAGAATTCTCGCTAAGTCGCTTCTCAAATGACAGTAAAATACTACAGTTTTACACTGGATTTACGTCATATGCTATTATCGTCAGTGTTTTTAATTTACTTAAACCTACTGCTGAGAAGATGACGAGATGAAGATGACTTGCATGTAATATGCATGGCTCTCACGAAGCTTGAAGCCACTATTGACTTGCTTCAGGTATGGGACATCTTTGAATGAACTTTTCATCGGGCATTTTACCTCCAATACACCAAACGAGTTGACTTCGTTTGGATCGTAAACCAAACGATCGGGTGTTGTACCACTGCCTGTGGATTTATGATGAATCCGCAGGGTTTGACATTAACGTTTTTGTGTGTGGCATATTCCAAAACGGCATTTGCCTCATTTGTGATTCCATGTTTCATTGCTGGTGTTAAAATCCTTTTATTTACAAGAAATTTGTTAGCCAGGCTTTCAAAGTCCTTCTTTCGGGAAATTACATCTTTGAAAACTGAGGACGTTATTCTAGACTGTCGCAACTTGTGCCACTCTGGGCAATCGCTTTGAGACCTTGTGGTTCCCTCAATGTCATGGCACTGGGCGATTGTCAAGTCCAAGCCCTCCATGAAAATAGATTCGTTGCGTAATAAAGGTAATGAAACGGGACTTGTCAGGTTATGGGTAAGTAGGGGCAAACAAGGGAACTCAGGGGCATTTTTGATTTTAACAATTGAACCATCAGACTTTGGCATGGGAAGCTGGTGCGATAGTGTACTCCCCACGTAAACAGGGCCGAAAGTAGTTACTTTTGTTTCAATATTTTCAAAGTTGTCCGGAATGACTTGACCGATTTGGCATGTGTTATTTAACAATGAAAACTGTTGCAGACCCTCCATTAGAGAAGAATCTGGGAACTCGGTGTTAACAGGATTATAGAGAGTGCTACATATACAGGACTCTGAATTGATTTTATCCACCTTTGGGCGTACAAATTTGACTTGTTTCAAATCCCTTGGGTTGATGCCGTGGGTTCGAGGGGGCACTTGCCACTGCTGGGGACAAGATGTTTTCGAGACGATGACTGGCACTGACGTCATGTTCAATGTTTTATAATGGGCGAGCTTGAACAGAAGTGCTGCAACATGAGCACATGACCCCAATCCAGCTCCACATCCACATTCTTGAGTCTCCAGAAGTTCTTTGGAGAGAAGAGATATCTACAAATAGAAAGTAATGCTGCACAGGGTTCGACGTAAGCCTGAAACAAAGCCCGGGTTGCACGTGGTTAAACAAATGATCTTAAGGACCATAGGCCACTAATGGGTTAACTGAAGAACCTTGAATATATTCTCGGTGGTTAAAGGGTTAATTGAATGATCTCGAGGGGCTCTGGCCATGAATGGGTTGATAAAGCAACCCTTAACTAATTCTAAGTGTCTAAGGGTTGAAGGAATGATCTTAAGATGCTTTGGCCATAAGTGGGTTTACTTAACAACCTTTGATATATTCTGGTTGGGTAAAGGGTTACTGTAAAGTTTGAAATATTAGCCAATCTATTTTTAGCGAATCAATCCGTTTTTCCATGATAGGGGATCGTAATAATCGCGTATGAACCATCTACAAAAGCACCATCTGAGTAGTGATATTCTTATTCATGTACTTATATACCGCTCATGCTAATATTACTTCCACGTTAATATTTTGAACTTTATAGTAAGTGAATAACACTAGGGTATTATATGTATACATTCATGTCTCACGTAATACAAACAAACATATAAATGGCATTGTTATACCTCACGTGAAAATCGTAAGCCGTGATTGGCTTACAATGGTTGGCCATTCCACCATGTCCACCGGCGAAATGTCCACCAGCAAAACGTCCACCGTTGTCACTGGATCTACCGGCAGTCATTGTCGTTTTCATTGATATTTTACCAAATTGGGGTTTGTTCGGTATAATAAAACAAATATGCCATGCCAGTCTGGGAGACATTTCATCAGGATACCCACACTGGCTCGGCATATTTGTATAATGATCAACTTGAACAAACAAACATCGGTGTGTGTGAGTGTGTGTTAAAACGTAATGTCAACTTTATTTCAAAAAATCATTTCAATAGTTCATGTTCATAACAAAATCATTGTCAAATGGATGACATATTTGTAGTAACGGTCATATTCAATATTGTTAAATTCCAAAATTCAATGTTAGTGACAATGTATGTTAACAAAGGCTGATGAGACGAAGGCATCCAACTCAGCCAAATCTGCAAACAAATGCAGATTAAAGTAATTGAACAAAACATCAAGGTTTGACTATGTGATTGCCTTTGCATAACTACAGATGATGATGGCTGTAGTTAGTGGAAAAGCAATCAGTAAATGTCAAACCCCACATATTTGGCTACATACTTTTATGGACCAAGGTGTTTCGTTTTTTCTCATTGAACGATAACATTTACACCTGACCTCACAGCCTTCACTTGCGCCTTTAACTGAAAATTTGGCAAAGTATTAAAATACTAGTGCACAGATCAAAAGCTAGAGCCAACTGGCACTTACAGCCATAGGGATCCGATCCCACCATCGCGGTGTGCCATTTAGTATAATCACAAGAAGTGCCTAGCTGTATTGGCCCTACCTATTGAACTAATGTATTGAAACTATGATTTTGAATGTATTCAACTTGTACTGGTTTGGTATACATTTTTTCAATGTGTATTTGTAAATAAGTTTGACCATTTATGTATATCATAATATGCCGAATAAAACAATTGCATTAAAGATGTATGGTTTTTAGAATAGTATTGCCAAGTAAAATACCATGAGCCTCAAGGCACTTCATTTCCCAAAAGATGCAGGGCTCAACATTAAGAAAAAACTTCATAAGCCCAGCAGAGCTAGTTACCGAAACTTTTACTAGCCCTGAAATATTTTTGCTAGCCCTGATATTAATGACAACTCTTCTAAAACAGTGACCTCTGTTGATATCATAGCCTTTGTTGATAACATGAAAAGGATACAATGTATTGTGGTAATTGAGGTAAATTATCATCCAGGTATGCAGAGCCAAAGGTGGGATTCATAATTCTATCTAGTCCCTCAGGGCTACTCACAGGTAGAATTTACTAGCCCTGACATTCAATAACTAGCCCGGGGCTACGGAGCAAGCCTTAACGTCGAGTCCTGAGATGCATACAATTAAATGAGTAACAAGTCTGACACAGTGTCAGCTAGCCCTTTCAATTCAGTGCTACCTGGGATTCCAGACCGATGAGTGGGTGTGGTTATCACTCTAAAAGTCCCCAAGTGGTATCATTACATGTTCTGTTTATGGTTGAAATATGAGTATATTGTGATCCCCGTTAAAAATTTGGACGCCCCAAAATTTTTAGACTGCCAATTTTAGCCACCCAGCCTCTAAATCCTGGCTAACAAATGCCATGATTTATTAATATTAATAAATGATTTATTAATATTAGAAAATGATTTCTTAATATAAATAAATAATTTATTAATATTAATAAATGGAAATGATTTTCTAATATAAATAAAAGATTTATTAATATTAATAAATGATTTATTAATATTAATAAATAATTTATTAATATTAATAAATACTTCTTAATATTAATAAATATTTCTTAATATTAATGAATATTTATTAATATTAATAAATTATTTATTAATATTAATAAATCATTTATTAATATTAATAAATCATTTATTAATATTACAAAATGCTCTTTTTGTCCACTTTGGCCTTCCATACTTCTAAGTGAGTGTGTGTGTCCACTGGATTCTCACTACCATGTTGACCAGGTTGCCATACAAATGTCTGGTATTGTGAATGGATATATATCGTGCCTTTACAATTATTATGCTGACTTAATTATTTTCGGACAGTCATGCAATCCAACCAAAACAACTTCTTCATTTTTCTAATATTTTTATTCATTTTTCCATTCGTCAAGCAACACCGCAGCATAAGAGCAAGTACAGACATTTAGCGCTGTGCTAATATATATCTTAACTATGTAACAAGTATACTACAGAAAAAGCTCGAAGGTGCTATATGTAACAATTTTAAATTGTATGTAACAGAATCTAACACGAATGAATGAATATTAACAAGCCGACAAAAATGTCTAATTGATTTTGAGCAATGGCAATTTCGTTTAGTTCTGTCCTTTCTACTGTCTCAGTCCAGTCTCTATGTCTTTCATGACTCTAAGGCAGCGCTCCTCTTGCCATGGCAACGTCACCACCTGCACACCAACTGGAAGTCCTTCCCCACCGACCATCATCTACAATACATTGCAAATGGCTAGTAAAATTCTCTTACTGCATAATGATAATTCAAATCATATGAGGATTCGACCACATTAAGGACTTTTGCTCAGTAGTTACTAATTGCGTCGTTTTATATTGAAGATGGTAGTCAGGTAAACAAGGCATCGCATTGATTATCAGCTTGGTAATCCAATCCTCAACTTGTTAAAGATTATTATCCTCAATACCCTAGTTAAACATCCCCTTAAACGAACTTTTGCGAAGTGAGAATTTGATTCAACAAATTTTGTTACGATATATACTTGCTTTTTCGCCATGTTGATTCTAAGTTGTGAGTAGACATTGACAGATCAGTTCTCACAGATTGACATACCTCTTTTGCCACTTTCTCTGGTCCACGAGGTGTAGGAAAATTCTTTGAATCATCAATATCCTTTTTGGATACCTTAGTCACTGGGACTACTCCTGCTGGAAAGTCCAGGACGTTGTAAAAAGCCGTGAATGCCATGCCCCCTGGAAACAACATCAACGGATACATCAAATAATCACTATAAAGTAATTGTTATGATAGCCTTTATAAGTGGCAAGCATATCATTGCATTCAAGATATAAGATGATAAGTTTGTGAGGATGGAATGTGGCTCTAAAGTTTATCTTACTAAAATGAAATGAGAAACATATTCCAAACTACATTTATCTACATGATATGTAATTATATATCGACATGTATATCCATTTCAAACTACATAAATCTACTCCCACCCTGCAGCATGTGCTGTACTCTAAAGAGCTTTATTTCATAATGCAGTTTGAGAGTAAAGAAAACTTACAAAAGCGTTCATCGCTCAATAACCCTTTTGCATCTCCGTGGCGCATGGGTATGTATGTACCAACTGGGCAAATCAGGGCATCCAAACCATTCTTGCGCCAACGATCAATGCACTCATCCCGTAGAGCCTAAAACAAAATGCCAAACTGCATGAGATATTGCTCTGACTAAAACATGGTGGTTTAGGCCTTCCACTAGTCATACTCTGCATATTTCAGACTGTTCAATCGTATGTGGAATATCTCACATAACAATTGTTACAATCTATTTATCAGTACTTCCAAAATAGAAAAGGGCATGAGATAAAATTCAGTTATTACATACACATTTTCTTTGTAGAGGCAAGAGCCTGTGCTTAGGATTGAATTCAGCAATTTTCTAAAAATACTCAATAGATAGTTTGTTTCAATAGTCGACAGTACGATACACATTATTTGAGAATAGTTAGAGTAACAGAACTTGATCAAGTCTTTAATGTGTGACATATTCCAAAAAAAAGTAGGTCAGGAGGTTTACAATGGGAATTTACTCTCTGACTATGAATTGACACATCTAAACATTTGGTCAGCATTAATTATGCCTGATGATTTGTTTAAAATAATTTTGTAGTTGTGGCATTCCTGCCATTAATTGACGTATTGTTATTGTTTGATCATAATTGATATGTTACATCAGCAACAAGACCGACATGTCCATCAACATCCAGCTTATTGCTATCATCAGTGTACTGTTTTGTCTACATTGCAAAATCGTCATTTGGTAAATGGTCTAATGGATTTTGTAATGGACATAACGCTGAAATCATGTCTGCAAGAAGGTGTTAAGTGTTATATTGTTATGAGCTACCCTTCCTGTATTAAATACTTTAACATATACGTAAGCCTTCCCAGTGTGCCAGGGTGTTAAGTGTTTTACGAGATACCCACTAAATCATCAACTGAGTAAATTTGAATGTGACTCTACATTTTCATATAGAACAAATGAATGAGGAAGTGGGAATTACTAGATGAAATTTCATTCCATGTTGTGTATGGCTAATTAATTAATGATTATAGTATTTTTATAATGCAGTATAAACAGGTATATATGATTCCAAAAACATTTAACTTGTATCAAGATAGGTTGGGATTTTATTTTATATACGTGGTTCTATTAAAGTGTTAGTGAGCTTAATTATCAATCGGTAATTTTCTGCTATAAATGTTTTAATGAGGAATGGAAGGTACTGTATTCTTATGGATTCATGCATACATACAGACAAACATGAATACATACATACATACAAACTTAGTACATACATACCCACATACATACATACACACCTACACACATACATACATACAGACATATATGTATACATACATACATACATAAATTTTAATAGTGGTTATTATTGCTTGCTTTGGATTGTCCAATCAGCTCTCAGGATTTGTACCATGTGACCGGTCTTTAAATCCCCATAATGCCCTACGCTGCAGGGCATTAAATGTCACCTCATAATGCCCTGCAGAGCTAACTAGGTCAGTTGACCATATATATAACAAGATGCTAATAATTAGACGACAAGAAACGTCTTAAGCCAGGGTCCCACATGAATTCGCACAAATTCGACTTTATGTAAATGATATGGTAATGAGGAAAACCCCCACATTTTGAGTCGAATGCGAGTTTTAGGAAAAGCTCGCATTCGATGTTTGTCCAGAGTTCGGCAATTCGAAAACGAGTTTTTTTTTGGCGCGAAATTTAAGGTCGAAAATCAATTAGTGAACGTCTCGAATGCGTCGGAAAAAAAGTAACTTCACTTCACAGAGTCCTCACATCGCTACGTCGTCGAATGCGATCGGGTTTGCAGTTAGTCATTAACATAATGACTAGCCTCATTTGCATAACGTCGCATTCGACAGAAGTACGTCGAATGCGATTTTGCGTTGACGCATTCGATGTTAACGAAGTCGAATGCGTATATTACATGTGCGCATTCGACTAAAATAGTTTTATCGCTATTTGCAGGCTAGAAAAGTAGCCTTGCACATTGATAATGTCGTATTGCTTTCAAAAATTATACAAATCTTACTTGCTCCCCTAATCCCAAACATAGTGGAAATTCAAAATGTAGAAAATTTGCCCCAGAAATTCTTTGGCAAAGTAAAACTCCAAAATCTAGGTTTTGGAAATTTCCAGCTCACAAACTTGATGAACTTTAACCATAGTTTAAAATTATCTTGGATTTCCAAGATACAAAAATTACAAGGTATCTGGGCTTGTTTCCCAAAGAAATATGGCATACCTCAACTGATGTATTTTGGCAAAAACTATGCAAAAGTATTGTTTGTTAAAATTCAAAATGTTTCTTGAAAGAATGTTGCTGAATTTATGGCCGATCCTTTAAAAGTAAGAAAGCCAAACTGAGTTCGAGAGATAGCCAACACTCTTCTGTGATTTAACCCAGAGGTGAACTTAGGATGTTGAAAGGACTAGTTCAATAAACGAGTCAATGCTGTAGGTGATATAGTCTCAGATTCATTACAAATTTATTAATTTCAAGAATTAAAAACAAAAACAGTATAGCAATATCAATGCCTGAGAATGATGGTATCACAATATATGGGAACGGTTAATATGAGAGAAATCTGGAATAAAACCGTCCATGACGGCTAATGTGTAGTGAAAATAAATGGTGCAAAATGACACACGAACATCTCATGCAAGTAGATGATAGAATTGGAATATTTCGTCACTTTTTCAGCCATATATTGTGACTAGCCAGTTGTAAATGGGGGAGGTGACTGATATCCAAAAATGAAGTCAAACTGTAATATGTGTTAGACAGAAATCCAAACAATAGAACAGGCATTCCTGTCGTGTGAAAAAAGGGCTAAAATTTTGGCTCAATATAGAAAAATGGCTTAGAAGACACCTATACAAAATATTATAACATAGGATAACATAGGATAATTAGACAACCAAATATAGGAATATATAAAGTATAGAATATCGAGAGAATGAAAAGTCCTGGGGTAAACAAGTGGCCTAGGAGGGACTAGAGCTTTCTGTAGCTCCTCTCTATTTAGTTGACCCAACGGGGCAACGCAGTAACGGATCACCATCATCGTCATGGTCCACTGAAATCTTAAATATAAAGATATAGTTTTTAAGGAGATAAGAAGACTTAAACAACACTCTATTGAAATAGAATACGCAGTGTAGCGAGTAAACTGTTCCTGGAATTTCCAGGCACGGGAGGTTTTTCAGACCTGTTTATATGGTGCAGTGGTTCTGAGCATCAATCATGCTCGCTGTCTGTACTTAATGGTTTCTGTTACTATTAGTATGCCATCCATAGGAGGTGTGTAGAGGGGGGGACTCATCATTTACAATATATGGCCATGTGCCCCCCAATGAAGGTATGCTGTTTGGTATGAATAAGAGTATGTCTTCTGTCCTCATGGTATGGAGGAGGGATAATTTGAATGATATTTTTTTTTAATTTTGCTCCATCCATATTTTATAATAATTTGTTATTATAATAATAATGTTAAAGTGAGAAAAAAAGTTTTTTTAACTTCTAGATTGTAAAATTTAGCATATTGGGAACAAATTATATTTGTGAAAATGAATAAAAAAATCCTCCTGTCATATTTTAACAATTTATATCAGATTTTCTCGTTGAAGATGAGAAAAAGTGCCCTTTTTCAATTTCTAGATTGCGTAACTAATAATGTAAAAACAAAGATACTCTCTCTTTCGTAATTGTCCTAGCTATAAATTTGCCAAATAAAAACTAGTCCATTAACAGATGATATCCAAAATGCGTGTTTGGAATAATCATAATAATAATAATAATAATATTGTCATTTGATATTGCGCCCTTTCCATATAAACATGCTCAAAGGCGCATTACATTCATTGTCAGAGGATAGATGTTGATATCCACATAGTTATTTGATAAATACATCTTTGAACAGATGTGTTTTCAATTGTCGTTTGAAGATTGCCACACTCCCAGCTGCCCGAATATTATTTGGGAGCTGATTCCATAGTTTTGGGGCACAGGCACTAAATGATCTGTCACCGTAGGTTTTCATGTTGGTTCTCGGCTCGCAGAGTAAGTTCTTGGATGTTGATCTCAGTGTCCGTGGTGGGACATACTCTTTCAGCATTTCCCTCAGGTAAGAGGGTGCAGTTCCATGCAAACACTTGTACGCCAGGAGCAGAATCTTGAATTCAATTCTCTTCCTGACTGGTAACCAGTGAAGTTCCTTTAGTACTGGAGTGATATGGTCATACTTCTTTGTGAGTGTGATCACCCTGGCGGCATTATTTTGTACTCTCTGGAGCTTACATATTAGCTCTTCAGGTATTCCACAGAGAAGTCCATTGCAGTAGTCGAATCTTGAGGTTACCAGGGATATGACAGCACCTTTAGTTGATTCTGCAGTCAAGTATTTTCTGATCCTTCCAATGTTTCGAAGGTGATAGTTTGCAGATTTGACTGCCTTTGACACATGTGCGGCCATATTCATGCTTGGATCAAAAACAGAGCCCAGATTGCCGATAGGTATATTGAGAATCTTAACAATCTCACCATTTACGGAGATGCTAGGCACAGATATTTTGGCTCGCTGCTTAGGGGTACCTAGCACTAGGACTTCCGTTTTGTCTGCATTCAGTTTTAGCTTGTTCTGTGACATCCATGTATATATGTCAGTGAGGCAGCCCTCCAGCCTAGCAACTCCTATGTCCACAGCTTGTTGAGTGATAGGTTTTATTGCCAGATAGAGCTGTGTGTCGTCTGCATATATGTGAAGCTCTAAACCATGCTTTCTGATGAGTTTTCCAAGGGGTAGGAGGTAGATCAGGAACAACAATGGTCCTAACACTGATCCCTGTGGTACGGACCACAGAATATCCTGTAACTCAGAGAATGACTTGTCAATCTTGATGCGGAGTGTGCGTCCTGACAGGTAAGACTTAAACCAAGCAAGTGCTTGACCCGTAATACCTAATGTATTTTCCATTCTGCTGAATAGAATATCATGGTCGATGGTGTCGAACGCCGCACTCAGATCTAACATGACCAGTATAACTACTCCATGCTGGTCAATGCTGGTTAGAATGTCATTCTGTACTTTCACTAGGGCAGTCTCAGTGCTGTGACCAGGCTTGTAAGTATGAGGCGCCGTTGTGGACAAAAGTAAAAAGCACAGCATAAATGCATGTAAAAACTTTGAAATTAACTAAATTTTCAATGAAAAACAAAGAAAAACTTTGAAATGAAATAATTTGCTCTATAAAAATAAACAAAACATTGGAAACTTTTCAAAAATTTTGAAAATAAAAAATATTTACTGAAATTTTCCAAAATATTTCTATTTTTTGTAAAAAAACTTTGAAAAAACTTTAAAATAAAAATTTAATTCTCTATAAAAGTTCAGCAAAATAGTGATTTTTGTTTCACATTTTCTTTGATAATGTAACATTTTTCAATGCCTTTCTTTAAAGATCCCAACGCTTTTTACTTTTTTTTTTCAGATAATTTTTTTTTTTTTGGAAGTTTTTCAATTTCTTTTTGGAAGTTTTTCTTTCTAAATCTCACTGTAATTTTTATCAATTCTCACTGCGTTTTTTAGCCTCATCCGGGTCCTAGTGAATCACAAAAGCATGTGACGTCACTATATTTATAATTTCCCGCGCTTGCACGTGCAAGCTGACAAGGTGGCTGGATCAAGGGAGGCATTCAATAACCTGCTCACCGACGAGCAGTTAAGTCGCATACAGGACGCCTTAAGCGCCCCTCCTACAGCCCTAGCTGCAGCTTCCCCCGCCGATCGACCATCGGCATCGAATGTCAGCCTGGGAGGAAGCCATCCCAATTCATCACGCCCCAGACCAGCCGTGAGGTCTACTGAAGAGGAGGTCCGAGCAATATTTAGACCTGCTCGGACCTTCACTTCAAACTTCACGAGAACGAGGTTATTTGCGTGTGCCAGTTATTTGACCAGCCGCCATTCGGCCAATTCGTTATCAATCGTGATGAAAGTTGACACACTCATAAGCGGGGGAAGCTGCAGCTGGGGCTGTAGGAGGGGCGCTTAAGGCGTCCCGTATGCGACTCAACTGCTCGTCGGTGAGCAGGTTATTGAATGCCTCCCTTGATCCAGCCATCTTGTCAGCTTGCACGTGCAAGCGCGGGAAATCTTAAATATAGTGACGTCACATGCTTTTGTGATACACTAGGACCCGGATGAGGCTAAAAAACGCAGTGAGAATTGATAAAAATTACAGTGAGATTTAGAAAGAAAACTTCCAAAAAGAAATTGAAAAACTTCGAGAAAAAAAAAAGATTATCTGAAAAAAAAAGTATAAAGCGTTGGGATTTTTAAAGAAAGGCATTGAAAAATGTTATATCATCAAGAAAATGTGAAACAAAAATCACTATTTTGCTGAACTTTTATAGAGAATTAAATTTTTATTTCAAAGTTTTTTCAGTTTTTTTACAAAAAATAGAAATATTTTGGAAAATTTCAGTAAATATTTTTTATTTTCAAAATTTTTGAAAAGTTTCCAATGTTTTGTTTATTTTTATAGAGCAAATTATTTCATTTCAAAGTTTTTCTTTGTTTTTCATTGAAAATTTAGTTAATTTCAAAGTTTTTACATGCATTTATGCTGTGCTTTTTACTTTTGTCCACAACGGCGCCTCATATGTAAGCAGATTGTAAATGTTCATGCAAGTTGTTCTCAGTCATGTAGTCAGTGAGTCGCCCCGCCACCACCCTCTCCAACAGTTTTGAGATGTAAGAAAGGTTACTGACAGGACGGTAGTTCTTTAGAATATCTGGATCTAGGGTAGATTTCTTAAGTAACGGTGTTACTATAGCCGACTTCATGGATTTCGGTACCTGGCTAGATCTGAGAGAAGAATTTATGATGTTAGTCATTACTGGAAGTAATTCGCTTCTACTTTCTTTGATGAGCCAAGTTGGGATTGGATCAAGCATGCAGCTTTTTGCAGGAGACTTGCAAATTATCTTCCATACTTCCTCCTCTGTAGTATTCCGCAGAACATTCAGAGTGGAAACAGGTGGTGACTGTGCTATTTCCAGGTTGATGTCAGAGCAGTCAGGGAGGTTATCCCTGATTTTATCAATCTTTTCCTTGAAAAAGCATGAGAACCTATTTGCAAGTTCTTCTGCAGAGCTGTGTTCTGGGAGTTTTGACACTTTCTGCCTGAAGAGGAGTTCATTCATTGTCTGGGACATCGCTTTTGAATCCTGCCCACAATCAATAATCCTCTGTTGTAATATGACACTTTGCTACTTTCAAGGAGCTTGTTGTATTTGTCTCTTTCTTCCTTGAAGATTTCACGATGAACTGTCAGGCCAGTTCTCCTCCACAGCCTTTCAGCTTTTCTTTTCTCAGATTTTGCTCGATGGAGATCATCTGAGAACCAAGGCTGTTGTGGTCTTATTACAATAGACTTTTCCTTGGGTGGTGCATGCTTATTCAGCACATTGGTTAGTTGTGTATCATATATGTCCATGAGATCAGTGACAGAGAGGTTGTCATCAGGATCCCCCAGTCCTTGTGAAATGTCTGTTCTAAAACTGGGCAGGTTAATGGAGCGAAAGGCCCTTGTTATTATTTTTGTCTTCTGAAGGTGTGGCTTGGGGTGATGGACGTTGCATAACAGTAGATGGTGGTCTGTTATCATATCACCCACCTGGACCTCTTGTACAAGATTATCTGTGTCTCGACACATGATAACATCCAATATATGTCCAGACATGTGAGTGGGTTTATTGACGTGTTGTTCGATACCCAGTGACCCCAGCATATCAGTAAATTTGTGGGTGGTGTTGTCAGTCTTTTTATCAAGATGGAAATTTAGGTCACCAACCATCAATAAGTCACCTGAGCCAGTGACTTTGTCCTGGAGAAATGAAGAGAACTCCTCGAAGAACTGACCAGTGGTGAACTTATTCTTTTGGTTGGGTGGTGGCCTATACAAGGTAATTAAATCAAGGCAGCGTGATCCTGTGTTAAACTTGATCTGCATGTTTTCAAAGCTGTCTGACTTGTAAACATGTGTTTTGATGATTTTGATTGAAGCCTTGTGTAGGACACCAACCCCTCCATATCCTTGATTTCCACGTCTTGGTGTATGTTTGAGTTCATACCCAGGTAAAGATAGTCCTTTGACGTGGAAATCATCCTTATCTTTCGTGGTGAGCCAGGTCTCAGTTAACGAAAGAATGTCTATGTCATGATTAATCATGAGGAGAGATAGCATGTATTTGTTGAGGAGATATACTCTCCTTACAAAAGAAATCCATTCCCGCACGTACGACAGATGCACCCCCTTTTATAACTTTCCATTTTGCAAATGCAACAATTTATTTTTGCAAACTGTGTCGCATTCGACAATTTATTGTGTTTAAAATGTCCGATTAGACCAACTAATACTGAATGCGACGTGTTATTTGTCGCATTCGTAGTTTAATAAGTCGAATGCGACAACACGTTTATGCAGACTTTTATTTTTTAAATATTCGCATTCGATTTAATATTTGTCGAATGCGATTTTTTAAACTTCGAATGCGATTTTTTAAGTCGAATGCGACCTTCTAACAGTCGCATTCGACACAAGCTGTCAATCAAACTTCTCATTTGCATAAAGTCGTACGCGCAAAGTGTTTTCGACATAGTTAGACCTTTCGACATTTTGGCTGTCGAATGTGACTTAAAGCGATCTCACATCGCATTCGACTCAAACCAATTAACACCTTTTTTGCCTAACCCAGTGACATTTTGACAGGTCGAATTTAGTCGAATTCGGTCGTATTCGACTTTTTCGCATATATGTCGAATACGGTAGAATACGGTCGAATCCCATGATCCCATGTGGGACCCAGGCTTTATGCAGGGAAGCAATGATAAAGACCTTAATAACTGTTCACCAGGGCAGTATGTGTATCAAATGTGCGCCTTCAGGCATCCTGACCAGACCTTCGGCCCTCGGTCTGGCCAGGATGCCTTCAGGCGCACATTAAATACACATACTGCCCTGGTGAACAGTCATTAAGGCTTTATTATACGCTATAAAAAGTATAGGCAGATTCTCGGTTCAGTCCCAACTTTCTCATTTAATTCTTACAATAATGGTTTCCGTTAATTTCCACCATTCACTTGTGTTCCTAAAATAAGGCAAATAGAAAAACAAATGAATATTGATATCAATTATCCTTCAGTAAGTAGCTGAATAGCATCGGAAATGTGACACTGATGTCCATCAACTATTCATAAAACGATATACAATACATCATACATACATCCCATGTTGGTAAAAGCATATACATTAGAAATGTTTGCATATACCTTCTAATAATATTCATAAGCTGTTCAGTTTCTTTTACACAAGTCCAGATATGAAACGGATATCAAGGCATGAGAATAAATGCTTTTTAAATAGCTGTCCCAATGACTAGTGTAAATATATTCTCAGAAATGCACACATTAATCCAATATTTCAAGATACATGTAACCTCTCTAACTTTCCTACAAACATTTGTAACTGGCTTAATTCATGAAGGGTTAAAATCAACATGAAAAGATATTCAAAGTTGTCATAAGCAGATTTATTCCATGTCCGTTTGAAATACATACATCTTTTGGTTTAACTACTTACTTGCACCCAGCACGCGAAGAATACATTATCCCTCTTGGACGTCCCTATAATATAAAATTAAACATTCCTGCAAATAGTGCACACTCAGAAACACTAACTAACTCTCTCTCTATCCCTCCCTCTATCTATCTATCTATCTATGCATCCATCTATCTATCTATTTATATCTATTTATATATGTATATCCATCATCTACCTGTCTATCTATCTGTTTATCTCTCTATCTCTCTATCGATCAATCCATCTATTTTCTTCAATGGATTTGAGTTTAATTGGCGTATTATGAGTTAAAATGGTTAATCGAATAACCATACAATTGATCTTACTTACTATGATCGTTCCAATAAGACGATTACACCAGGTAGGATACAAAGCGGTGCCCAAAATTCCAGGAAGGCTTGGGTCTAAATGTTCATTTTCTCTACAAAATACATGTTTAACCAACGTAATATTTACGTTTATATTTACGTTTGTGTATATTGATAGATATGGGCGATGGACTTTTAAATTCTACATCTTATTCAATCTCAAAATGACTGTAGGATCAGGATATTGACAATACGATAGAGCGGTATTCATTTTACCTAAATTATTAGAAGTAGTATAAGCAGATGTACATTATTGTTATAATCGACCTTAACAAATAATGCATTTAAATCCCAGTGTTTTCAATTAGTATTCCTTTTCTTACTTGAAATTGTTATGATGTAATGTTTAATCGTTTCATATGTTACATAAGTGCTGTTGATATTCATATATTTTCATTTACCTTTCATTATATAAAACAATATTCTCAGATTAAATGATATGTTATACTTACAACCAACCTTTGAAAAAGACACCCTCATCACCAAATAATGCCCTTTGAATAATCTCCATGACCGACCTCATGCGTGCTTCGCCCCACTGGAAGGGTAAAAGCTGAAATACAAATATTTGAATTAAGGCAAATCTAGTTCTGCTGCCATCCTAGGTTGCTCAACCTTTAGCCAGAACGGTTTCCTATTTGTTTTGAATTGATGCACTTCCATTATACTTTTGAGAAAACGTGACTGGTGGCTCCATCTATTTCCAGAAGTCTGCACCATTGGTTAGCATGGCAAAGTGAATATGGGAGATTAAGAATTATTGGTTCTAAACGAACGCGTGTTGTGCACGGGTGACGTCAAGTTTATACTGATCTTGTACTCGTTGGACTAGGCAAGACTGCGAATGACAGTTATTGGTGACCATCTACGCCTTCAGATCCAGGGCATGGTTGCATAAAATACATATTATATTTTCAAAATATGTATATAGCACTACTTGATTCGTACCGTGTGCCCCATGTTTTGAAGAGTCAATGTTGTCTCTCTCACAGCTCGCTGGCAGGTAGGCAGAGGAAAGTAGCCTCCATCAGCTTCTAGATAACCTATCCGCAGCGACTTCCTCTCTTCAAATATCTTCAAACATAAAAAGGAGAGGGGATGGATCTTTAAATCTTTACCCCGGTGAATACAAATTATTTCGTGTAGAAATTACATTGTGTACATTCGTTGAATATGCATACACACATTACATTTTAGACATAAAATATTGAACACACAAATTCGTCTATAGATCACCTACACATGATACATTGGAAACGTTTTAACGAGTATTTACCTCCCAACCTCATTTCCTGGTACAGATTAGAGTAAGGAACGGCTTGACTGCGAGGCATCATATAGGAGAGAAACATGTTTAGAATACGTCCATGTGTCAAAGGGTGGCACAGCGTACGGTTCAAAGTGATGGTAAATTTCATTTGTTTCAAAGCAATGGATATATTGCGGACAAAAGCGCGGATGTCATACACTGGTTAATTTCGCGAAGAATTCTCTTGTAGAAAACATGAGATGAGTTTATATAGCATTTTTATATACAATTGGTGTGGTGAACATAATGAGTGAAATGGAAAGTGGATTATTTTACCTCATCTCGGAAAGCGATGGGAGGAATAACACCATCAATAGCGTACATGTCCTCAGAGCAGAGTGCCCTTAATGCCAACACCAAACCATCCACTTCTTGTGCCATGGGTCCAAATATACCAGGGACTGGAATTGACAACATAAATGCCCTCATGGGATTTTGCTAAAGGCCCAAGTCGCACACAGAGTATACCACTACCATCGAAAACCTTCTGTATTTAGGCTGGTTGAGCAGTTGGCACTGATTGCAGTTCGTCTCAGGTGGCTTAAATATTTTACAGTTTGGAATTTTTTTTTATTGTTAAGCAAGGCCATTATGGACCCAGAAACAAATTTACAGCATATAGGGATATATCAATAGTACATTCCACGCAGAGAACATATATGTGAATAGCACTATTCGTTTGAAATAATATGCATTGTATATTTTACAGATGACCTGAATAGCTTTTTTCATAAAAGCTAATGTAAATGACCAGGAGAAAAACTATTTATAAGCTGGATCAATCTGCAAGGTCTGTCAGTTCTGCATAGACAGGGTGTCATGTCCCAAGGAAAACTGGAAGTGTGGCTTAGGTGGCTTAAACATGTTCAAAACCTTACCACGATCACGATCCTATAACTAAAATGGTCGGTGCGTGCAGTCTATTTGAGATATTACTTACCAGCAGGAAATTCGCCTCGGTACACATAGCCATCACCATAGGAACTGGAGCAAATATGCAAAAGTAGTGTTTAGAACAAAGATAAAAAACAAATATGTATGTTTATCATCAGCTGCACTCTGATATTAGCAGCTGATTAATCAATTTCTTTGTTGTACTGGACTGTATTGCAGTACTTACATTGTTTTCCATTAATTGTCAATGTCAGAATCTGAATACGGACTCATCTTCCCCGTTGTCATGGGAACTATGGCGTCATTACCTTAAGTGTGCAGGTCACAGCCTCGTTTGGGCCCTTGGCGACAAAAAAAATGGCGGACATTACTCTCTGTTTCACCACCGCTAGAAATTGTTTTTTTGCATTTTAAACACTACTTGCGCATTATAGTCTGCCAAAATGGTGTATATATGGAAATAAAGATGGCAGAAAGTAACTGAGGTTTATTTAGGCTGGTATGTTGCACATTCATACGAAAAATCATGGCTGTATGTGGTGCGTCTGGTCTGACGAAAATCTCTGTTGCTATATAGTATGTAGGACTTTGGCTACCGCTTTTTTTTTCATTTTCTTTGTAACAAATCATTCGAGTTTGCCATTCAAACTTGGCAATTCCCTTTGGAGCACTAGGTCGTGTATAAATGGACATACCTTTCGTCTGAGCTCTGCAAAATGTTGATTTTGCCCATAATTAGTTCCCATTGTGAAATTTGCCAATTGCCAACAGAACAAGTATGTCAGGAGGGGGGGAGGATTGAGCTGATGATAAATTCGTTACCCTCTTTGTAAAAAAGGGATACGGCATGGTGTGTCTGTACAAAGAGGAAAGCTAATAATACGTATACAAACAAATACATACACACACACACACACATATATATATATATATATATATATATATATATATATATATATATATATATATATATATATATATATATATATATATATATATATATATATATATATATATATATATATATATATATATATATATATATATATATATATATATATATATATATATATATATATATATATATAATATATATATATATATATATATATATATCCCCCCGGACAATATCCCCCCAGGACAAAATCCCCCCGGACAATATCCCCCTGTTCCAATATCCCCCCGGACAATATCCCCCCAGATGATATCTCTAGTAAAACATGTTTTAGTAAAAATAAAAAAAAATAATTCCAGTGTTTTAAATCATCCTAAATCGTGTGCCAGTAAAAAAAATTAAATTAAAAAAAAATAATAATTATAATTTTTTTTTTCACTAACACGTTTTTTTTCGAATTTTTTTACTAACACGTTTTTTTTTAAAAAATCTGTACTAATACATTGTTTAGAATAATTTAAGCCCCCGAAATTTTTTTTTGAATTTTTAAATTTTTTTTAGAATAATTTGAATCACAGCAATTTTTTTTTTAATTATTTTTTTTTTACCAGCACATGATTTAGGATAATTTAAAATACAATTTTTTTTTTGTATTTTTGAAAAATTTTTTTAGAATAATTTGAAAAACTGCAATTTAAAAAAAAATATTTTGTTATTTCACCGGCACACGATTTAGGATAATTTAAAACACTAAAATTAAAAAATATATATATATTTTTTTTTACCAACACATGTTTTTGCAGGGATAATTTACAACACTGGAATTTAAAATATTTTTTTTTACTAAAACATGTTTTACTAGAGATATCATCCGGGGGGATATTGGAACGGGGGGATATTGTCCGGGGGGATTTTGTCCTGGGGGGATATTGTCCGGGGGGATATTGTCCGGGGGATATTGTCCGGGGGAATATTGTCCTGATACCAATATATATATATATATATATATATATATATATATATATATATATATATATATATATATATATATATATATATATATATATATATATATATATATATATGTGTGTGTGTGTGTGTGTGTGTGTGTGTGTGTGTGTGTGTGTGTGTGTGTGTGTGTAAGATTGCTATCTGTCAGAACAAAGTACGCTAAGTGAAGTAGATGCTAATGCGGAAATCAATGTCACACGACTGCAGAGGTCTTGTCAGAAAAGATACGACTAATTGAAGATAATGAGGGATTGGTAAAGATATTTAATCCATGCACTAAAATTGCCGGCTGGCTGGGCATTACGTTTGACACCACATACCTCATCGTAGATATTGCCTCCCAGGGCGTCGTCACATTTACACATACCAGTTATACACACTCAAATGGATGACGAAATTCATAAGGCACTTGCACATTGAAAGTTCTATGACAGGAGGCAAAGTTAAGGTGGAGTATGATAGTATTTTTTCTTTAAAAGCACCTATATGAACAATGGCCTCATTACTTTTAACAAGGACACAGGTAGTCCTATTTGCCATGCAACACGTATGGCTAGCCATGAGGATACATAGTACGAAACAAAAGCACAATGCAAAGTATGGCAAATACACATTTTGTAAATCGTCCATTACCTGACGCGTTTGCTTGTAGGCTTAAGTCCACATATACCACAGGAATAGGCAGGTACTCGAATGCTACCAGCTATGTCACTTCCAAGTCCTATGAGTGAGCCCCCTGCTCCAATCAGAGCCCCTTCTCCACCACTGGAGCCCCCTGGAGTACGCTCAGAATCGAGGGGATGAAGTGTAAGGCCATCTATCGGATTCGAGCATTCAAAGCTAAAAGAAAGTGAGTATCCAGACAATGTTTAAATAAAAACATAAGTGATTTTCCATTACAACAAGTAAACCTATACTGTTATAAAAATCACGTACTTTAAAGTATATCCAGAAAGGCTGGTGTTCCATGTACTG
>OZ012690.1:39329036-39389036 GCA_963942565.1 Maea johnstoni
GCATTATATATGTGTGTGTGCGTGTGCGTGTGTGCACAAATATAGATAGATAGAACGATAGAAATATATATATATATATATATATATATATATATATATATATATATATATATATATATATATATATATATATATATGTATATATATATCACTCTTAACTACTCCTAGTAACATTAACCCAACTCAAATAACTGGTTCATATATCTATTGACTTCATAATCAAACGTATGGGCACTGCTTAGTGATACGTGTGAAGATGAATTTGAATTTTTTAAACATCGATCCTTTTTTGCAATTTGAGGCTGATTTGCCAAATGGTGGAGGAAACCAAAATTCCTGGAGAAAACCACTACCTAACCCGTCTACTTACAGGGGTGGTAAACAGTACCTAGGGTAGGACCAGGGCATAAGGCCATATGGGTATTTTAGTTTATTTTAGTTTGAAAACCCTTACAACGGTAAAATTACTATAATACTGATACTAATCAAAATATTTATTTTATCAGAGAAATGCTGATTTTTTTGCTGTTTTTGATCAATTCTTGACTGCCATTGCCATGGCAACCACTGAAAATTCCCAAAATACTCATGAATGAACTCTTGCGGTTGAGAGCTATAATTCAATACCACATTTGCCAAGATCTGAAACCGATCTGAAAAAGTGACACACTATGCAAATTAACATACAAAAAGGGCCAAAATCATCCAAAATGCAGATTTGGAGGCTAAAAACTAACAATTCAGCTTGGTATCCGTCATTTTCAGATTCAGCACCCTCAAATTAGGCTAAATACACTGGATACCGACTTTAAAAAAAATACCTCAACAGCCTTAAATAAGCCCTTTTTCTGGAATTAGCACCTGACTATAGGGGGATTCCCCCGTGTCACGTGATTAGGCCACGGCAAAAATCGTGTCCTAACACTGACCTTGCACTGTCGCGGGGCCATTTCCCTTCAAGACACCTACTTTTGACCCCCAGACACAGTTAAATTAGGACAATGCCGACTGTCCTAGGACAGGTCCCCGATATTGTTAGGACACGTCGGGGACAAACATTTTGTCTTGCTTTTCTGGTTGTCCTACCACGGAATTGAGACATGTCTCAATTCCGCGCTAGGACATGCACGACATGCCATCCGTCGGGAACGACATGCCCTCCGTCGGGGATGCACCTAGGACACCCACGACATTGTTAGGACATGACCTAGGACACTGTTACGATCAGGAATTGAACGAATTTTTTAAACGAAATTCCTGATCGTGGCATGTCCTAACACTGTCTTTACACTTGTCTTGCATGTGTGAGACGGGCTTAAGACAGATACAGAATCGTCATTCAATATGGATTGGTGAGACTGTGGTACACTAAAATGGTCAGTTGAGAATCAGTATATACAAACCGTATTCACCCAGCAATGGTCGGTTTCAGCATTAACTTGAGTATGATGAATACGACAGAAAGGGCTAGTAGTTAGACTATGGTGCTGCCAACATCTTTAGTGTTTAGCTAAGAACCATTCTGAGAACCAAACAACTGATGCATGCAGATATATATATATATATATATATATATATATATATATATATATATATATATATATATATATATATATATATATATATATATATATATATATATATATATATATATATTTATTATATATATATATATATATATATATATATATATATATATATATATATATATATATATATATATATATATATATATATATTTATATATATATTTATATATATATATATTTATATATTTTTATATATATATATATATATATATATATATATATATATATATATATATATATATATATATATATATATATATATATATATATATATATATATATATATATATATATATGTATGTGTTTGTATACGTATAATTAGCTATCCTCTTTGTACAGACACACCAGGCCGTATCCCTTTTTTACAAAGAGGGTAACGAATTTATCATTCAGCTCAATCCCCCCCCCCCTCCTGACATAAAATCAACATTTTGCAGAGCTCAGACGAAAGGTATGTCCATTTATACACGACCTAGTGCTCCAAAGGTAATTGCCAAGTTTGAATGGCAAACTCGAATGATTTGTCACAATGAAATGAAAAAAAGCGGTAGCCAAAGTCCTACAGACTATATAGCAACAGAGATTTTCGTCAGACCAGACGCAGAGCATACAGCCATGATTTCTCGTATGAATTTGCAACATACCAGCCTAAATACACCTCAGTTACTTTCTGCCATCTTTATTTCCATATATACACCATTTTGGCAGACTATAATGCGCAAATAGTGTTTAAAATGCCAAAAAAAAACAATTTCTAGCGGTGGTGAAAGAGAGAGTAATGTCCGCCAGTTTTTCTGTCGCCAAGGGCCCAAACGAAGCTGTGACCTGCACATTTGAGGTAATGACGTCATAGTTGCCATAACAACCTTGGGAGATGAGTCCCTATTCAGATGATGACATTGACAATTAATGGAAAGCAATATTAGTACTGCAATACAGTCCAGTACAACAAAGAAATTGCTTAATCAGCTGCTAATATCAGAGTGAAGCTGATGATAAACATACATATTTGTCTTTTATCTTTGTTCTAAGCACTGCTTTTGCATATTTGCTTCAGTTTCTATGGTTATGGCTATGTGTACCGAGGCGAATTTCCTGCTGGTAAGTAATATCTCAAATAGACTGCACGCACCGACCAGTTTAGTTATAGGTGATTGTGATAAGGTTTTGAACAAGTTTAAGCCACCTAAGCCACACTTCCAGTTTTCCTTGGGATATGATACCCTGTCTATGCAGAACTGACAGACCTTGCAGATTGATCCAGCTTATAAATAGTTTTTCTCCTGGTCATTTACATTAGCTTTTATGACAAAAGCTATTCAGGTCATCTGTAAAATATACAATACATATTATTTCAAACGAATAGTGCTATTCACATATATGTTCTCTGCGTGGAATGTACTATTGATATATCCCTACATGCTGTTAATTTGTTTCTGGGTCCATAATGGCCTTGCTTGACAATAAAAAAAAAATCCGAACTATAAAATGTTTAAGCCACATGAGACGAACTGCAATCAGTGCCAACTGCTCAACCAGTCTAAATAAAGAAGGTTTTCGATGGTAGTGGTATACTCTGTGTGCGACTGGGGCCTTTAGCAAAATCCCATGAGGGCATTTCTTTTGTCAATTCCAGTCCCTGGTATATTTGGACCCATGGCACAAGAAGTGGATGGTTTGGTGTTGGCATTAAGGGCACTCTGCTCTGAGGACATGTACGCCATTGATGGTGTTATTCCCCCCCTCGCATTCCGAGACGAGGTAAAATAATCCACTTTCCATTTCATTCATTATGTTCACCACACCAATTGTATAAAAAAATGCTATATAAACTCATCTCATGTTTTCTACACGAGAATTCTTCGCGAAATTAACCAGTGTATGACATCCGCGCTTTTGTCCGCAATATATCCATTGCTTTGAAACAAATGAACTTTACCATCACTTTGAACCGTACGTTGTGCCACCCTTTGACACATGGACGTATTCTAAACATATTTCTCTCCTATATGATGCCTCGCAGTCAAGCCGTTCCTTACTCTAATCTGTACCAGGAAATGAGGTTGGGAGGTAAATACTCGTTAAAACGTTTCCAATGTATCATGTGTAGGTGATCTATAGACAAATGTGTGTGTTCAATACTAGTATTTTATGTCTAAAAAGTAATGTGTGTATGCATATTCAACGAATGTACACAATGTAATTTCTACACGAAATAATTTGTATTCACCGGGGTAAAGCTTTAAAGATCCATCCCCTCTCCTTTTCATGTTTGAAGATATTTGAAGAGAGGAAGTCGCTGCGGATAGGTTATCTAGAAGTGGATGGAGACTACTTTCCTCTGCCTACCTGCCAGCGAGCTGTGAGAGAGACAAGATTGACTCTTCAAAACATAGGACACACGGTACGAATCAAGTAGTGCTATATACATATTTTGAAAATATAATATGTATTTTATGCAACCATGCCCTGGATCTGAAGGCGTAAATGGTCAACAATAACTGTCATTCGCAGTCTTGCCTAGTCCAACGAGTACAAGATCAGTATAAACTTGACGTCACCCGTGCACAACACGCGTTAGTTTAGAACCAATAATTCTTAATCTCCCATATTCACTTTGCCATGCTAACCAATGGTGCAGACTTCTGGAAATAGATGGAGCCACCAGTCACGTTTTCTCAAAAGTATAATGGAAGTGCATCAATTCAAAACAAATAGGAAACCCTTCTGGCTAAAGGTTGAGCAACCTAGGATGGCAGCAGAACTAGATTTGCCTTAATTCAAATATATGTATTACAGCTTGTACCCTTCCACTGGGGCGAAACACGCATGAGGTCGGTAATGGAGATTATTCCAAGAGCATTATTTGGTGATGAGGGTGTCGATTTCAAGGGTTTGTTGTAAGTATAACATATCATTTAATCTGAGAATATTGTTTTATATAATGAAAGGTAAATGAAAATATATGAATATCAACAGCACTTATGTAACATATGAAACGATTGAACATTATATCATAACAATGTAAGAAAAGGAATACTAATTGAATACACTGGGATTTAAATGCATTATTTGTTAAGGTCGATTATAACAGTAATGTACATCTGCTTATACTACTTCTAATAATTTAGGTAAAATGAATACCGCTCTATCGTATTGTCAATATCCTGATCCTACAGTCATTTTGAGATTGAATAAGATGTAGAAGTCCATCGCCCATATCTATCAATATACACAAACGTAAATATAAACGTAAATATTACGTTGGTTAAACATGTATTTTGTAGAGAAAATGAACATTTAGACCCAAGCCTTCCTGGAATTTGTGGCACCGCTTTGTATCCTACCTGGTGCAATCGTCTCATTGGAACGATCATAGTAAGTAAGATCAATTGTATGGTTATTCGATTAACCATTTTAACTCATAATACGCCAATTAAACTCAAATCCATTGAAGAAAATAGATGGATGGATCGATAGAGAGATAGATAGATAAACAGATAGATAGACAGGTAGATGATGGATATATATATATATATATATATATATATATATATATATATATATATATATATATATATATATATATATATATATATATATATATATATATATATATATATATATATATATATATGTGTGTGTGTGTGTGTGTATGTGTATAGATAGATACATAGCTATATAAATAGATAGATAGATAGATAGATAGATGGATGGATAGATAGATAGAGGGAGAGATAGAGAGAGAGATAGTGAGTGTTTCTGAGTATGCACTATTTGCAGGAATGTTTAATTTTATATTATAGGGACGTCCAAGAGGGATAATGTATTCTTCGCGTGCTGGGTGCAAGTAAGTAGTTAAACCAAAAGATGTATGTATTTCAAACGGACATGGAATAAATCTGCTTATGACAACTTTGAATATCTTTTCATGTTGATTTTAACCCTTCATGAATTAAGCCAGTTACAAATATTTGTAGGAAAGTTAGAGAGGTTACATGTATCCCGAAATATTGGATTAATGGTGCATTTCTGAGAATATATTTACACTAGTCATTGGGACAGCTATTTAAAAAGCATTTATTCTCATGCCTTGATATCCGTTTCATATGTGGACTTGTGTAAAAGAAACTGAACAGCTTATGAATATCATTAGAAGGTATATGCAAACATTTCTTATGTATATGCTTTTACCAACATGGGATGTATGTATGATGTATTGTATATCGTTTTATGAATAGTTGATGGACATCAGTGTCACATTTCCGATGCTATTCAGCTACTTACTGAAGGATAATTGATATCAATATTAATTTGTTTTTCCATTTTCCTTATTTTAGGAACACAAGTGAATGGTGGACATTAACGGAAACCATTATTGTAAGAATTAAATGAGAAAGTTGGGACTGAACCGAGAATCTGCCTATACTTTTTATAGCGTATAATAAAGCCTTAATGACTGTTCACCAGGGCAGTATGTGTATTTAATGTGCGCCTGAAGGCATCCTGGCCAGACCGAGGGCCGAAGGCCCGACGTCTGGTCAGGATGCCTGCGTCACAGGGCATTATGGGGATTTAATGACCGGTCACATGGTACAAATCCTGAGTGCTGATTGGACAATCCAAAGCAAGCAATAATAACCACTATTAAAATGTATGTATGTATGTATGTATACATATATGTCTGTATGTATGTATGTAGGTGTGTATGTATGTATGTGTGTATGTATGTACTAAGTGTGTATGTATGTATGTATTCATGTTTGTCTGTATGTATGCATGAATCCATAAGAATACAGTACCTTCCATTCCTCATTAAAACATTTATAGCAGAAAATTACCGATTGATAATTAACCTCACTAACACTTTAATAGAACCACGTATATACAATAAAATCCCAACCTATCTTGATACAAGTTAAATGTTTTTGGAATCATATATACCTGTTTATACTGCATTATAAAAATACTATAATCATTTATTAATTAGCCATACACAACATGGAATGAAATTTTATCTAGTAATTCTCACTTCCTCGTTCATTTGTTCTATATGAAAATGTAGAGTCACATTCAAATTTACTCATTTGATGATTTAGTGGGTATCTCGTAAAACACTTAAAACCCTGGCACACTGGGAAGGCTAACGTATATGTTTAAGTATTTAATACAGGAAGGGTAGCTCATAACAATAGAACACTTAACACCTTGCAGACATGATTACAGCGTTATGTCCATTACAAAATCCATTAGACCATTTACCAAATGTACGATGTTGCAATGTAGACAAAACAGTACCGTGATGATAGCAATAAGCTGGATGTTGATGGACATGTCGGTCTTGTTGCTGATGTAATATATCAATTATGATCCAACAATAACAATACGTCAATTAATGGCAGGAATGCCACAACTACACAATTATTTTAAACAAATCATCAGGCATAATTAATGCTGACCAAATGTTTAGATGTGTCAATTCATAGTCAGAGAGTAACTTCCCATTGTAAACCTCCTGACCTACCTCAAGAATTTTTGGGAATATGTCACACATTAAAGACTTGATCAAGTTCTGTTACTCTAACTATTCTCAAATAATGTGTATCGTACTGTCGACTATTGAAACAAACTATCTATTGAGTATTTTAAGAAAATTGCTGAATTCAATCCTAAGCACAGGCTCTTGCCTCTACAAAGAAAATGTGTATGTATTAACTGAATTTTATCTCATACCCTTTTCTATTTTGGAAGTACTGAGAAATAGCTTGTAACAATTGTTATATGTGATATTCCTCATACGATTGAACAGTCTGAAATATGCAGAGTATGACTAGTGGAAGGCCAAAACCACCATGATTTAGTCAGAGCAATATCTCATGCAGTTTGGCATTTTGTTTTAGGCTCTACGGGATGAGTGCATTGATCTTTGGCGCAAGAAGGGTTTGGATGCCCTGATTTGCCCAGTTGGTACATACATACCCATGCGCCACGGAGATGCAAAAGGGTTATTGAGCGATGAACGCTTTTGTAAGTTTTCTTTACTCTCAAACTGCATTATGAAATAAAGCTCTTTAGAGTACAGCACATGCTGCAGGGTGGGAATAGATTTATGTAGTTTGAAATGGATATACATGTAGATATATAAAAACATAGCATGTAAATAAATGTAGTTTGAAATATGTTTGTCATTTCATTTCAGTAAGATAAACTTTAGAGCCACCTTCCATCTTCACAAACTTATCATCTTATACCTTGAATGCAATGATACGCTTGCACATCAACCTATGTTAACTATACTACCATGAAAGAAATGTAGACACTGTACTTACCATCCTACTACATTGTCTCGTTTTATAAATAGTAGGATACATTCAGTGAAAAGGCTATAGTCACCTGTAAAGACTATCATAACTACTGCATCATAGTGATTATTTGATGTGTCTTTTGATGTTGTTTCAGGGGGCATGGCATTCACAGCTTTTTACAATGTCCTGGACTTTCCAGCAGGAGTAGTCCCAGTGACTAAGGTATCCAAAAAGGATATTGATGATTCAAAGAATTTCCCAACGCCTCGTGGACCAGAGAAAGTGGCAAAAGAGGTAAGTCAATCTGTGGGAACTGATCTGTCAATGTCTACTCACAACTTAGCATCAATATGGCGAAGAAACAAGTATATGTCGTTACAAAATTTGTGACATAAAAAAACAATTCCTTCCTCCCTCACAGTCAGCAAACAACTAAGTTGCCACATATATTTAAAATCCAAATCTCACTTCGCACAAGTTCCTTTAAGGGGATGTGTAACTAGGGTATTGAGGATATTAATCTTTAACAAGTTGAGGATTAGTTTTGCCAACCTGATAATCAATGCCAATGCCTTGTTTACCTGACAACCATCTTCAATATAAAACGACGCAAGTAACTACTGAGCAAAAGACCTTAATGTGGTCGAATCCTCATATGATTTGAATTATCATTATGCAGTATGAGAATTTTACTAGCCATTTGCAATGTATTGTAGATGATGGTCGGTGGGGAAGGACTTCCGGTCGGTGTGCAGGTGGTGACGTTGCCATGGCAAGAGGAGCGCTGCCTTAGAGTCATGAAAGACATAGAGACTGGACTTAGACAGTAGAAAGGACAGAACTAAACGAAATGGCCATTGCTCAAAAAGAATTTGACATTTCTTTTCGGCTTGTTCATATTCATTCATTCGTGTTACATTCTGTTACATACAATTTAACATTGTTACATGTGAAGACCCGCCACGTGAACGTGGTGTAGCTATTATGAGGGAATTTTTTTTAGGTGAGGCTAAAGTCAAACAACGCCTCAGCTATGATCACGTCGGTATCCGCACCTCCGTCGATGAAGATGATGTATCGGGGATTGTAGAGAGATTGGCGAAAGCCAGAACAACCCTGAATGCGGCAACAGGGCTTGGGATTTGCAAGAACGGTCTGACGATGGCGACCTGCAATGTGATATTTTGGTCCCTTGTCATTCCAACCGCCCTTTATGGTTGCGAAATTTGGCGCCTGAATGGAAACACTATCGCCCTTTTGGATACCTTTCAGCTTTACGCTGCAAAGAAGATATAGCGTTTCTATTCAGGTGTTCCCAACTCCTGTTGCATGTACGCCCTCGGCTGGATGCGCTTGGAAAGATTCGTACAAGTCAAAAAACTCATCCGCTCTATTTTAGTCCTCGATGACCGAACTCTGTCGAGGTTGGTGTTCTGCCAACGTGCTATGTTACATTTTCGTGGGGGGCACGCCAAGGCAGATGAAGTTGGGTATAGTATTGTCTATGATTTACTTAATACTGCTCAATTATTCAACTTGTATGATGATGTCAGAAATATGGTGGAACGAGGTCAACAGTTCTCCAAACATGCGTGGAAGGAGAAAGTCTGGGGACGCGCATGGGAGCTTGAAGATGTTTACTGGCAAATAAAATTCCTCACGTGTAAGAGTCTAGACACTATCAGTGAGATTAATAGTAGCTGCAGATACCTCACTTGGTGGCATCTTTCAGACCGGTACCCGCAGACTATGAAATCTTGTGAGATCCTCGCGAAGCTTGTATGCCATGCCAGCCTTTTAAAAGCTGATGATGTTTGTCTCAAAAGGTTACATAGATCTACAAGAACGTGTGCGTTGTGTGACCTCTATGAGGAAGACAACGTCAGGCATCTTGTTATGCAATGCCCGAGTATGCAAACCGAGAGGACCGAAATGTTTAATGATCTGAGGAATGTGGAAGGAGGATGCGGAGCCCTAATCCTTGATAACGCGGGTGACCTCCTAAGCATCCTACTAGGTAAATTTGTGGAGATGTACGCACCCGAACAAATGGATGCAATTTGGCTAACGGCCGGGAAGTTTATTTCCAGAATGTATCTACGTAGCCTTAACTTGAGAAAATGTATTGGTTAGATATATGCATGGAGCACCTAGATAGCCTATCCTGGTAACAACTCACGCTATGTCCTGGACTACCTTAAGAATATAACCCCCACGCACCACCTTAAGCGGATGCGATTTCGTTTTATGTGGGCTGCACTGTGCTGGAAGTTACAGCATATGTGACAATATACTACTATCTTTGTATTTGTATTTATATAATTTTCTCTATATAATTCGGAATGCCATAAGTGCATCCGCGTTTGTATTTTCCTTGACAGTTTCAATTGTTAGCTGGTTTGTCCAGCCACGGCTGATGCCGATTTTGTAAAACAGTTTTGATATCGCTATACGCGATGTAATTGCATATATAACACTTTTGTAGTTTCATCTACGGTCAATAAAGAATATATATATATATATATATATATATATATATATATATATATATATATATATATATATATATATATATATATATATATATATATATATATATATATAGCACCTTAGAGCTTCTTCTGTAGTATACATGTTACATAGTTAAGATACATATTAGCACAGCGCTAAATGTCTGTACTTGGGCATATGCTGCTATGTTTGCTTGACCCATGGAAAAATGAATAACAAATATTAGAAAAATGAAAAAGTTGTTTTGGTTGGATTGTATGACTGTCCGAAAATAATCAAGTCAGCTTAATAATTATAAAGGCACGATATATATCCATTCACAATACCAGATATGTATATGGCAGCCTGGTCAGGATCCAGTGGAGACACAGACACACATAGAAGTCTGGCTTTGTAACCGCTAGGTGTTGATTGTCAACCCTTTCAAGCATTCTCAAATTTAACATGGTCGCCACTTGCTCATTAAGCTCCGTTATGTTCCTCAAGGAATCACCTTATAATGGATTTCTACGATCAGGAAACAAATGACACGGATGAAGTGCACTACAAATCTATATTTGATAATATGGAAAATAGTTTGCTTGATATTTTTTAACAAACGGGCAAAGAAAGCCAATACTGATCTGGACTCAGATAATTTATCTAGGTCGTTTATCTTTCGCAACGGTACTATAGACGACACGTATCTTGAATGCTTACAAATCAGAACTTTACACTGGGAATTCTTTACAAAAGAAATAAACACATACGATAAGAATCAAAGATTTCCCACGTCTGCACATTTAGTAAATAAAGTGATGATGGTATTGACCATATGCTATTAACATGCCCAGTAATACAAACATCTTGAACTCTATAACTGAGTGGCCAGCAGAAATTGGTTAAAATAATAATAATAATAATCTTTCAAAAGAACCTATCTAACTAGAGGACATAGAAAATAATATTCTTTTCAACTTTGTTATATTCATCTCGAGAATGGTTATATATGATGCAATGAAATCTGATAATAAACCACTGGCAACAGGTTATCAATGTATTTATATGTATTGACAATGATTTCCTTCATAAAAGTGACATACAAATTATACAAAAATAAATATTAGATACAAACATGTAATACAATTACTAGCGAACAATAGTAACATAATAATGAAATAAGGTATACAACAGAAGCAGTTTCAATGATATCAAACATTTGTATCATAAGGAAAGTTGCCAAGCAAGTTCAAAATGCTGGCAAGCCATTTTCAACAAAAGTGCATCTCCATTGCAATTTCCGTAGACATACAAAGGAACCCTATAAATAAATACTACATATTATATGGCAAGGTAAAATTTGTGTGTACATACAATATTAATTACGTTTATACTGGAAAATCTTTTTTCATTTATAAGTTGGAAATGTAACCCAAATCCAACTTATATTCAATAAAAAACAGTATGTATTTACCATTGTACCTATGTAAAAAACGAGCTGATAGTCAAGTCATAGCTGATATGTAGGCAAATAAACAAAAACGAATCCTTGACATTTAAAAATAAATAAAGAGGAGATTTTTAACAGGTGAATTCTTTTAACCATGACATTTTGAGCACTAACTTTGGGACTTCAAGTTTAACAATTATATTGAATGGTATGGTTATAGTTTGTTCATTCCATTGATTTAAGAGGTTATTCACAAGGATTCAATTCTGATTTCTAGACAAGATCTACAACAATGTTAGCTTTATTACTACTGTCTCTCATCCTGCAAATCTGAATAACCTTAGTTGACTCCCGAACTAAGGAGGGGATACGACAGGGGCAGGGAGGGGGGAGAGGCAGCGCCCCCCCCCCCCTAATTATTTGTCCTTGGTGCTGAAATTGTAGTAAAAGCAATTTGGGAAATTTTGGATATTGAGGAAATATATGTGTTTGTGTAAATGAACTACGACTGTTCTTAGTATGCAAATGCCACTCCAACGTACAGGGCGTCCAAAAATGCAATCCTCCCCTTTTCCCAATATCTAATATTTTTTCAAACCAGCTTGAGTAACATCACAAATGACTTCAAGGTTGAAGAGAAGGTCATCCTAGAGACAACCTGTTGCAGTTTCAAGCAAATCCGATCATCCATGTCAAAGCTGTTATGCAAAGTTTGACCCCTCTATCATTTCACTCCAGCACAATGACAAATAATCAATACATGCCTGCATTCTGACCAAGAAAGTGAAACTGCTATCGTGAAGATGCAGCTCCAGCTGCTCCCTAAGTGGCAATAAAAAATAATGAACACCATTGGATTTTTCATTGCGTTGGAGTGAAATGATAAGGGGGTGAAACTTTGCCTCACCACTTTGACGTTGACTATCAGATTTGCTTGAAACTGCAACAAGTCACCTCTAAGATATACTTCTATTCAACCTTTAAGTCATTTTCGATGTTAATAAAGTTGTTTTGAAAACATATTGGGAAAAGGGGAGGATTTTTGTCTGGGAAACCCTGTATATTAAGATAAAACCCAAAGATGTATTATATACGAAGCAGTCACACTCTCGAAAATTTTGCTCAATTTTAGGGCTTTGGATATATGTTGAAAAAGCCAAAGCAGATTCAGGGTTAGGGTCTCTATGGGGTACAATACAAGGTGACAAATTCGTGTTTTTTCACTTATTTACGGCAGAAGTAGTGTAGTTGGTCTCCTAAAGACAACATGTATGAATACTTCTGTCACTAGTGATGTTAATATAGGAAAGCTGAAGCTACTCTCAAATGAAAGACGTCGACTAGTCAACTGTCTATAAATCACCGGTTTGACTGATGTGATCATGGTATAATGTTTTGGATATGTTTTTACTGATATATTCACACTCACAATGTAGTATGCCATCTTGCGTGTACTTTCTCTTCTATACAACTGTCAAAAACAAACAAGAAATGAACCCTGACCTTTTTGTTAACCTTGAGGATAGATAACACTAAGCCAGATATACCTTTGACCACTCTAAACAGCAGCAGTCCAGACTATATACCTAACGTTCGTTGCGGTATTTGTGAAATACATGTACTTAACGATCGACGGCAATGTTTTTTTCACAATTTGAGGGGGAAGTCTCCATACTAGGGAGAAATGTTTCCGTTGCAGCTCTCACTGGTTCAGTGGCAGCAGTTCTTAGCACGACATGGATCATTAGACAACTTAACGCCTGGAGGATCGATGGGAAAGTGAGAGGATCTATCGTCAGAAACGAGCGAGGAACCTTGAAGCCATCAATGAGCTATACACAAAACTCAAAAATGATCCGGTGTGTTACGTATTGGTGTAGCAATAGTGTATATATATATATATATATATATATATATATATATATATATATATATATATATATATATATATATATATATATATATATATATATATATATATATATGTATATATATATATATATATATATATATATATACATACATACATACATACATACATACATACATACATACATACATACATACATACATACATACATACATACATACATACATACATACATACATACATACATACATACATACATATATATATTTATATATATATATATATATATGTATATATATATATGGGTATATGTATATATATATATATATATATATATATATATATATATATATATATATATATATATATATATATATATATATATATATATATATATATATATATATATATATATATATATATACACAGCAAAAATATTTTTAAAAGGACTGAAAAAAAAATGTTAGAAACATTCACAATAAACATGAATAAAACATTAGCAAAATGTTCAATAACCATAGGGAAAACATTAGTGAAATAATGAATGTAAATAATGTTATGCAATAAAAATATGATATTAGTAAAACATTTACGAGAATAAAGGAATATTTTCTTACAATATTAACCAATATTTTTTTCAGAATAATGTCTGATAACATTATGTTATCTTTTATCAACATTTTTAGTTAATGTTTAATGTCTGCGTATTACAAATGTTGTTTTTAACATTTATTGAATGTTCTTTTTAACATACTTTAAAATGTTTCTAAAACGTCTGAAAAAGTATAGATAAAATGTCAATTTATACATTAATGAAACGTTAAACAATATTTTTCCAAAATATGTTTGAATATATTAAACTGTAATTTTTTTAACATTTAAAATAAATCTTTTAAAGCTGCCTAATAAAGGAATATTTTCTCACAATATTAACCAATATTTTTTTCATAATAATGTTTGATAACATTATATTATCTTTTATCAACATTTATAGTTAATGTTTTACATCTGCATATTACAAATGTTGTTTTTAACATTAATTGAATGTTTTATTAACATTCTTTAAAATGTTTCTTAAACGTCTGAAAAATTATAAATAAAATGTCAATATTTACACTGATAAAATGTTAAACAATATTTTTCCAAAATATGTTTGATAATATTAAACTATAATTTTTCTAACATTTAAAGACAAATGTTTTAAAGCTGTCCATTACAAATGTTTCTTTAAATATTAATTTAGTATTGTATCTACAAAGTTACAAAATATTTCTGAACAAATTTGAAATTAAATATCTAAATATATATTTAGAAAATAATAACCAATAATTTTCTGCGATAATGTATGATAACATTATCCTATCTTTTATTATCATTTTAAATAAATGTTATACATCTGCATATTACAAATGTTTTTTTAAACATCGGTTTGATATCAAGAACACATCCTGTGAAATATTTGTGAAACATCTGAACTAAGCTGTAAAGAAATGTTAAAAATGACATTAACAAAATGTTGAATAAATGTTTTGAAATGTTTTTGCCGAATTCTTCGTTCAACATTTCTATAAAACAGTCCTTTAATAATTCGAAAACATTATAAAAATACCAACTTTAATTACAAAAACAGTATGAAATATTTCAGAAATATTATTGAGGAATCCCCTATGATATTGCCACATAATAATGTCAAAATGCAAAAACAATAGCTACAATTCAACATTATTATCTTAATATTAAATGACGTTAATATATAATCCTACAATTGTTAGCAACTTCTCTGATAAAGCAATATTTTATGCTATTATTAGATAAATATGATCGATAAACATGAAATATTGATTTGAAAATTTTGGAAAAAATAGTTTCCAAATAAATATATCATTACTGGCATTGATTCAAAATTTATGGTTTCTTAAAAAGCATGAAATAGCAATATGTGTCATTCCGAAAGGCATTGATTAGGGCTGACAAAAATAATATAAGTAGCCTTCTCTTCTATCTTGAAAGCATGATTTGTACAGTATACTTTTCAAAGTAAGACTGAGCAAGAAATCCCTAAAATGGGGATTTCAAAAGTGTGTTAGTTATGGGCGATTGGTAAGTACATCTTCTTCTCTAAGCAATTTAAAACTCAGCTATCTGGAAAGATAAATATTTCAAAAATATTGAAATAATGTTGAGTAAATTGTTACAAAAAATGTTGGCATGATATTCCAAGGCCAGCAATTTCAATGGGGATAAATATCTTCAACAACAATGTCAAAATGTTTCTTAGAAATAGTTTATGAAGAATTTAAGCAACATTGTATACATATGTATTTAAAATATTGTGAAAATAATAATTTAAATGTTATAAGAAATGTTTTGGTAATAATTCTCAGGCCAAACGTTTTAATATTATACAAATATGGCACTTGGGTGAGTGCAATATCAATTTTTATTGCACTCTGAAAAATGATATTGCACGAGGCGCTTGTGCCGTGTGCAATATCATTTTTCAGAGTGCAATAAAAATTGGTATTGCACGAAACCAAAGTGCCATATTTGTTTTATTATATGCCTACTGCTCATTCAAATAGAATACTGTACTAATTTAAAGAATTATGAAAATGTAAATATTATTAATATGTTTTTCCATTTCCGGGTTTTACCACAAACCATTGGGTTATTGTAAATTTCTAAGCTTTAATATATTCTTGTGTTAATTCAGTAATATCGCAATCAAAATACTATAAATACCCGAAGAAGTCACATGCATTAGTTGTAGAAATCTAACGATTTTATTCATTTAATTAAAAAATGTGTTTTACTAATTCATCCCTTCCTAATCATGATTTTACAAGAAGCCCAAACTCGTCTGAGTTCCTTGTCTCAATTCACTTCTGTTTGCTTCCTTTTCGAGAGTTGAAGTTGAGAATTGAGCACATGAACCTGACAGCTCTGTGTCAGAGTGTTGGAAAATGATATTGCACCCCAATATCACTTTTGTAAGGTGGTCATGTGACCATGATCTGACCAATCACAGCAGAGAATGAGCAGTAGGCATATAATAATAATAAATATTTTTCAGAAACATTTGATGAATAATTTTTGCAATATTGTGTTAATGTATCTTGGAAATGTTTTAAAAATAATAATACAAATATTATAAGAAACATTATGGTGATAATTTTCAGGCCAAACGTTTTAATATTAATAAACATTTTCTGTAATATTTCACAGATATTGGGTTAAATATTTTGTAGACATAGCACAAATGTTTTGTGTTTGCTGGGTATATATATATATATATATATATATATATATATATATATATATATATATATATATATATATATATATATATATATATATATATATATATATATATATATGTATATATATATAAATATATATATATATATGTATATATATATATATATATATATATATATATATATATATATATATATATATATATATATATATATATATATATATATATATATATATATATATATATATATATATACCATAAATGATGTAATACCATATATATATACATATATATACATATAAACATGCTCAAAGGCGCATTACATTCCATTGTCAAAGGATAGATGTTGATATCCACATAGTTAATTGATATATACATCTTTGAACAGATGCGTTTTCAGTTGTCGTTTGAAGATTGCCACACTCCCATCTGCCCGAAAATTATCTGGGAGCTGATTCCATAGTTTTGGGGCACAGGAACTTGACTATTGTAATGGACTTCTCTTTGAAATTACTGATTTATAGACTAGTCCTTATCTTATTCGCTGCCCTGTCGTATTCATCTAGATAACTTCCCAACTTGGAATAAAGATAAATGCATTTTAGTTATTTTTTACTTTACTTTACTCAGAGGTGACACTTTTGGAACAATGAAATATTTGCCTATCCCAGAAAGAACGGCTGCCTGAATCGCCGTTCGCTATAAGGGCCAGTGACTTGATGTTGCCCTGACTACAAAACGATCTTTCATCGTCACATTATAATACACATTTCAACAGTTGTGATACATGAAGTAAACAGAAAAAATATCTTAAGTGTATAAGTTGTGAAAATCAAGAATACGTTTATGTTAATAGGTGGAAGTAATGCCTAGCCTTCACATGGAATATGAGATCTGTGAAGTGGTCAGTTTGTTGATTTCGTCAGCAAAAATGATAAAGTTGAAAGTTTCTTCAAAAAAAATATACAGTTTAATGGGTGTTAGTATTAATTCACATATGTTAATGAATATATATATATATATATATATATATATATATATATATATATATATATATATATATATATATATATATATATATATATATATATATATATATATATATATATACATATATATATATATATATACATATATATATACACACACATATATATATATATATATATATATATATATATATATATATATATATATATATATATATATATATATATATATATATATATATATATATATATATATGTATATATATATATATATATATATATATATATATATATATATATATATATATATATATATATATATATATATATATATATATATATATATATATATATATATATATATATATATATATATATATATATATATATATATATGCTCGAGAGAGCAATATTGCCCGCGGCCTTCGGCCTTGGGCAATATTGCTCTCCCTCGGTCCATATAACCTGATATTGCCCTCGGGATCAGTCCATATTTGTATAATATCCGTCATATACATATAACACACACTTAATATGCATGGGACTGGGAGAAAGCTTCGTCCGTCATAGACAAAAGTAAGTCGTACAGGGGTCCGTCATATCCAAGTTCGCCTGTATTTACATCCGACATTCTTAGAAATCATACAAACGTTTTCAAAAGTATCAATGTTGTCTGTACTCTAGATTTTCAATTTATATGGGAATTTTTTTTCTTCTTCTTTGTGTTATTGCCAGTCATTCAAGACATTGGGTAGACAACATGCATCTCAAAGGAACACGTGCAAATATTAAGAATACAAATAACACGAAGATCACAAGTGTGAACATGGAGGATTGCAGCACGAAGTGGTAAAATGAAGCATACAGGGAAGTGACGACAACACAAGAAAGGGGGGACAGAACTTAGGGGGTTAAAATAACTGAGACAGGGTGGAATTTAGAAAATTCCAACATAAAACAGATGAGGGAAAAAGAAGGTAATAAATTTGTCATGGAATACTTAAGGACAATGACGCACATTCACTTCTGACACGACCTTTTGTCTAACAAATGAAAAAGCAGGGTGCTAGCTTGTGAGTTAAATAGCGCCATCTGCATGGTGTTTTGGTTAATTGGGGGTCTAACACTATTTTCACCTGTCATTGACATGCTAGTCTTAATATATAGATGCTTAAAATCCACGAATTTGTTGATTATATTTTTCTATTGTGTTGATTAATTCAAAAACTGGCCAAGAGGGTATCAATCTAGCACATGGGGTTAACTTCTTTAACTCAGTTTTTACTCTATAACGATTTTATTTGACACTTTGATCAATTGTATACAAACGCTGTGTTGCCTGAAAGGTCTTCGGATGGCGAATACATTAAGCACAACCAAAGTACCCTCCTTGCAAGGTGCAGGACTTTTCGGGTAAAGAAATGCTTACTTGCCCCTACTGCCAATGATGAACTAGGGACCTTTTCAGTTTACACATGTGGAGGATATCATATTTTTACTCCGTTCGAATATTTTTTGGAATTGTTGTTGAAAATGTGAAAAATGCAATTTTCAACTTTCCAGTCAAAATTAGAAAACAATGTGAAACCCTTTTTCTATAAGTAAGTCAACTTTAAAAAGTGTTCTGTGATTATTTAACTTCTGTATGTATTCTATATGTTAAATTCTACTCATTAAAAGCTGATAAGAAACTGAGTAATTGAGTAGCCAACTGTGGGATGTTCTCTTTGTACCCTGAGTATCTAGAATACATCCTGCAATATGTTTTTGTAATTTGCCACTATTGCATCTAAGTTTACCGTGCCCGCATACTACATTTTGCTAAGAGCCCATATACTACCATGAAAGTAAGAAGAGCAATAACACCAACGACAAAGACACCTTTGACTGCCGTTGGGTTTTTCATTAAATAAAGACTTCCTTGTTAAGTCACGGGCTCTTTGCCCTATTTACAACGCTTGGAGAAGTACATGGTTAGGACTACCTTTTAAAACAGTCGTCCTTACATACGATAGTTTATAGACACACACACATCTATGTATGTATGTATGTATGTATGTATATATATATATATATATATATATATATATATATATATATATATATATATATATATATATATATATATATATATATATATATATATATATATATATATATATATATATATATATTATGTATATATATATATATATATATATATATATATATATATATATATATATATATATATATATATTTATCATATGACCACTGACCAATCTCTCTTTTGATTGGTTAATTCAGGCTATGACCACTTCCTATACTAGGGAATATCTCCCAACCAGTCCATCAAAACAGTTGATGGACTGGCAATATTGACTGATCAGGCACACCATCCAATGAAAGTGCCAGAATAGTGACACACCCCCAGATTTCCCAAGCATGCCAACAGCCCATCGAATGGGCTGTGACATGACCGGCCACCATTATGCCCCAAAATAAGCCAAAAAAATATATATTAAAAAAATTTAAAAATAAAAAAAAAAAAAATGAAAAAAAAAAATAAATAAATAAAAATAAAAAATATATTTTTAAAAAATATGAAATGAAAAATTAAAAAAATAAATTAATTTTTTTTTTTTAAATATACATTTTTTTTTTTTAGAAATTCAAAAAAATGAGGGAGGGATTTGATAAGATCTGAACTTTTCTAATTAAACATTTGAAAGCCAATAAGGGTGAATTAAGGCTTATTTTGAGGGTTTTGAAGTTTTAAAGATTATTTGCTTCAAAACGATGTTTGATTATTGCACTAATAAGGATACTTGATAGTGGTAGTTTAATCAAAATGTTTCTTCTTTTTGATGTGTAATTAATGCTTCTTCCATTTGTCAGTGGTCATATAATAAAACAAATATGGACTGATCCCTCGAGCAAATCAGGTTATATGGACCTCGAGAGAGCAATATTGCCCGCGGCCTTCGGCCTTGGGCAATATTGCTCTCCCTCGGTCCATATAACCTGATATTGCCCTCGGGATCAGTCCATATTTGTATATCATATATATATATATATATATATATATATATATATATATATATATGTATATATATATATATATATATATATATATATATGTACGTATGTATAATTGTATGTATGAATCCAAAATCATACCGTACCTTTATTTTCTCGTTAATACCTTTATAACAGAAAATTATCAATTACTGATTGATGATTCATAGTTACCAACATAGATACCTGTTTATACTGGATTTTGGAAATACTTTTTTTTTCCATCGATATGCATATACCAAACCTGTTATAAAATTTCAACTTGGCACATTTAAGTTCAATCATTTGTTAACTAAAATACTTACATTTGTTCCATCTTAGTATCCCATTGAATAAGAACGACTCAAAAACCTTCATCCTTAGATTAATACATGAACAGGCACATTTTTACAACCTTAATTCCAATTCAATTACAATATATGCAATGATTCTCATACCCTTTTGTTTTAGGCCCTACGGGATGAGTGCATTGATCTTTGGCGCAAGAAGGGTTTGGATGCCCTGATTTGCCCAGTTGGTACATACATACCCATGCGCCACGGAGATGCAAAAGGGTTATTGGGCGATGAACGCTTTTGTAAGTTTTCTTTACTCTCAGACTGCATTATGAGATAAAGCTCTTTGGAGTACGCCACATGCTACAAAGGGAAAGTAGACTTATTTAGTTTAAAGTAATCATGGATATATAGATGAATATCATGTAGCTTAATGCAGTTTAAAATATGTTCCTCATTTTATTTTGATAAAACTAAACACTCCACAAAATAGCACTGACTTATCATCCTATACCCTGAATGCAATGAAACCCTTACACCTTGTATATCAACTATATTACCATAAGAAAATGTAGTTACAGTACTTACTATCATACTACATTAGCCTGTTGTAGTAAGATGCATTCAGTAAAAAGGTTGTATTCACTTATAAAGACTATCATAACATATTGTTTCATAGAGCTAATTTGATGTGAACGATGATTCTGTTTTCAGGGGGCATGGCATTCGTTGCTTTTTACAATGTCCTGGACTTTCCAGCAGGAGTAGTCCCAGTGACTAAGGTCTCCAAAAAGGATATTGATGATTCAAAGAATTTCCCTACGCCTCGTGGACCAGAGAAAGTGGCGAAAGAGGTATGTCAGTCTGTGGGAACTGATCTGTAAATCTCTATCTACACCTTAGCATCAATATGCCCAAAAAGCAACGATAAACCAAATTCAAATTATCCAATATCTAATATAACTATACTAATAGGAATACTTGGTAGATATACATCATTTAAAGTGAAAGGTATTCCAAATTGAGTGGTGTCCCCCGAGTGTATCACTTAAGGGGTTCCATATCGTCGCGATATATGACCAAAGCTGTAGAGAGTGACGTCAGCTGCTACAAATTATCCTTAAAAATCCAAATCTAAACCTCACTTTGAAAAGGTTCGTTTAAGGGGATGTCCAACTAGGGTATTATGGATACTTATAGTTCAACAAGTGGAGCATTTGTTTTGCCAAGCTGATAATCAATGTCAATGCCTTGTTTGCATGACTACCATCTTGTATATAGAACGACGCATGTACTTACCATGCGTCGAGTCCTCACATGGTTTAAATTTTCATTATGTAGAATGAGAATTTTGCTAACAATTTGTGAAATTTTGCAATGTATTTTAGATGATGGTCGGTGGTGAAGGACTTCCGGTTGGTGTGCAGGTGGTGACGTTGCCATGGCAAGAGGAGCGCTGCCTTAGAGTCATGAAAGACATAGAGACTGGACTTAGACAGTATAGACAAATCACAAGCCTTACCATTCTCGGTAAATCGAGTATAAATATGTATGGTTTTCTCCTGTTATATGACTAGCCAATATGGTGTTTATTTTACCCCAATCTGGTAAAATGAAAACCTGAGATTGCAACAAGAAAAGTATCTCAATTATAGCTGGTTTGCTTGATGAAGATTGTTCCTTTATGTTCCTGGAAACATTTCAGGAAAGATACAACATAAGAACAAACCTTTTGGAATATGGAGGTATCATATGAAGCATAAAACATTTTTTGGACAATAAGGAAAAAACAACTTATGGCCAAATCCAACCAACAAACAGCTGTTTTATGCAGGGACTTCAGGGTGTTTCCAATTCATATAAATGTATGCATTTACGTAAAAAACATATAATAGATAATATTTGTAAAGAAAATAGTATGAAAAGGTAATACATTTTTCTACCCTTTTATATAAAACTTATTCCGCTGTAGATGACATATATCTAAAATATATTCAATTTCGAACCCTTCATCATATATTTTTAGATAGTTAAATCTAATGTCAAACAAACATTGTAACATGATCAATATGAATTCACAATAACTTTCAAAGAGTTCATTTTTGGTCTTTATTGTTAGAATATTACAACAATCAAATACTCTTAGTTATGCCCTTTTGGAAAGTGCGGTCCGGCCTGATATCCTCGTCTCTGCCTTGTTGGATCTGGATGACTTTGGTTAGATATTAGGCCGGAACGCCCTTTCCAACAGGGCATAACGAATTTATCACCTGCTCTTTCATGGTAAGAAAAACAAACAAATACATCTCATAACATTTTAGAATAAATTTGGAGGCCAGCATGAGTTGGGTGACCTCTAGGGGTCAGATTGCTACCCAAGTGGTAATATCAATCAAAATGGGGGTTCAAGTGGTAATAGTGAATTCTGCTGTTCGATATTGAATCTACAAAGTGTGAACGGCTCGAGGTCTAACACCTACTGACCAATCAGCATAGAGAATTACAGCAGAGCAGGTGATGAATATATATCTCCACTCATTCTCTCTCCAGTTATATAATTGTTGCATTCCTGTTATGCATCATACATTCATTTGTGATGATTATATGTTCTGAGTTCATATTTGTGTTTTCACTTTATTACGCATAATCTTGTACTGCTGATTGACATGTAAAACTGAATAAAAATGAATTTAGAATAAAAAAGAACAAAAAGTAAAATTGGTAGATTTGAAAAGAAATAGTCATTAATCAAACACGGTTTGACACTTTCTATCATCTTGATTATTTGTATTCAATTATGTTACATTCTGTTACATACAATTTTAAATTGTGACATATAGCACCTTCCCCCTTTTTTCTGCAATATACATTTTATATAGTTAAGATATTTATGATCACAGTGCTAAATGCCTGTACTTGTACTTATGATGTGGCATTGCCTAACCCATGGACGAAATGATGTGAAAAAAGTGTTTTGGCTGGACTGCAACCAAATTAAGCTTGCCTAATAATTGCAAAGGCATGATAGACATCTTTTCACAATAACATACATTTGTATATCTCCCTGATCAGCATACTAGTGAGGATCCAGTAGAGATGCAAACTCTGTGAACTCACTTGGGAGTATGGCTTTGATACCATTGGTCTTGATTTTCAATCTTTTTAGGCATTCTCAAATTTAATGCATATACTTGTAAACATTCAGCAATCCTGGTTCTGCAGATTTCATACGGTTATTTATGGGAGACTTCTCTGTAGCCACCATGTAGGCCATTGGAAATTAGACTAAAACTTTATTCTAATAGGGGGTCATTACATTAACATATAAAACTTGATATGGGGGAAACAGTAGACAAAAGTTAAAACCCAAACCTTAGTACTGAAATGGATATTTTCTATTCCTCATATGATATATTTCAACAGGAGAGATAATTATGTTTAACACATCACAGAAAAGTCATGCTATTCCATAGCATCTACCACTGAGCATGCATTGCAATGATGCTTACAATTTATACATCTTTGTACATTCATACCAAATTACATATATCCAAATGAGTCAATACCAGTACACAAACTGATTAGTAGATTAAAACTGAAATATTGTTGCTATATATACATAAATATACAATTGGTAATCATACGATGCCCTAAATGTTAAGGGAGGTTCCAACGCAAAATAAACCCAAAGGTCGTTTCCGGGGCCAGCCAATATTTTAGAAAAAACCCCATTCAAACCAATTGATTGCGTAGGTAATGTTTACAGAAGATAAAGACTCTACTTGCAGAAATGCTATTTTCATAATCTAACTCAGCCACCAAACCCCTATGATGGTGCTTGCTCTGCATGTCAAGTACTGTGTTTTAGTTCTTGGCTAAAAGCAGAGGTAGCTCCACCAGTAAACGCTTAATTTTGCCCCTACACTAGTACTGTAACACACCAGTAAAAACTTAATTTTGCTCTAACCCTAGTACTGTCACAACACACTGAAGTACTCCTAAATCTTCTGCTAGCAAGTACTGCAGTGCAGTGTTTTAGAAATAGGCAAAATCAAAAACCAGTTGCCTCTACTGCTCCTGGCCTAACACACACTACCTGGTGACCGGTCGAAACAAGGGGTTTATAGCTGCTCAGCCATGCATTGCAGTGAACGTGCAGGCTGCTCCAATTCACAGGTAGGTTGGTTTAACCTGTCTGGCAGGCTTTAAACTGATATAAGCACTGGCAAGTCAGTCTATGATGCTGCAGCACTGTTATGAGCAGTGCAAAGGACTCTAGAGATAGGTTTCATTGCAGCTTCCTCTTTAGACTGTTTCTGGTAACATACATGTAATTTACTTTCAATGGCAATGTTGTTTGCACAACTTAAGGGAGAAGTTTCCATACTAGGGAGAAGTATTTCTGTTACGGCTCTCACTGGTTCAGTTGCAGCAGTTCTGAGCACGACATGGATCATTAGACAACTTAATGCCTGGAGAAGGCGACAGGAAAGTGAGAGAATCTATCGTCAGAAAAGAGCTAGGAACCTCGAAGCCATCAACGAGCTATACACAAAACTCAAGAATGATCCGGTATGTTAGGTAGTGGGGTATGAATAGTTGGTGTGTGTTAGAATATACACACACACATACATGCACACAAAAGTAAATATAAATATTAAATATATATATATATATATATATATATATATATATATATATATATATATATATATATATATATATATATATATATATATATATATATATATATATATACAATAACAGATCCAACCCGTGGGAGATGTGAGTATATTCCTACCATTAGGTGACATTCTGTATTTCGGCATTACAATGCATTAGGATTTTGAGCAAATGTTCAAAGGTTATAAATTCATTGAGCAGCAGAGCATTATAAATTATCTACTCATAGATTAAAATATATATGCATATTTTTGACATGTCGTCTAATGGTCAGGCAATTTTTTGCAACTTACATATCCAACCATTAGGTGACGTGAGTTTAGGTACATCAACAAATCCAACCATCGGGCAGCATATATATTGAATGAACCAAACCAACCATTAGGCACCATCATCAAATTCAACCATCGGGCATCATATGTGTTTGATGAACCAAATGTACATATTCTTTAAATCACACATGGCAGTTTCACATTCAATAGTGCTGGTTAGTTTTAGGGAATCAACACTTATTCATTAGTAATCAACACATTTTTTTTTCATTTTCGTGACTGGCTTCCTTGGTCATGCGTTACTCCAGGGCATCATGGATGCCATGTAAAGCAATGTATAGTACGATTATTATCAATTAACATATGAGTGGTAGTAATCTCCCACAGGTGTCTGCATCACTTATATACTATTTCAAATGGGAATTCAACATCATTTGACTTACATTCTCTGAATTGCAGTAGCTTGTCAAATAATTTAATTTTAGAATTTCTTATTATTTCATCATATTGAAATATCAAATGGAACAATAACATCTTAATTAAATAATGTTTTTCAACTACACAGAACAATTCGAAAGGGATATGCAGCGAATGAATATGTCATTCATGTCTCTTAGCAACTGAGAACGGTATGACCTAAAATGACTTGATGTCATTCTAGTTAAGTGACCACATCCCATAAAGTTCTGATAGGGTTAGTTTTGGATCAAGATATACATTTTGGTATATAACATGATGGATTCGTTTATAACTATATCTTTTCCCGTATATAATGACATATATGAGGAAAATCGCCTAGTCAGTAATAAATTAGTTTGCTATATATTTGGTCAGAAGATGATTACATTTGGTAAAGCATATGTTTTTTAAAAATTGTATTTGCCCGTATACAATAACATATAAGAAGAAAACCACCTAGTCAGTAATGAACTAATTATATTTGTGAATTCATATATACATCTTTATTACTTTTCTTACTATTGTTCATTTCTTATTCATTCCGAATTATTATTATAAAATCAATATATAGTAAATTTTGATTCTGCCGACACCTACCATACAATAGATGATGAATAACAATTTGCCTTGGGTATAACTGCCTTTATTAAGTGATGATCTCTTTTATTTTCTGAGTTATTATGCTATCAACCTATACTATACTGTACGTTCTTTGATAACTATGATGCGAACAAACAGGTAAAATATGTGGATGCTATGAGTATAGGTACATGTATTTATATACACGGGTAGGAATAGGTATGGACTTGTATATGTAAGTGGATGTATTTGGTCAAAGGGTGTACATATTTGATATGGTATATAACATGATGAATTCGTTTATAACTATATCTTTGCCCGTATATAATAACATAGATGAGGAAAATCACCTAGTCGGTAATGAATTAGCTAGCTATATAGTTGGTCAGACGATGTATTTATTTGGTATAGCATATAATATAGTTGATTCGTTTAAAATTCTATCTGCCCGTATACAATAACATATAAGAAGAAAAACCACCTAGTCAGTAATGAACTAATTATATTTGTGAATTCATATATACATCTTTATTACTATTCTTACTATTGTTCATTTCTTATTCATTCTGAATTATTATTATAAAATCAATATATAGTAAATTTTGATTCTGCCGACACTTATCATGCATACATCCAAACATGCATAAATGTGGTATGTGTGGATACATGTATGTATAAATATTGCTACATGATGGATGCGAATGTGTGTTTCTGCATAATAAGTGTAAATACCTAAATTTACTATACCCGAAAAGTCAATAATGGATAACACATCATACATGTACAATAGTGTTTAGAGCTCATCCATCCTGAATTTATACAGTACCAATATGTGATACTTTTCGTCTTGAATGTCACGAATCTTGCATATATGCAGACGTCCATATTGGTGTGCGCCTATGTATGTATGGATGTATTTGCACAAAAAGTGTATATATCAGCCATAGTATATATCTATACGGCCTCGCCTATAGTCCTTAGTGTCGTTAGATTAACTCACATGAATTAAAACAATTTATTCAATAATGAAATAACTATACTCGATTCTGTTTCTAAAAAAAGTTTATTAGAAAAAATTCTTTCTTTCTTGTTGTTTATGCTCCATTCCCTTGCGTTTTACAGCGAGGTGCATAAACTTTGCCCTTTTTGGTTTACACACCAGTATACATAATCTGGTACACGTCAAACGAGCCAGTTTAGGATTGGTGAGTCAAGATACGGCTCGGGATTCCCGTTGAATTAATCTAACTATCTGTTGCCCGTTGTCGGCATTTGAGTTATATAGTTTGTGTATATTTACTTGTTGTTTTTTCTTGTCGCGTTTGGTTCTGTTTGTCATACTCTGTGTGTGTATCATTCTATTTAGTTTTATTATTTACACTTACTTACACATATTTACGTAGTCTGTTTATTTAATAAGAAAGACCCTGAGAGGATACATGTGTAATATATTAGATCCTTGTATAAGCCTCAGGATAGTCACCTGCGATAACTTTGGAGTATATTTCATTTAATTTAATACACACCTGTGCTTGAATTATAGCCTTAGGATCGTCATCTAAGAGTACTTTTGATTATATTTCATTTAATCTACTAAAGGTACACGCTTAGAGGTATTAGTGTGCCTTTCAACGATTCTACTTTCGTCTTTACGTTATATTATTTATCTGTTTGCCCATTGTAGGCATTTGAGCTATTTAATTTATTTACATTTATTTGCGGTTACTGTCATATTTGGTTCGTGTTAGTTGTACTTTCTGGTATGTTATGTATGGTTTGTATGTTATGTACTGTTTTTATACGGATAGTCCGCCCTCCATTTGACGTTTATAAGCTTCTAGAGATAATCAGTTTGGTGCCCCACGTGTGGATTTGGTTCCGCCATGCGAGGGGTTCCCTAATTCTCATGCTAGCATATATGTGCTTTATATATTTCATTGGTCCGCGTGCTGTGTATATAATATATTCTACTAAAACAAACTTTAATGGGAGATGACTTCATCAGAATAAACTCTATCAATGTCAGGGGAATAAGAGGGTATTTAAAACGATGTGATATTCTATTAAAGGCAAAAGAGGATGGAATTAACATACTGTGCCTACAGGAGACACATTTACTCAGTGAGGATTTAAATAGTTTGAAGAAGACTTGGAATGTTAACTTTTTAATTGCTGGGAACTCAACCAATGCGGGGGGTGTTCTTATTGTCCTAAATAACAATTTTGAATACATAATAAAATATTGGATAAAGATGGTCGTTTCATAGTCTTGGATATAGAATTGCCAGATGTAGCACGATTCCTTTTAATTAACTTGTACGCACCAAATAATGACACTCCAGACTTTTATAAAAATCTTGCTACTATAGTTGAAAGCTCTAATATCAGAAATGTAATTTTTACGGGTGACTGGAATTTAGTCCTTGATCCTGCTTTAGACACTTTCAAGTATATTCATATCAATAACCCGAAATCAACTAAAGAAATTAAAACAATCATTGAAAAGTTTGAACTAATTGATATTTGGCGACACACTCATCCAGATCAGAAAAAAAATTCTTGGAGACAGGGAAAATCTAAAAAAATGGCCCGTTTGGACTTCTTTTTAATATCGGAATCGTTGCTAGATATCTTCGCTTCTTCTTCAATCCAAACCAGTTACAAGTCAGACCATTCTCCAATTTCTTTATGTTTATTTATCTCAAAAACGCCTCGTGGAAGAGGAATCTGGAAATTGAATAATTCCTTACTTTTGGAAAACAACCTTAAACAGAAAATTGTTCATGAAATTGAACTTGTCATATCAACTTACGCCTGCACCCCATATCACCCTAATTTTATCAGAAATTTTAGACTAGAATCAATTGATTTTATGATTGATATGGAACTCTTTTGGAATGTATTATTAGCTCAATTAAGAGGCATAATAATCGAGTATGCCTCAAAGAAAAAGAAAAAAAACAATCAAAAGGAAAAAAATCTTCTTAAAAAAATAGAAGAAGTGGAAAAAAACGAACACCTGCATGTAGGTGACCTCCACTGGCAAGAAATACTAAATAATTACCGATCAGAGTTAGAGGAGATAAGGGAAGACAAGCTGAAAGGCAGTTTAATAAGATCAAGGGCACAGTATGTTAGTTCCAATGAGAAACCCACAAAGTTCTTCTTAAACTTAGAGAACAATAATTTCATCTCTAAACATATCAGGGAATTGAAAATTGATGGCAATAGTATTCAGAATCCAAAGGACATCTTAAACGAAATGTCTCTTTTTTTATCAAAATCTTTATAAATGTAAGGAAACTTCAAACTTAACTGACTCAAATAAATTTAAACACGTACCTAAAACATTACCTTATCTTAGTGACATGGACAGAATTAATTTAGATAAAGATATTACCTTACCAGAACTTCAAACGATAATTTTTAAGAGCAAAAATAACAAAAGCCCCGGTCCTGATGGCTTTTCCAATGAGTTTTTTAAAGTTTTCTGGCCCGATGTCAATATTATACTTTTAAAACTAATGAATTCTTATAGAGATAAGGGATGCATTGATGAAAACCAAAATATGGGTATTATCACTTGTATTCCAAAAGGGGGGAAGATTCGTAGTAACCTTAAGAACTGGCGGCCAATTACCCTTCTAAATTCTATTTATAAATTTTACTCCGCCATATTAGCTGAAAGAATTAAAACTGTTTTGCCAAAATTGATACACACGGATCTAAAAGGATTTATCAATGGTAGATTTATTGGGGAAAATTCTCGACTTATTTACGATATCATACACGAATGCTCAAAGTCAAAATTTAAAAGGGTTAATAGTATTGATCAATTTTGAGAAAGCTTTTGATTCGTTATCTTGGAATTTCATTAGAAAATCATTGGAAATTTTTAAATTTAGTGATAGCACAATTAAATGGGTTAAGTCTTTACAAGAAAATTCATAATCAAAAATTCTACAAAACGGACACTTTTCGGACGAAATTCTCTTGGGGAGGGGATGTAGGCAAGGTGATCCAATTTCACCCTACCTATTTGTTTTGGCAGCGGAATTCCTCTCTGAAGCCATCAGGACTAACACAAAAATTGTGGGAATCAAAATCTTTGAACAAGAACATAAAATATCACAGTACGCGGATGATACCAGTCTTTTTTTAAAACCATTAGAATCTGCTTTAAGGGAGAGCATGCTGGTGCTCTCGGAATTTCAATCCATTTCTGGACTGAAAGTCAATACTGAAAAAACAAAAGTGATCAAAATTGGTGATTGGGGGGACAACAGGACAAAACTATGTACGGAACTCAATTTAGAATGGACACACAAATTTGACTGTCTGGGTGTTTCATATGATATTGATAATATTTCGGATCAAAACATTGAAAAAAAAAATTGACATAAAAAAAATTATCAATCTATGGAATGCAAGATATTTGACACCACTTGGCAAGGTTACAATCATCAAAAGTTTACTAATTTCAAAAATAACCCATGTCCTGTTGTCCCTCCCAACACCCTCCACCTATATCTTTAATAAGCTAAATATCATTTTCAAAAACTTTATATGGAATGGGAAAACACCAAAATTTCGAAAGGAAATCACAGAAAATCCGATTCAAAAGGGAGGCCTTGGGCTCATTGATTTAGAATTTTTTGACAAAGCTTTGAAACTATCATGGTTGAAGCGTATATACCAGCAAACAAATGGTTGGGCGGAATTCCCAATCAGATACAATATTCACAAACTAGTGCTATATGGGGACAGATATGCAGAAATTGTGGCAAAAAGAGTTAAAAACAAGTTCTGGGCTGATGTAGCAAAAGGTGCACAAATGTTGTTGGTAACTTTTGATATAAATAACATGATGGACTTACACAGAAGTCCCCTGTGGTACAACAGCACTCTTCCATTACAGTTTAGAAGTGAATGGGCCCAAAAGGGTTATATGTTGATTAAAGATATTTTGAATGCCAGAGGTTTCCTTCTGACGTTGGATGAATTGCACAACAGGAATTTAAATATAAATTATCTCGACTATGAAACATTAAAGTTTAACTTTCAGAAAATGAAATCGACCTTGCAGGAAATAGATAAAACTGCCATTCCTAGGATACTTGATACGATAGGCATTTCATCTACTGGATGCTCTAACACTTATAAAGCTTTGTCCACAGGAGATAATTTTCTCCTGGAAAACATAAGAGTGAAATGGTCGGGTGTCTTAAATGAAGAGATTCTCCTGTATAGGATAGAAAAGGCATTTCAATGTTTGCGAATAATACCAGTGAACTCATACACAAGATATATACTCTTTAAATTACTTCACTCCCGTATAGTAACGAACAAAAAATTAGTGGAAATGAATATAGCGGACGATGCTAGTTGCGTTTATTGTAAAGCCCCGCTAGAAACCCTTCTTCATGCTTTCATAGTTTGTCCCACAGTTGTAAAATTTTGGAAAGAAATTGAGAATTGGTTGCAGACCACCGTGGACACACATATTAAAATAGGTGATGTTGATAAAATTCTTGGTTGGGATAATCCTGAAGATATCACTAGTAGAACCATTATCGCAACTATACAAACTATCTACCAAAAACGACAAGGTGGGAAAGAATACCATCTAAGAGATGTTAAACGAACTCTGGCAAATCAAATGATGTTAGAAGAATATCTAGCAGGTGTAAATAATCACGAGGCTCAGTTTGAGAAAATATGGGGTGGAGTATATCTAAATATAATAGATGCTTAGAATTATAAAAGCGAGAGTCAGTGATTGCTCTTCCTTGTAAGCAGATATATAATGCTATGGAACCAGAAGTTATGACAATAATCTTATTCTCTATGTATGCCGTGTGTGTCATATTATCATTTGAACATGAAAATGATGAACAAAAAATAGCAGTAATTTTTATTTTTTTATTTATTATTTTTTTTATTATTTTTTTTTTTTAGTGAAATTAAATGCGTAATATGGTGCTTACGCGATCAATCTATATGTTTTTCTGTATGAATTTATGTGAATATCCGTATATTTGTTATGTGTATGTATGTCATTTCAAGAAAAAAAATTGAATAAAAACCGTGTTACACAATTGTGTAATTTCAAAATTAAAAAAAAAGATATACATTATGTTGTTTCTATTAAAAAGTAGGGCGAAATATACCCAAATTCAATTTAAATCGTACTGTTAAACCTCAATTGTCCTAAATATATTGTTATACCACCTGTACTCTCAAAATGCATACGAGTTAAAATATCTACTTTATAAGTTCTACGTCGTTCGAGACGCCCCTAAGTACACGTATACCTGTTAGTCACTGTGTCCCTTCAAAGCATCAGCTTTGCGACGATGTGACCTAGATGTTGCGCTCTGATAGTAGCTTATTTGCAAAAAAATACGTACAGTTGAGGCTTTCCAGTATAGCACTGAATAGGAGTTTTCGAAAATAAATACGGCTCAAGGCATTTGAGGAATTTGCAAATTACTTCATGGCTGGTGATGGTTTTCCAGGGTACTGCAGCAGTGTCCATCATTAACCACACACACTCACAAATCACGATACGTTCTTGATAAAGCAGCACAAAAATAGGGACAGGCGAGATTCCAGTAAATATTTTGATTTTCTGCTCAGGAGAACATGAGAAATGAACGGTTCTGTTGACAACTTTCCAAAATTTACTTTATGATATAATGATATAACGTATAAATGAGGTTGTGTCAAATATGCAGTGATTTGAAGGGATAGTTCAAGATAAACTACTGGGAACTATTTTTAGAGATAATCGATATTTTGGCCTCCCTAGGAGATGGTTGATTAAATCATGTGGTGCAGCACACAATATATACCAGGCGTCATATATCAGCGCCAAGACACTGCAATGAAGTTATCTCTAGGGCGAACATTCTTGAAACCGCACATTTTCCTTTTCATTTCTGCAAAACGCATGTTTTTTATATCTTAATAACACACACGCAAAATCAAACACATACTGGTACATATAACACACAACAATTACATCTTTCTGTACCAAATTGGAGGATTGTGGCTCATGAGACAACAATCTTGAATGTTATACCCTACATTTCGTCAACATGAGATTTCGAATATTGCCCTAAAATGTGAATTAGGTCCAACCATTTTTGTTACCATAATTGGAACTTTCCCTCCAATTTAGGAATAATACTGTCCATATTGTAATTGCACTGATCGCTCATGTTTGATTTCTGCAATATTAGACCCCTTGCATGTTTGTCTGTTTTTCTATATGTTCTTCTTAGTCAATATAATCACCGTATCAATAATGGAGTTTTAATAGGGAGTACCAAATATTTTTTCTGAATCTGAAATTTTGATCTTATCTTTAAGTACCCTACCTAACCAGAACTCAACCTGTCGCCACAATGTCCCTATCAAAGTACGGCCAAACTGTTTCTTTTTTTGGCCACAGGCAATCTCAATCTTTATCTTTATATATATATACATATACATACCGGTATATATATATTTATATATATATATATATATATATATATATATATATATATATATATATATATATATATATATATATATATATATATATATACATCAAGGGCCAATGCCTGACCGTAGCAATGATAGATGGCAGCACTAATTTAATTCACACGTGTGCCGTTTTGCAAATATAGGATAAACAACAACTTGAAAGTCTGTGCACAGGCATACCGCAATCGTACCTAATGATAAATTTGAGTGTGGGTTCATGTAGGCATTCCAATGACAGGTTAAAGAATGCGACCGAGTAGGTGATTTTACTGCACATGGTCAGTTCAAAAACGTTACTGTCGCATAGTTTGGTTGTCAAATAAAAACGTTTGTTTTTATTAATCTGTAGTTTCGTTTGGTTTGCATTATCCAGAAGTTTTGCGTTATGGTTTTCAGTTAGGTTGGATGTCTATGTGCTCTGCACCTATGCATCATATCGACCCTCTGGTATAATGGACATACAGGCTGTATTCTAGGGAAGTCGGATCACACTCTTTAAACCCCCAACTGAAGCACCTTAAGGGGGCTCGGGACCTTCGTTTTTTAAGTGTGACTTTCATGTAAAGATTGACCAATATCTTGGTCTATGTACAAGAAAACCCTAATAAACTATATATTTTATGAAAGCTGAGATTCTGGAAAGGTCAAATATTCTAAACTTATCTTGTGAAATTTTCACAATTACCCCAGGGTGGGGCCGAAAGACGTACATGTGGATTTCTAGTACATATGTTATTGCAAACAGCCTCCTGGCTTCATAAAAAGTGTAAGACAGTTGGTATTTATACATTTCATAGAAAACATATTAAAGTACGGCTAATTCTTTTATTTTTTTAAATTTTTGTTCCGAACGGAATTTAGAGCAAGTTAAAGTCATCATCAATATTTTTTTCTAGAATTTCACTTTCCTTCATTTTTGAAGTCTGATTAAGAAATAACTAGAACAGATATAAAGAAAATGAAAAACTTATCCGTGCGCAAGGATGTTTTTCATTGTGTAGACAAATTTCAGCTCTCTGGCACCAATATTGAATGAATGAGGTGGTTTTAAAAATGAGAAGTATGGTGATTTCAGAAAGCTGTCTAAAACTCAAGTCAAAGTGAACCATACATTTATACATTCTAAAATGACGTTATGCTCCATTATAAAACTTAAGGGGTTAATTTGAAATAAGAATACTATTTGTTTGCATTGGTAGAATGGTTTGAATATTTAATAGTATACTGGGTACTTCAATTACTGGAATAAAAAGGGATTTTTAGAGGAGATTCTGAGCTTTCTGAAAGGAGGCTGGCACCCCCTGGTGAGTGCTCCTCCCCCAGCTGATAAGGAAAGATAACAAGCTATTAGTGACTACTAATTGCAAATTGGCTGTCTGGAGGTGAATCCATTCAATTTCAAGGAGAGTTGTTCACTAGGTACTTATCCACATTTCTTCTTCAAATATTTTTCTAGATATAGCTCTAACCATATAACTAAATGAATATGAAAATCATGATATACTATGTAAATAACTTCAGAAATAAGGATAAATTTACAAAAGAATTGGAGAAGAGTTGTTGGCTAAGTACTCATCTACATTTCCTCCTCAAATATTTTTCTAAATATAGCTCTAATCATATGAATAATTGAATAAGACTAAAATAGAGTAATTATGAAATAACTTTGGGAATAAGGGTAAATTGACAAAAGAATTCATGGAAAGTTGTTCACTAGGTACTGATCTACATTTCTTCTTCAAATATTTGTCTAGATATAGGTCTAACCATATAAATAAATGAATATAAAAATCATGAAAATTAGCTCTGATCACTGAGATAAAACCAAAATAGGGAAGGTGATTTGGGAAGACACAGGCATGTAGGGTTTAATTAGGTTTTCTCTGCATTGGTTTCATCTGACAAAAAGATATATGGAATAGATACCTCATGCTTCTTGAAACTTTTGGGGGTAACTGGAGGAGGTAGATCCATAGCTGCACTGAACTTTTGAAGCGCATTATGTCCATTTCCACATAGGCGTCCTGCTAGAACTGATTGTCTGTTTATAGCATAAAATCGTCCATTTTTGTCAATACTAGGAAAGTCTGTTCTCTTTCCATCACAATCCTCATTTGAGCATCTCCAAAAAAGGGCAGATCGAAGTCCTTGTCGCCTTCCACTGTCTTGCCATAGTTCTAACTTTCCATCAAGGCAGTATGCACACAGCAACTTCCTGAAGGCTGTCTTCAAGTTCTTTTGAATGCAGGAACAGCAGGATATGTCTTCCTTTTACCCTTTCTTCACAGGAATCTGTCTCATCTTCTGAGTCATGATCAGTGTCTCTTTCCTCAAAGTCTGCATCTCCAATTGCTATGCCACTGTCATCTGAACTAGTACTCAGTAGTCTAAGCTTTCTATAACTGGCACTATGAATGGTTGGTGATTCCTCAGATTCCTCTTCCTCTATTATATCCAAATCTTCTGGTACAGAAGATGTTATTGCCCATTCAAATGACCACTTCCTCTTTCTCTTCCTTCTGCGGCTACTTCCCATTGTAAGGAAACATTCAGACTCTGCACTGTCCTGAGCTCAGCATCTGAATGTTCTCTCCTAACCCTAAATCTCTACAGGAAACCCTTTTCACCTAGGTAACATGCATCCTAAACATCCTGCCCCTACCTGACACACACCAGAATATTTCTGGAGCATTTGATTGGTTTAATCTCACCTGTCTGACCTGCAACTGTAAAGCCAGACAGCTGATGCACAAAAATCACACCTTTTATTCAATACCCTAATTGCAATGAGTTGGTCACTCATAACTGCTTGGTGCCTGTTTCCTGGGTAAACAGGATACTTACATTTGAATACACATTCTGGACCTGGGCAGGAACCAACCCCCATCAATCAGCCAGTATATCACACCTCCCAGGAGAGATCAGATAAGGAAAGGCCATTATGGGTTTAGATAAGCCTCACAGCTGGTGACTCAGGATATCTGGCCTCTAGTAGAAAGCTTTTTAAAAACTCCTTCTTTTTGTCATTTGTAGTTCTAGTTGAGAGTTCTAGTTCAAAGGAATAAGTAGCAAACCTTTTCAGCTATCACATATCAAAAAAACAAAAAAACACCCTATTTAAAGGTGCGAAGGTCCCGAGCCCCCTTAACTGGAAACATGTTATCCGCGAAGCGCTGGGTGTCCGTTTGCAACTAAAGGACCTTTTGGAACTCTTTGTAAAACGGAGCGAATTTCTTCACGGTTCCAGGTTTCTATCTCTTCGCAATATGAGTTAAGCTCTAGAAATCGTGGACTATATCTAGACCCCCATTCCCTCTTCAGAATGCTAATTTAAGGAAGTAATATTGGAAAAAAGAGGTAAGGCATTGTAACATTCAGTCATCATTTAAAGATACGTGTAACTGAGTTTATTTTTACTTGTATTATTCATAGAAAACTGTCTCCACTAAAGAACGTATCACCAGTTTAAGTATCAAAGACCTCCTTGCAGAGTTACGTAGTGGACAGATAAGCGCTGTAGACGCTGTTAGAGCCTACCAGTTACAGGTAAGAAACACTACCTCATATACTACTACTACTACTACTACTACTACTACTACTACTACTACTACTACTACTACTACCTCATGTATAAACGTGATGGAAGTTTGTTACCTATCACTTTCATTTGTCTTCTGTTGGTGCACCATGATTTGGTAGTATCTAATAAAAGAGTGGCCGGAAAAGATAATGTTACTGATCATCCTTAAAATTTTCATGCCTTCGGCAGAATTCAAATATACTCCACTACTTGTTGCGTCTCTGTACATTGGGAGGCAGTATGAATAACACCCATAAATGACAACGATTGTAATCCTATGTTTATCATTCATTTTTATTTGTCAAACAACAGGAAGGTGTGGCGAATTTCGATTTCTCCTGCTGATAACTGTATCAGCTTTATAGGTTGTGTGTCACTCTTGTTGAATATTACATTTGCAACATAAATCAGAGACAATGGCGGACAATAAGAACAGTTTGTCCTATCGAATGCTTTGATGTTTTAATCAAAGTTTTTTGGCTATTTAAGCTTTCAAGGATGAAAACTCAATGTATTGTTTATCAATATAGCCACGGGCCAAATATATGTCACCCATTTACCCTTGGGGCAAGGACATCACATTTATGGGTGCTTCATGTATTTGCTGTTTGACTTTTATATGTGTCGACTGTAATGTAAATGATAATTTACTTACTGTAAAAACCCATTATTATCGCGCTCCTTTTAATTTCACGCATATCGCGTATATTACTGGCGCTGATATACGTTCAAAATAGCACAACAATGCTCCATCTAACGTTGGTACAGTTGATGCGTGTAACTAAATGGCCGCGATCATATTCATACGGCAGTTGCGTGAATAATAATGTGTGTGGTAATAAAGGGTTATACAGTAGATCAAAATATGCTATCGTGTATGTCATTGCAGGCCTTGGAAGTAAATGAGCGATTGAACTGCGTAGTTGAACCGTATATGGAAGCACAGGTGAGAGTATTACCTAGAATGTATGCAATTTGTACTGGCATGCATCGTCGAATGTACCAGCCGAATTTTACACTATATACATATTCATAACCTTGTAAGCTGTGAATCGTTTTTGTTAAAGCGTATCATTCATATGTATGGGAATTAATCTTATAAGGGTGATTGAAAAATTAAAAATTTACTTAGACGGTAAACAAAAGTATATTGCCATATGAAAGCTTATAGCTGTTTAGTAGGTATTGTCATTTATGCCAGTGAATCAGGGTTTTTGACAAAGTTCTCCGGTTTTCTCCACTACTTCTTCTCTTCCAGATACTCATCAACTTCAGTTGAGTTGAAGGCTCTGACGAGGTTAAATGGTGTTGACGCATGCAGTCGATCAGTTTAAAATTGTACTGTTAAAAAATGGTTGTGCCACAGACTTCCCTTTGTAGGGGCGTGACGCCCTACACCTGTACAGAGGTTGGGTACCAGTACTCTGCTTAGTTGTTGAGAAGAGCTCTCTTGAATAATGCAGGAGAGCAAGCTTATACTGCGCTTTCTGGCAGGATGTTCCACTCTCTTACTGTTCTTTGGAAGAACGCATTTCTTTGGTAGTCTCTGCTCGAGTGGGTGACATTGTAGGCGAGCGAGTCCTCGATCCTGGCATTACTGGATTGCTTGTGGGTTATGGTGCCACAGTGGCCACCCATCCGTAATGGATCTTGTAGAACATCAGTAAAGTGGCTGCTATCATCCGTTTGGCTAGCGGCAGCCATTCTGGCCATTTCAGCATGCTGCCCACGCTCGAGGTGTAGTGATATGGTACTTCGGTGGATACAACACTATAAACAGAATACCTTTATATGGCAGCGAAGCTAGACGAATCTTGCAGCGCGACTTTGGACCTTTTCTATCTTATTCCAAACAATGGAGTCATATTCCAGCACTGATCGTATGAGAGAGAAGCTGGCTTGTTCTTTGATAGTTTGGTACAATCTGTTAGGAAGCTCTCCATTTGTTTATTGTCTGGCCGCTGATCCCATACCATCAGAGCTTTTTAAGAAGATGACAGTGTTCGACCTTGTTGAAGGCCTTGGAAATGTCCAATACGCAGAGGTTTGCAGTCCGTTCTGCACATCAGTGATCACATCTTGAATGATCTCCAGCAGCTGTGTCTCACAGGACCGTCGGTCGCGGAAGCCATCCTGGAGATGGTATAGAAGCCCATTGTTGTTGATGTGTTTCATCAAGCTGCTGCATATAATGTGTTCCATGACCTTCGAGGCCACATATAGGTAAGGCTAATGGGTTGGTACTTTGCCAGGACACAACGCTGGCCTTTCTTGAAGATTGGTGCCACATTAGCATTCTTCCTTAGGAATGCAACCCTTGGTGAGTGACTTCCGGAAGATTCTGGATAGAGGACCGGCAAGAATGCTGGCTAGGTGTTTCAGGACTCTCAGGCTTATATTGTCCATACCGCTCGCCTTTCCTGGCCTGAGAATAGCTTCCTGACACCTTCTGTAGTGATCACTATGTCAGGTAGTGTTGGGGCAGTCTTTGCAGGGGTTGGTGGGTGGAACTCTCCTGAGTGAAGACTGACTGGAACTGGTTGTTGAGGGCCTCCACCTTCTCTGTGGAATCAGTTATGAGTTTATCATTGACTTTAAGAGGTGCAATGCCATTGCTTGTATATTTCCTATGTTTAACAAAAGTCCAGAAACATTTGAGGCAAGATAATTGATCCTGGTCTTCTACTTACAATTAGCTAGTCACGGAAGGTGACGATAATTGAAATTCCATATTCCAAATTACCATCGATTGACTGCAATCATGCTGAGACATTTGATGATTGTGTTTTCATTATGTGCAATCATGCTGAAAGATTTCATGATTGTGTTTTCATTATGTGCAATCATGCTGAAAAATTGGATCACTGTGTTTTTTATTATGTGCAATCATGCTGAAACATTTAATTATAGTGTTTTCATTATGTGCAATCATCCTAAAATATTTTATGATTGTGTTTTCATTATGTGCAATCATGCTAAACGTTTTGTGATTGTGTTTTCATTAAGTGCAATTATACTAAAACATTTGGTGATTTTGTTTTCATTATGTGCAATCATGCTGAAACATTTGGTGATTGAGTGTTCATTATATGCAATCATGCTGAAAAAAATGATGATTGTGTTTTCATTATATGCAAGACTATTGCTGAGGAGTTGGACAGAGCAGAGACAAAAGGGCCTCTCCATGGACTTCCATTCAGCGTCAAGGACCAACTTCCAATGAAGGTATGTACACTAGAAGTGGTTATGATACCCGTGAAGTGGACAGGGAAGGATCATATTAAAATTTCTAAGGAGTTCATCACGAACACCAAGGCAGTTTCATGGTCTTTCTGCCAGATAGAGATTGAAGTACTATAAATATGAAATGGCGGCCACCTTTCTCTTATGACCTCTGTCTAAAATACATGAGTATTTCACTATTTGCATGCTTTATATCTAATAGTAATGCAATATTAAGGATGTCATGATTTCTATCTGATATAATGATATGACAAATGAACAATAAATACAGCTGGTCGCACTGAATTAAAAAGTTAGCTTTTGATTTATGTAAAAAATACCAAAACACACGAAGCTTTTTGAAAACTCAAATGTTAATGAAGCGTATTCCGGTTGGTCTGTTTTACGCAATAAATGGTATGTATATGTAAGCACTTACCTCATGACTGGTTTTTGTAAAACCACTTGAATATCATAGCGCATTTCTTTCAGGGCTACGATACGCATATCGGTTTGGCAAAACTGGTTGGAATAAAAGCTGAAGATGACTGTGCTTTAGTGAAAGTAGGTAACGTTACTATACCATACTTGAAATAAATTTTATGTCGTGCTTACTCAAATGGTATTATTATAGCAATGAACTTAACACAAGTGAATGCATACCAGTATATCTGTTATTGTCAATTTCATATAAAGTGAATCATTTTATACAGAAAAAGAGCAAAGGTTTCCAAACAGTATCGGCGTCAAAAACATAATGAGTCAAATAATGTCATGTGTAACCATTTCGTTGCTAAGGTGCAGTGTCAAATGAACTTGTCAATGACAAAAATGAACGTTTGACAGACAAGGATGTAATTTCTCAAAAGTATTAGAGGTCACGAGGAAAATAGAACAACGAAAACGAGGTGACTTCAGTGGCTGCTCCATTCTTGAAAGAGAATGCCCTACTCAATTATTTAGAAAAAAAGATAAATACATATATACATACATACATACATACATACATACACACACACACACATATATATATATATATATATATATATATATATATATATATATATATATATATATATATATATATATATATATATATATATATATATATATTTATATATATATATACATATATATATATATATATAAATATATATATATATATATATATATATATATATATATGTATAGGTTGTCGTCATTGAAAAAATCAATATCGATATAACACAGTGTAAATAGTATATTTCATACATGTGTTTTGGATATGAAGGATTGGATACTAGTATACCATTCGTAGATGTTGGGTTTTCTTGGGTTTGAATTTATCAAACTATATTTTTTTTATCTGAAACTTTCGTTAACAAACATGTCTCTAAATATCCGAACATACATTTCTCTCTAGAAATGTGACACACACACACACACACACACATATATATATATATATATATATATATATATATATATATATATATATATATATATATATATATATATATATATATATATATATATATATATATATATGTATATATATATATGTATATATATGTATATATATGGGTATATATATATATTGTAGCGGAATGGATCCCTGGCCGAAGGAATGATCCGACTGAACATACAGAATCACCTTACTTAAATAAGAGGTTTCTTAGTTCTCTCGTTAAATGAAATAAAGCTCAGTTGGGTTTCTGACTCTACAATAACGCTTAGCGAAGGTTGGGGATGGATGTGGTGTTGAAGAGAAGACGGGACAAGCAAGTACAAATCTACAATGCAGTTTAATCATCACAGTAAACTATACATACCACCGCACTCGTTCTCTGTACAGCAACATCAACACACAATAAGTCCACTCAATGTAAATGACTATCTCGACATCACAAGTCCACAAAAAGTTTTTGATCTCCTCAGTATCTGGTCTCAATGTCTGGTAAACCCCGATGCAAATACACACTCTGCTCAGCTACAGTTTCTCTCTATCCTGTCATCATAATCCTCCTTAAGTACACATAATAATCCGTAGAACAGCTTCAGTCTCTATCTTGCTACTTGACCTGGTAATCGTTATTCCCTGGGTAGTCTAAATCCAGTTCTCTAGCACCTTAATCCGTTTGTAAACACCTCTATCGTTAACTCTCTTCCTTTTACTTCTACTCACTTCGACGATCTCTCCTAGACTAACGTTATTTGAATCTAACCTAGTTTTCCGCCCTTCCTTCCAGTCGCACGCGCAGTATTTTAATCGTCCAGGCCGCACGAGCGCTACGTCACAGAGCACTCGAAATAACTAGATACTTTTTAGCACATCTAAATGCCAGGCTCTGCGAAGGCTGAGACCTAGCTTACAATAATACAAGTGACGGAAGGTGACCCGTTTCTTAGCCCTGGGGTCATTCCGTCACACAGCCCCCGACTTGCTCTGAATCGTCCTCGATTCTTAAATTTCAAAAATTTCCAAAAAGGGGAAACTAACGTAACTCAAACGTTAACAACAATCATCTCTCGCAAAAGTTCTAAACTCGTCTGTTATAAACAGTATAACCAAGTGACATACAGGTCACTAAACACAGTATAGGAATACTAACTTCTAATATACACAGTTCCCGAGAGAGTGGACAAGTCTTGGACTTCCGGTCCAACTCTCCCCATTATCGCTCACTTTGTTTACTTCCATTATCGCTCAGTGACAAGACTCTTAACTCTCGAATATTTACATAACATGCGAGCTCTGCACTGGAGCGGACCACTTAAAAAAAGAACTACTATAACTACTAGTTAAAATAACGCACTCTCTATACATAAAACGTTAAACGTTAATCCTTAAAATACTTGACTTAGAAAATGTTGGACTTAGAAAAATAGAAACTCTGAGATAACTCTAAGAACCATAAAAACATTGGTAAAAACATGGCAAGATAAAACAGTCAAAATCATGCAATACAGTGGGTTACTCACATTACGGCTAACAGCTGTTGTGTCGCTAAGGTCTCAAAATTGTTCGCTTATTTTAAGTTCACCAAAATGTGAACGACTTCGACACACCAGCATAGTCCAAAATCTCTCAAGTGTCACTTCGTTAAAACTTCTTCTTGGTCACCGATTTCTTCCTGGGACGTCATGGATGGCACACAGGTCCGGTAGTTCACAGAGTAGTCAATAATAATCCAATAATAAGGCACAAAATCGTCGTGACTGGTTAATCCGTCGCCACAGACGATTGACGTAGTAGATTGGCACTTCTGGTAATTATCCATGGAAGAACACAAATCATCGTGACTGGGTAATCCAGCGCCACGGATGATGGACGGAATAGGTTGTTGTAGGAATAGCAGGCAGGTCTAGGGTTTGACCGCTGCAGCTGGGTACTCCAGCGCCAGGATGTAGAATAGAAGGTATCTCGCGAGGTAGAGTGAATGGCTACCTGTGAGTCAGACATCGAAGGTCATCGTCTAGTGTTGTCTTGAAGTAGCAGGCAGGTCTTGGATTTGACCGCCGCAGCTGGGTACTCCAGCGCCGGAATGTAGAAGTAGATGTTGTCTGTCCTCTCTTGTCCCAAGTTTCTTCACTCAGCGTCCGAGTCGGGGATGAGTTCCGAGTCGGAGAAGGGGTCCGAATCGGAGATAAGGATGATCCCGTTGGCCGTAGCCCGGTCTGCCATCTGCTGTCGCCGCATACCCTCCAACACCACCCGATCAAAGGCCTTCCTCTCAAGTTCCATTCGGATTTCATCGATGCGCGCCTTGGTGAATTTCTCCAGGTATATCATCAGTTCATCAGGGCTGGTTCTCACGATGGGGCTCAGCACATTGGCATCGAAGGTGACACGACGAGGATGCTCGATGACCTGTCCCCGCTGGACTGCTCTGATGTCATAGGCTACCGCCAGGGTTCGCCTCACTTGGACTTGATCTGTTTCTCTGTCTTCTACGAGTGGGAATAAAGCTAGGGTCTCGGGACTTCCTACCATCGTTCGCGGCTTCGAAGTCCGGGCTCCGCTAAGCTTGTCCCACTGTAGCTTCAGGTCTTCCAGGCTTGTCGTCAGGACGTCTATTTCTTCCTGCTTTCCGGCTGACTGCTCCTGGACAAGTCAGATTTCTTTCTCAGCTGTCGTCAGCTGTCGCTCACTACGTTCTATCTGGTGCTGCATATGGTCGATCTCCAATCTGCAACTCTGCACCAGTTCTTGGGCTTCCTTGGCTTCTAGTCGGATCTCTGTCACTTGTTTCTGTAAAGCCAGTCTCTCTTGGTCTTGGCAGTGGGCAGCCTGCATGGTTACCTTCGTGGCTTCTTTGTTGGCGTGCTTCTCTAGCCGGAGATCCTCTATCGCCCTCTCGCAACACTCTCGGTAGTTCTCCACGTCTTTCTCCGCTGCCCTCAGCCGATCGTCAAGCTGTCTCTTTCCTTCCTCAGCTTCTTCCATGTTGAGCAGGGCTTCGGCCAGCATGTGTTCGGTTACTTCGAGCTTCTTCTTGTTACTTGCCGTTGCCTTTGCTGCCTCGATGCCCAGGGAAAACATTTGGTGATTTTGTTTTCATTATGTGCAATCATGCTGAAACATTTGGTGATTGAGTGTTCATTATATGCAATCATGCTGAAAAAAATGATGATTGTGTTTTCATTATATGCAAGACTATTGCTGAGGAGTTGGACAGAGCAGAGACAAAAGGGCCTCTCCATGGACTTCCATTCAGCGTCAAGGACCAACTTCCAATGAAGGTATGTACACTAGAAGTGGTTATGATACCCGTGAAGTGGACAGGGAAGGATCATATTAAAATTTCTAAGGAGTTCATCACGAACACCAAGGCAGTTTCATGGTCTTTCTGCCAGATAGAGATTGAAGTACTATAAATATGAAATGGCGGCCACCTTTCTCTTATGACCTCTGTCTAAAATACATGAGTATTTCACTATTTGCATGCTTTATATCTAATAGTAATGCAATATTAAGGATGTCATGATTTCTATCTGATATAATGATATGACAAATGAACACAATAAATACAGCTGGTCGCACTGAATTAAAAAGTTAGCTTTTGATTTATGTAAAAAATACCAAAACACACGAAGCTTTTTGAAAACTCAAATGTTAATGAAGCGTATTCCGGTTGGTCTGTTTTACGCAATAAATGGTATGTATATGTAAGCACTTACCTCATGACTGGTTTTTGTAAAACCACTTGAATATCATAGCGCATTTCTTTCAGGGCTACGATACGCATATCGGTTTGGCAAAACTGGTTGGAATAAAAGCTGAAGATGACTGTGCTTTAGTGAAAGTAGGTAACGTTACTATACCATACTTGAAATAAATTTTATGTCGTGCTTACTCAAATGGTATTATTATAGCAATGAACTTAACACAAGTGAATGCATACCAGTATATCTGTTATTGTCAATTTCATATAAAGTGAATCATTTTATACAGAAAAAGAGCAAAGGTTTCCAAACAGTATCGGCGTCAAAAACATAATGAGTCAAATAATGTCATGTGTAACCATTTCGTTGCTAAGGTGCAGTGTCAAATGAACTTGTCAATGACAAAAATGAACGTTTGACAGACAAGGATGTAATTTCTCAAAAGTATTAGAGGTCACGAGGAAAATAGAACAACGAAAACGAGGTGACTTCAGTGGCTGCTCCATTCTTGAAAGAGAATGCCCTACTCAATTATTTAGAAAAAAAGATAAATACATATATACATACATACATACATACATACATACACACACACACACATATATATATATATATATATATATATATATATATATATATATATATATATATATATATATATATATATATATATTTATATATATATATACATATATATATATATATATAAATATATATATATATATATATATATATATATATATATGTATAGGTTGTCGTCATTGAAAAAATCAATATCGATATAACACAGTGTAAATAGTATATTTCATACATGTGTTTTGGATATGAAGGATTGGATACTAGTATACCATTCGTAGATGTTGGGTTTTCTTGGGTTTGAATTTATCAAACTATATTTTTTTTATCTGAAACTTTCGTTAACAAACATGTCTCTAAATATCCGAACATACATTTCTCTCTAGAAATGTGACACACACACACACACACACACATATATATATATATATATATATATATATATATATATATATATATATATATATATATATATATATATATATATATATATATATATATATATATATGTATATATATATATGTATATATATGTATATATATGGGTATATATATATATTGTAGCGGAATGGATCCCTGGCCGAAGGAATGATCCGACTGAACATACAGAATCACCTTACTTAAATAAGAGGTTTCTTAGTTCTCTCGTTAAATGAAATAAAGCTCAGTTGGGTTTCTGACTCTACAATAACGCTTAGCGAAGGTTGGGGATGGATGTGGTGTTGAAGAGAAGACGGGACAAGCAAGTACAAATCTACAATGCAGTTTAATCATCACAGTAAACTATACATACCACCGCACTCGTTCTCTGTACAGCAACATCAACACACAATAAGTCCACTCAATGTAAATGACTATCTCGACATCACAAGTCCACAAAAAGTTTTTGATCTCCTCAGTATCTGGTCTCAATGTCTGGTAAACCCCGATGCAAATACACACTCTGCTCAGCTACAGTTTCTCTCTATCCTGTCATCATAATCCTCCTTAAGTACACATAATAATCCGTAGAACAGCTTCAGTCTCTATCTTGCTACTTGACCTGGTAATCGTTATTCCCTGGGTAGTCTAAATCCAGTTCTCTAGCACCTTAATCCGTTTGTAAACACCTCTATCGTTAACTCTCTTCCTTTTACTTCTACTCACTTCGACGATCTCTCCTAGACTAACGTTATTTGAATCTAACCTAGTTTTCCGCCCTTCCTTCCAGTCGCACGCGCAGTATTTTAATCGTCCAGGCCGCACGAGCGCTACGTCACAGAGCACTCGAAATAACTAGATACTTTTTAGCACATCTAAATGCCAGGCTCTGCGAAGGCTGAGACCTAGCTTACAATAATACAAGTGACGGAAGGTGACCCGTTTCTTAGCCCTGGGGTCATTCCGTCACACAGCCCCCGACTTGCTCTGAATCGTCCTCGATTCTTAAATTTCAAAAATTTCCAAAAAGGGGAAACTAACGTAACTCAAACGTTAACAACAATCATCTCTCGCAAAAGTTCTAAACTCGTCTGTTATAAACAGTATAACCAAGTGACATACAGGTCACTAAACACAGTATAGGAATACTAACTTCTAATATACACAGTTCCCGAGAGAGTGGACAAGTCTTGGACTTCCGGTCCAACTCTCCCCATTATCGCTCACTTTGTTTACTTCCATTATCGCTCAGTGACAAGACTCTTAACTCTCGAATATTTACATAACATGCGAGCTCTGCACTGGAGCGGACCACTTAAAAAAAGAACTACTATAACTACTAGTTAAAATAACGCACTCTCTATACATAAAACGTTAAACGTTAATCCTTAAAATACTTGACTTAGAAAATGTTGGACTTAGAAAAATAGAAACTCTGAGATAACTCTAAGAACCATAAAAACATTGGTAAAAACATGGCAAGATAAAACAGTCAAAATCATGCAATACAGTGGGTTACTCACATTACGGCTAACAGCTGTTGTGTCGCTAAGGTCTCAAAATTGTTCGCTTATTTTAAGTTCACCAAAATGTGAACGACTTCGACACACCAGCATAGTCCAAAATCTCTCAAGTGTCACTTCGTTAAAACTTCTTCTTGGTCACCGATTTCTTCCTGGGACGTCATGGATGGCACACAGGTCCGGTAGTTCACAGAGTAGTCAATAATAATCCAATAATAAGGCACAAAATCGTCGTGACTGGTTAATCCGTCGCCACAGACGATTGACGTAGTAGATTGGCACTTCTGGTAATTATCCATGGAAGAACACAAATCATCGTGACTGGGTAATCCAGCGCCACGGATGATGGACGGAATAGGTTGTTGTAGGAATAGCAGGCAGGTCTAGGGTTTGACCGCTGCAGCTGGGTACTCCAGCGCCAGGATGTAGAATAGAAGGTATCTCGCGAGGTAGAGTGAATGGCTACCTGTGAGTCAGACATCGAAGGTCATCGTCTAGTGTTGTCTTGAAGTAGCAGGCAGGTCTTGGATTTGACCGCCGCAGCTGGGTACTCCAGCGCCGGAATGTAGAAGTAGATGTTGTCTGTCCTCTCTTGTCCCAAGTTTCTTCACTCAGCGTCCGAGTCGGGGATGAGTTCCGAGTCGGAGAAGGGGTCCGAATCGGAGATAAGGATGATCCCGTTGGCCGTAGCCCGGTCTGCCATCTGCTGTCGCCGCATACCCTCCAACACCACCCGATCAAAGGCCTTCCTCTCAAGTTCCATTCGGATTTCATCGATGCGCGCCTTGGTGAATTTCTCCAGGTATATCATCAGTTCATCAGGGCTGGTTCTCACGATGGGGCTCAGCACATTGGCATCGAAGGTGACACGACGAGGATGCTCGATGACCTGTCCCCGCTGGACTGCTCTGATGTCATAGGCTACCGCCAGGGTTCGCCTCACTTGGACTTGATCTGTTTCTCTGTCTTCTACGAGTGGGAATAAAGCTAGGGTCTCGGGACTTCCTACCATCGTTCGCGGCTTCGAAGTCCGGGCTCCGCTAAGCTTGTCCCACTGTAGCTTCAGGTCTTCCAGGCTTGTCGTCAGGACGTCTATTTCTTCCTGCTTTCCGGCTGACTGCTCCTGGACAAGTCAGATTTCTTTCTCAGCTGTCGTCAGCTGTCGCTCACTACGTTCTATCTGGTGCTGCATATGGTCGATCTCCAATCTGCAACTCTGCACCAGTTCTTGGGCTTCCTTGGCTTCTAGTCGGATCTCTGTCACTTGTTTCTGTAAAGCCAGTCTCTCTTGGTCTTGGCAGTGGGCAGCCTGCATGGTTACCTTCGTGGCTTCTTTGTTGGCGTGCTTCTCTAGCCGGAGATCCTCTATCGCCCTCTCGCAACACTCTCGGTAGTTCTCCACGTCTTTCTCCGCTGCCCTCAGCCGATCGTCAAGCTGTCTCTTTCCTTCCTCAGCTTCTTCCATGTTGAGCAGGGCTTCGGCCAGCATGTGTTCGGTTACTTCGAGCTTCTTCTTGTTACTTGCCGTTGCCTTTGCTGCCTCGATGCCAGCCCACTCGGCCATTTCTTGTCGGATGCTGGTCACTTTCCGTCGCAGCTGCTGGATTGTTCGCCAATCGCCCTGCCGGGCTGAAACGGCCCTCTGCTCAGCCTGGTTGGCTAGGGTGAGCGGGTCTCTCTGTGCTCGGCATCTATCGCTCAGCTCCTTGTACTGTCGCTCTATTTCTGTCTTGTGCACCGTCATCAGGTCGATTTTCTGTTCCATCTCTGCTTTCGTCTTCAGCGATGCTTTGTGGCTTTCCTCGAGGGCACTGTACTTTTCTCTCCAGAGGTCTTCCACATCTTGCATTGACTGCGACAGGTCTTCTTCGATGCCCTGGATGCGCTGGGCTAGCGCGTCCCGCTCTGCCTCTGCCTTCCTCGCCCTATCTGCATTAGCCTCGTACCGCACGTGGGCCGGTTGCACTCCACGGGGATGGTCGTCTCGAGGGTAGCCTCCCGCTGCTCCTGGCTCTCTATCTTGGTACCAGTTATCGCCTCCCCCATAGCTGCGTCTGTCGGTATCTCGCCTTCTTTCTTCTCGGGAGTTTCTGCGGATGCGAGGTGGCGAGGGTGTTCTCGTTCGCTTCCTCGGTGGAGCTTCGTCTTCCCACCTTCTCGCCTCCATACGCTACATCGCACTCGCCGAAGTAGGTCGCACCATTGGGTCGAATGGTGTCGCTCCCCTCTCTGCTTGCTGGTATTTCTCCTCGTCGATCTCAAGACGTCGGGCAGGGAAATCTGGGTCGTCGACGGCGCTAAACGGGTGCTCCGATGGGTAGAATGGGACCCCGGGCACGATGTGTCCGTCTTCGACGGCGTAGTACCCCTTTTTCCACTTGACTTGTATGCACTCGAGTTCTTCAGCATGATGTTTCAGGTAGTGCATCCTCATCTCGGTAAAGTTGCAGTCTACGTACGTGCACCGTCCGCCATGTCCCGTTCCCTTGTAGCTCAGACACCTCCACGCGTGTATACCCCTTCCATCGTGCAAGTCTAGGTTGTGTCGGCCCATATCTCGAAAATTCCTCTTGCAGATTCCGCAGTATCCCTCTTCCCGCAGCGAGTGTGTCGGCTGCATGCTCATGTTGTTTTCTTTTGTGTTGGATGGCTTGTTGACAATAGGATTAGCGGCGATTAATTCGTGATGTGTTTGGTTTGCTCAGGCGTGAGATGAAGAATGGCGGTTTTCTGCTAACTGGATCAATCCGGTGATGCGTTTCCGGGGGTGTGGCACCCCTTGGAGACATCTGATTGGTTCTCAGGTGACCTCTGCGACACTTGTTGTTTTTCGTACTCTTTCGCCGCCGCCATCCTCCACCATCACCACCGAAATACCCCAAGTCTTCTCGTTCTCCAGCCTCCACGTTCCCGCATTCCATTCAGTTACTGCTTGACTGCTTGCCATCAGCTCGGTTGGTTTCTATTTCGCCGCATTGAGATTATTTCTGTACTTTCGCCCACGGCAAATTCCTCACTTCGCCAACTAGGTCAAACTCAGCTGCTGCCGTGACGTCATGCAGGGACTCCCTCTCACGTGCGGGGAAACCCCTTGGTCTCTAGATGGGAACTCTCACTCGACTTGTCAACACTCGACGCAGCAACAGACACAATTCGCCGCTCTCCACAGTCTCCATTCTCCAGCAGTTTCTCACGCCAGAGCGTCTCTATTTCTTCACCCAGTCACTTCTCTACGCCAGAGCGAATCTTCTTCTCTACTCCAGCGACTTCTTATGCCAGAGTGAATCTTCTTCTCTACTCCAGCGACTTCTCCACGCCAGAGCGTCTCTATTTCTTCTCTCCAGCAACTTCTTTACGCCAGAGCGAATCTTCTTCTCTTCAGTTTTCGCACTTCAGAAATTTCTTTTGTCTTCACTGTTCTTGGTGGTCTGGATGATGCCGTCACCCTACTCCCCCTCTTCTTTTACGCTACAATCTCCTGATTGTTCTGGGATTTTTCTTCCGGATGCCCTCCTTTCTCGTTTCCATGGCAACCATTTCTCCCAGGTGTCATCATAAGGACTTTCTGTCGGACATTTTCTCTCCATCGTCTTTTCCTGCTGGTACTCACGCGGCTGGTCACCTCTCCAAGTGGTCGAAATCACCATTCTTGAATTCTAAGATGTTCCCAGGATGTGCTAGCAATTTTGAATTTAGTAGATTACTTGGCGTTCTTCTCACTCTTCAAAATGACTCCTCCTCCAGCTAGACGAATATTCTTCAGTCCTCACGGTGTATTAGCTTTTGAGTTGATGTCAGCATGATCCAGGGTTGTAGGAGTTTTCCTTGTTGCTGGCTAGTCTTGCCATTTCCCCTGCTACCAGCCGGCACAGCATATACACACGTATTCCGTAGCTCGAATTTCAGTGTCTTGTCTTTCTCTATTCTTTACACTTCCATACGATCTCTCTCTGCCTTAGACCACTTGGTTTTCTTCACTCTCTATGTACACCCATAGCGCTGCGGAGCTCTTCTTTCTCTCAGCCCTGAGGTTCTCTGGGAATTTTCTTTCTCTGGTCTCACGTCGGGTTGGTCATCACCACTTTCGGAGTCTACCGATGTCGGAATCTCGTGTTCTCTCGGCTCATCCTCAGCTCCATCGTTGCTAGACCAATCCCCGGGCTTGACAAAGGTTATCAGCCTCTCTCCATTGACCACTGTTCTCTTTCCTTTCTTGTCTTCTATTCGGTACGTCACGTCGGCCATCACGTTGATCACGGTATAGGGTCCCTTGCACTTGTGTTCAAACTTGGCAGCTCTACCCTGTCTTCTAACCTTGGTGAGCCAGACCAAGTCTCCAACATCTCTCCGGTGGCCCATTGCCCCCCGATCGTGCTGCAGTTTCTGTCGTCGCATTGCTTGACCGGTGACTTCTCTGGCCCGTCGGTGGACTTTAGCCAATTTCTCTCGGAGATCCCAAGTGTGCTCCAGCTCGTCCTGCTCCACCAGGCTGGTGGGCAACTCGGACATGGTGAGTGCCAACGGGACGGTCATCTCTCTTCCAAACAGCATCATGTGTGGTGTCTGTTGAGTGGTCTCATGCACACTGGATCTGTAAGCCATCAGGGTGAGGGGTAAGATTTTATCCCAGTTGTCGTGTTCTTCTCCTATCAGGCTTCTGATCATGGCTCCCATCGTACGGTTGAACCTCTCCACCATTCCGTTTCCCTCAGGGTGATATGCAGTTGTTCTTGTCTTGCGTATTCCCTGCAATCTGCACACCTCCTGGAACAGCGTACTCTCGAAGTTTCTACCCTGATTGCTGTGGATGGAGACAGGAGTACCATATCTGCTGACAAAGTCGTTCACCAGTGCCTCGGCTACCGTCTCGGCTGTCTCGTCCGGCAAGGCATAGGCTTCTACCCACTTGGTAAAATAACAAGTGATGACTAGGATCTTCGAGTTCCCTCTGGCTGTCTCAGGCAGCGGTCCATACATGTCTATGGCGATTCTCTCAAAGGGCGTCCCCGATCTCACAATGGTCATAGGATTCCTCCTGGTCCTGCCTCCCGGTCCCTTGGCTCTGACGCAGACCCCGCACTGGGCCAGCCAACTCCTGACGTCGGCTCGCATGTCATACCAGAAGTACTTCTCATGTAGACGTGCCACCGTTCGTTTCACTCCCAGATGAGCTGTCCATCTTTCACCGTGGGCTTGCTGTAGGAACTCTTTCCGCTTGCTCCTCGGAACCAGCACTTGAGTGTGAACTTTCGCTCCGTCGGAACTCTCCCACTTTCTGTAGATGACACCATCCCTCATCTTCAGGCGTTGCCATTCTCCCCAGTAGGACTTGGTGGCCAAGCTGTGTTCGGATATCTCATTCCACCTGGGTCTCTCTTCTCCCCTGGCCAACCTAGTCCAGATCGGCGCGATGTCGGGGTCTTCTTTCTGTAATTCTCTCCACTCAGCATTCATCCACAGCTGCTGTATAGTGACCGCTGCCACCCTGTGGTTTTCCTCCGGACGAAGGCAGGTGATGTCTTCTTCCACCTCTTCAGGTGATTCACTCTCTGTACTCTTGATTTCGGGGTCGCCACTGTCGGAGCTTCTCCCTCTCTCTGGTTGTTCGTTTGGTCGTCTGCTCAAGCCGTCGGCGTTGCCGTGACTCTGCCAGCTCTGTGCACAATTTCCTTGTTGAACTCTGCCAGGGTATTCTGCCACCTGGCCCACATTCCCGTGGCGTCTTTGAAGGTTTGCAACCACCTCATGGCGGCGTGATCTGTGCGTAGCTTGAACTTTCTTCCTATCAGGTAGTGCCGGAAATACTTGCAGTAGAAAACCACCGCCAACAGCTCTCTCTTGGTCACGCTGTAGTTTCTCTCCGACTTGCTCAGCCCCCGACTTGCATATGCTATGGGTCTCTCTACGCCGTCCTGCATCTGCGACAATACCGCCCCGATTCCTGTGGCACTGGCGTCAGTATCTAGGATGAAGTCTTCCTCACTGCTAGGGTAAGCTAGGACGGGTGCCTCCACCAATTTCTTCCGCAGTGTCTCGAAGGCAACCTGGCATTCAGTGGTCCACAAGAAGGGTCTGTTCTTCTCCGTCAGCTTATGCAGGGGACGTGCAATTGTCCCGAAATTCTGTACAAACCTCCTGTAGTACGATGCAGTCCCCAGGAAGCTGCGTACCTCTGTCTGCGTGGTGGGCACTGGCCACTCCCTCACGGTCTCGATCTTCTCAGGGTCCGTCATAACTCCCTCCTCCGTCACCACGTGCCCCAGGTAGTGTACTCTCTTCTGGAATAGGCGACACTTGCTGGGCTTGAGCTTCATTCCCGCCTGTCCTATTCTGCTCAGGATTGCATCCAGGCGGTCCAGGGTCTGCTGCTCTGTTTTCCCGAAGACGATGACGTCATCCAGGTAGATGAGGCAGGTTTCCCACTGTAGTCCCGACAGCACTGTTTCCATCAGCCGCTCAAAGGTACCGGGTGCTGTACTCAAACCAAAGGGCATGACCTTCCAGGAATACAACCCCCCGCTGGTGATAAACGCGGACTTCTCTTGTGCACTCTTGGACATTCCCACCTGCCAGTAGCCGCTGGCCAGGTCAAGGGTACAAAACCATTTGCTTCCTCCCAAGGCATCCAGTGAATCGTCGATTCTGGGCAAGGGGTAGGCGTCCTGGATGGTGTGGCTGTTCAGACGATGGTAGTCTACGCACAGACGGGTCGTATTGTCTTTCTTTTTCACCATCACCACTTGTGCCGCCCACGGGCTTGCCGACGCCTCTATCAGGTCCCTCTTCAGCAGGTCGTCCACTATTTCCATAGCTTCCGTCTGTTTCCAAAACGGGAATCTTCTGGCCAGCTGTCGCAGTGGTCACAGGTCTGGGGGTGTCCTGATCTCGTGCTGGACCAAGTGCGTCCGCCCCAGGTCGTCTGGCCCGCTAGCAAAAGCACTCTGGTGTTTGGTCAGCAGCTCAGCCAGTTTCTTCTTCCCTTCTGACGACAGATTCTCACTTCCATCCTTGCATAATGGCCGCAGGAAGTCGGGCATCTTTTCTGTACATCTTTTCTCCTCTGGTTCTTTATTGGTTTCCACGGGGACTGGTGGCTCTCCGGCCACCGGGGTCACTACTCCTGCTGGCGTGCCCTTGAAGATCGTGATAGGTTCGCTGGTGGTATTGAGGAGTCGGATGGGTATATAATCTTTGCCCACATCCACTAGTGCTTTCCCCACCATGACGCCCCTCTGCCCCATCTTCCCCTTCAAACTAGGTTCCACCAATCCTGATCCTCTTACTTTCTCTAATTCTTTCGTGCGGCCGCAGATATACCCTGTGGTCAGGATCTTCTTTCGGGGGGGTATCACCACTGTTCTGTCCGCCAGCACCTTGCAACACTTTGACAGCCCTGATATTCGCTGGCTGATGTAGGGGACTGTTTTTCCTCCCTCGAACTCGACTTGTTGAGTATGATGGTTCACCATTATTCCGCCTGCTCTCTGTAATCCTATTCCTAACACGACGTCGTCGGCTATCTCAGCTATCATGAAGTGTCCCACCAATATCGTTCCACACAAATCCACTTCCACTTCTCCCCGAACTGCCACCGGTGACTTGTCTATGGAGACTAGCCTCTCTCTGCACTCTCTCAGGGCTAGGTCGTTCCTATTCGGGTGATTCAGGTAGACTTCTGGTGAGATAATCGACTTCATGGCTCCAGTATCCAACAGGCACTCATACTCTTTCCCTCCTATCTTCCCAATCATATAGGGGCTCCCCTCATCCTCTCCGTCGAAGTGTATCTTCCTGGGCTTCTGTTCTACTACTCCTGTGCCAGCCCTCCTGCCCCGGGGGCGGCACTCTGCCCGTTTCCCGAACCGGTCTTGTTGGGACAGTCTCTCGCCATATGGCCTGGCTGTTGGCAGCTATAACACAGGAACGGCCTCCGTTGTCCACCAGCACCCTCCCCTCTTCTAGGCTGTAACTTCAGGACGAGTTCCTCCAAGGCTTCTAACTTCGCTTGTATGGTGTTCTCTGCAGTGGGTGTCACCGTCCCCACCTGTCTTGCTACCGTAGTCAGCAGGGGTTTTCCCTTCTGTTCCTTCGCGCTACGCCCGCTCTCCGTGCCCTCATACTTGATGGCTAGGTGCACGGGTTCCTCCAGGGTCTGGGCATCCCCTCTGGCGGTCAAACGCTGTATCTTCTCATCAGCTATCATCTCGATGAACGCCTTCTTCATCAGACGATCCTTTAACTTCCCTTCTGCGTCGGGATAGGCCAGGGTGAACAGCGTCCTACAAACTTCACCCAACTCCTGCAGGCTCTCTTCTGGCTTCTGGCGACGCTGGGCTAACACCATGGCGTGTTTCTCGGCCTGGTCATCTGATGCGTAGCGCTGGTCAAGAACCCTGACGATGTTTCCGTACGAGGACCTCTCGGCGTCGGATAGACGCTGCACAACCCGCTGGGCTCCTCCCTTCATAGCCGCAATAAGGCACAGACTTTTCTCGCTGTCGCTCCACTTGTTGAGCTTCGCCGTCGCCTCGAAGTGCATGCGATAATCCACCCATGCCTCGCTCACCCCGTCAAATCGGTCCACCCGGGCGTTTCGCCAGTGCTCTGATGTCCTCGGCCGGTGGGGCTCGCCCGTTCCCTCTACTCGCGCTGCCATGGCCCTCTGTGTCTCCGCTATAGTTTTCAACGTTCCTCCCATCAGGGCTGCCATGTCTGCTATCACCTGTTCCATACCAATCGGCTCCCTCTCCCGCGGTGACTCTGTACTTCGGGCCGGGGCTGTCGTCCGCCCTGCCCCCACAATTCCCCTCCTGGGAAAGTCAATCACCCCGGAGCTGCTACTGGCTAACGGCACTTCCATCACGGGCACCGTAGTGTCCAACGAGGCGTTGACCGCTTCTCTTCTACTCGCCGAGGGATGACCTGGTGGTGCTCGTGTACCGCAGTCAGCCTCTGTCCTCTGCTCGGTTCTGGAGGTCACCCGCCCCTCCGTGACGTCACGGCGCGGTCGATCTGGCGCCACCGACTCCGCATCTGACGACGAATCTCTCGCTTCCCCCTTGAATTCTTGCTGAAGAACCGCGTGTCTCTCGGCTACCGTTCGCTCGGACGGCCACTCTGCCTCTCGGGTTGCACCAAATGAACGATCTGCTGACATAAAATCGTCAGAACGGGCACCCGAGATTTGTTCACTGTTAGTTTTAACGGTTCGCTCAGGCGTAAGATAATAGGTTCGCTCAATGCGTGAGGGATAGGTTCGCTCAATGCGTAAGGAATCGGTTCGCTCAATGCGTGAGGGATAGGTTCGCTTTATGCGTGGTCTGGGCGATAATTCTGTTTCTTGGGGTGGGCTCAATGCCACTTTTGGTGAATGTTCTCGCCCAAACTCCGGCCCCGGTCTGTTGGCCGCCGCCATCGCCAGTGACTGCGCTGTCAGCCACGGCTGCGTGATGTCTACCCCCTCGAGCTACAACACACCGTCCACCTGCTCCTCCACCACCTCAACAATTTGCTTTCGTTCCGCTTCACCTTCCATCCCCACTGATTATTACCACCAACTGTGAGTTTGTTCCGACAAAAAGTTTCGAGAATTTCGCCGATAGTGTTAGACACTATCCCACCGCTGTCACCAAAGAAGAGTGTGCTATATGTAGCGGAATGGATCCCTGGCAGAAGGAATGATCCGACTGAACATACAGAATCACCTTACTTAAATAAGAGGTTTCTTAGTTCTCTAGTTAAATGAAATAAAGCTCAGTTGGGTTTCTGACTCTACAATAACGCATAGCGAAGGTTGGGGATGGATGTAAATCAACAATGCAGTTTAATCATCACAGTAAACTATACATACCACCGCACTCGTTCTCTGTACAGCAACATCAACACACAATAAGTCCACTCAATGTAAATGACTATCTTGACATCACAAGTCCACAAAAAGTTTTTGATCTCCTCAGTATCTGGTCTCAATGTCTGGTAAATCCCGATGCAAATACACACTCTGCTCAGCTACAGTTTCTCTCTATCCTGTCATCATAATCCTCCTTAAGTACACATAATAATCCGTAGAACAGCTTCAGTCTCTATCTTGCTACTTGACCTGGTAATCGTTATTCCCTGGGTAGTCTAAATCCAGTTCTCTAGCACCTTAATCCGTTTGTAAACACCTCTATCGTTAACTCTCTTCCTTTTACTTCTACTCACTTCGACGATCTCTCCTAGACTAACGTTATTTGAATCTAACCTAGTTTCCCGCCCTTCCTTCCAGTCGCACGCGCAGTATTTTAATCATCCAGGCCGCACGAGCGCTACGTCACAGAGCACTCGAAATAACTAGATACTTTGTAGCACATCTAAATGCCAGGCTCTGCGAAGGCTGAGACCTAGCTTACAATAATACAAGTGACGGAACGTGACCCGTTTCTTAGCCCTGGGGTCATTCCGTCACAATATATATGGGTATATATATATATATATATATATATATATATATATATATATATATATATATATATATATATATATATATATATATATATATATATATATATATATATATATGGTATACGTGGTGGTGTCTGATGACTGCTGACCGGATGTGAAGATTTATCAGTAGCCTGACCGTTCACCAGTCTGTATAGAACTGGTCTTCAATTGATAGCGGCGTCAGTTAAAACGTTAAGCAGGATAGCGTGGCGCATTGTTGCGTCACTTGTATATTTATC
>OZ012690.1:39394036-39423756 GCA_963942565.1 Maea johnstoni
TTATAAATAGTTTTTCTCCTGGTCATTTACATTAGCTTTCATGACAAAAGCTATTCAGGTCATCTGTAAAATATACAATACATATTATTTCAAACGAATAGTGCTATTCACATATATGTTCTCTGCGTGGAATGTACTATTGATATATCCCTACATGCTGTTAATTTGTTTCTGGGTCCATAATGGCCTTGCTTGACAATAAAAAAATATTCCAAACTATAAAATGTTTAAGCCACATGAGACGAACTGCAATCAGTGCCAACTGCTCAGCCAGTCTAAATACAGAAGGTTTTCGATGGTAGTGGTATACTCTGTGTGCGACTGGGGCCTTTAGCAAAATCCCATGAGCGCATTTCTTTTGTCAATTCCAGTCCCTGGTATATTTGGACCCATGGCACAAGAAGTGGATGGTTTGGTGTTGGCATTAAGGGCACTCTGCTCTGAGGACATGTACGCCATTGATGGTGTTATTCCCCCCCTCGCATTCCGAGACGAGGTAAAATAATCCACTTTCTATTTCATTCATTATGTTCACCACACCAATTGTATAAAAAAAAATGCTATATAAACTCATCTCATGTTTTCTACACGAGAATTCTTCGCGAAATTAACCAGTGTATGACATCCGCGCTTTTGTCCGCAATATATCCATTGCTTTGAAACAAATGAACTTTACCATCACATTGAACCGTACGTTGTGCCACCCTTTGACACATGGACGTATTCTAAACATATTTCTCTCCTATATGATGCCTCGCAGTCAAGCCGTTCCTTACTCTAATCTGTACCAGGAAATGAGGTTGGGAGGTAAATACTCGTTCAAACGTTTCCAATGTATCATGTGTAGGTGATCTATAGACAAATGTGTGTGTTCAATACTAGTATTTTATGTCTAAAAAGTAATGTGTGTATGCATACTCAACGAATGTACACAATGTAATTTCTACACGAAATAATTTGTATTCACCGGGGTAAAGCTTTAAAGATCCATCCCCTCTCCTTTTCATGTTTGAAGATATTTGAAGAGAGGAAGTCGCTGCGGATAGGTTATCTAGAAGCTGATGGAGGCTACTTTCCTCTGCCTACCTGCCAGCGAGCTGTGAGAGAGACAACATCGACTCTTCAAAACATGGGGCACACGGTAGGAATCAAGTAGTGCTATATACATATTTTGAAAATATAATATGTATTTTATGCAACCATGCCCTGGATCTGAAGGCGTAATTGGTCACCAATAACTGTCATTTGCAGTCTTGCCTAGTCCAACGAGTACAAGATCAGTATAAACTTGACGTCACCCGTGCACAACACGCGTTAGTTTAGAACCAATAATTCTTAATCTCCCATATTCACTTTGCCATGCTAACCAATGTTGCAGACTTCTGGAAATAGATGGAGCCACCAGTCACGTTTTCTCAAAAGTATAATGGAAGTGCATCAATTCAAATCAAATAGGAAACCCTTCTGGCTAAAGGTTGAGCAACCTAGGATGGCAGCAGAACTAGATTTGCCTTAATTCAAATATATGTATTACAGCTTGTACCCTTCCACTGGGGCGAAGCACGCATGAGGTCGGTAATGGAGATTATTCCAAGAGCATTTTTTGGTGACGAGGGTGTCGATTTCAAGGGTTTGTTGTAAGTATAACATATCATTTAATCTGAGAATATTGTTTTATATAATGAAAGGTAAATGAAAATATATGAATATCAACAGCACTTATGTAACATATGAAACGATTAAACATTATATCATAACAATGTAAGAAAAGGAATACTAATTGAATACACTGGGATTTAAATGCATTATTTGTTAAGGTCGATTATAACAGTAATGTACATCTGCTTATACTACTTCTAATAATTTAGGTAAAATGAATACCGCTCTATCGTATTGTCAATATCCTGATCCTACAGTCATTTTGAGATTGAATAAGATGTAGAATTTAAAAGTCCATCGCCCATATCTATCAATATACACAAACGTAAATATAAACGTAAATATTACGTTGGTTAAACATGTATTTTGTAGAGAAAATGAACATTTGGACCCAAGCCTTCCTGGAATTTTGGGCACCGCTTTGTATCCTACCTGGTGCAATCGTCTCATTGGAACGATCATAGTAAGTAAGATCAATTGTATGGTTATTCGATTAACCATTTTAACTCATAATACGCCAATTAAACTCAAATCCATTGAGGAAAATAGATAGATAGATTGAGCGATAGATGGATAAACAGATAGATATATAAGACAGGTAGATGATATATATATATATATATATATATATATATATATATATATATATATATATATATATATATATATATATATATATATATATATATATATATATATATATATATGTGTGTATATGTGTGTGTATATAGATAGATACATAGCTATATAAAAAGATAGATAGATAGAAAGATAGATGGATGGATGGATAGATAGATAGATAGATAGATATAGATAGATAGATAGATGGTTAGTGTTTCTGAGTGTGCACTATTTGCAGGAAGGTTTAATTTTGTATTATAGGGACGTCCAAGAGGGATAATGTATTCTTCGCGTGCTGGGTGCAAGTAAGTAGTTGAACCAAAAGATGTACGTATTTCAAACGGACATGGGATACATCTGCTTATGACAACTTAAAGTAGTTTTTCATGTTGATTTTAACACTGCATAAATCAAGCCAGTTACGAATGTTTATAGGAATGTTAGAGAGGTTGCATGTATCTCGAAATATTGGATTAATGTGTGCATTTCTGAGAATATATTTACACTACTTATTGGGACAGCTATTTAAAAAGCATTCATTCTTATGCCTTGATATCCGTTTCATATCTGGACTTGTGTAAAAGAAACTGAACAGCTTTTGAATATCATTAGAATTTATATGCAAACATTTCTAATGTATATCCTTATACCGATACCAACGTGGGATGTATGTATGATGCATTGTATATCGTTTTATGAATAGGTGATGGACATCCGTGTCACCTTTCCAATGCTATTCAGTTACTTACTGAAGGATAATTGATATCAATATTCATTTGTTTTCCTATTTTCTTTATTTTAGAAACACAAGTGAATGGTGGAAATTAACGGAAACTATTATGGTAAGTAGCAAATGAAAAAGTTTGGACTAAACCGAGAATACGCTTATACATTTTAAAGCATATAACCACTATCATTTTAAGAAAATTGCTGAACTTAATCCTAGTAAGAGGAGTGTGTTCCCAAACACAGGCTGTTGCCTATATATAGGACATTGACGATAAAAGGATGGCAAGAACTGTGTATGTATAAACTGAATTCATCTCATACCCTTTTCAATTTTGGAAGTACTCAGTAGTATATTGTTACACTTGTTATGTGTGATATTCCACATAAGATTGAACAGCCCGAAACATGAGGAGTAGGACAAGTGGAAGGCCTAAACCACCATGAATTAGTCATAGCGATGTTGAGAACAATTTCTGATGCATGTGGTCTTTTACTTTAGGCACTACGGGATGAGTGCATTGATCTTTGGCGCAAGAAGGGTTTGGATGCCCTGATTTGCCCAGTTGGTACATACATACCCATGCGCCACGGAGATGCAAAGGGGTTATTGGGCGATGAACGCTTTTGTAAGTTTTCTTTACTCTCAAACTGCTGTATGAAATCAAGCTCTTTAGAGTACAGCACATGCTGTAAGGTGGGAATAGATTTGTGTAGTTTGAAATGGATATACATGCAGATATATAATTACATATCATGTCGTAGATGTAGTTTGAAATATGTTTCTCATTTCATTTTGGTAAGATAATGTTCACAAACTTATCATCTTATACCTTGAATGCAATGATGCGCTTGCACATCACCATGTATTAACTATACTACAATGAAAGAAATGTAGACACTGTACTTACCATCCTACTACATTGTCTTGTTTTATAAATAGTAGGATACATTCAGTGAAAAGGCTATAGTCACCTGTAAAGACTATCATAACTACTGTATCATAGTGATTATTTGATGTGTCTTTTGATGTTGTTTCAGGGGGCATGGCCTTCACGGCTTTTTACAATGTCCTGGACTTTCCAGCAGGAGTAGTCCCAGTGACTAAGGTATCCAAAAAGGATATTGATGATTCAAAGAATTTCCCAACGCCTCGTGGACCAGAGAAAGTGGCAAAAGAGGTATGTCAATCTGTGGGAACTGATCTGTCAATGTCTACTCACAACTTAGCATCAATATGGCGAAAAAACAAGTACATGTTGTTACAAAATTTGTTGAATCTAGATCTAATTTCGCAAAAGTTTGTTTAAGGGGATGTGTAACTAGGGTATTTAAGGATACTAATCTTTAACAAGTTGAGGATTAGTTTTGCCAAGCTGATAATCAATGCCAATGCCTTGTTTACCTGACTACTAGATCTCATTTCGCAAAAGTTTGTTTAAGGGGATGTGTAACTAGGGTATTTAAGGATACTAATCTTTAACAAGTTGAGGATTAGTTTTGCCAAGCTGATAATCAATGCCAATGCCTTGTTTACCTGACTACCATCTTCAATATAAAACGATGTAACTACCGCGCAAAAGTCCTTAATGTGGTCGAGTCCTCATATGGTTTGACTTATCATTATGCAGTATGAGAATTTGCAATGTATTGTAGATGATGATCGGTGGGGAAGGACTTCCGGTTGGTGTACAGGTGGTGACGTTGCCATGGCAAGAGGAGCGCTGCCTTAGAGTCATGAAAGACATAGAGACTGGACTGAGACAGTATAAAGGACAGAACTAAACGAAATGGCCATTACTCAAAAAAGATTTTACATTTTTTACGGCTTGTTAATATTCATTCATTCGTGTTACATTCTGTTACATACAATTTAACATTATACAAATATGCCATGCCAGTGTGGGTATCCTGGTGGAATGTCTCCCCTCAAGAGAATGGAAAACCATCCTCCCAAGGGGAGACATTCCATCAGGATACCCACCCTGGCATGGCATATTTGTTTTATCATATCGAACAAACCCCAATTTGGTAAAATATCTATGAAAACAACAATGACTGCCGGTAGATCCGCTGGAGCTGTTGAGAAGAGCGTCTGCTACAATGTCAAGGTCACAGATGACTGGTGATACACACATTCTCCGCTAGGCGTCACTAGTGACAACGGTGGACATAACGCCGATCAGTGGACATGATGATTGCCAACTGTTAAGTCAGCCAATCACGGCTTATGATCTTCAAGTGAGGTGTGATAATGTTACATATAGCACCTTGGAGCTTCTTCTGTAGTATACATGTTACATAGTTAAGATACATATTAGCACAGTGCTAAATATCTGTACGGGGGCTTATGCTGCGGTGTTGCTTGACCCATGGAAAAATGATTAAAAAATATTAGAAAAATGAAAAAGTTGTTTTGGTTGGATTGCATGTCCGAAAATAATTAAGCCAGCCTAACAACTGTAAAGGCACGATATACATCCATTCACAATACCAGACATTTGTATAGCAACCTGGTCAATATGCTAGTGAGGATAGAGTGGAGACACAAACTCACTTAGAAGTCTGGCTTTGTAATCACTAGGTTTTGATAGTCAACCTTTTCCAAGCATTCTCAAATTTAACATGGCTGCCACTTGCTTTTAAAGGTTTCGTTATGTACTAAACCAATCACCTTACAATATATTTCTACGGTCAGGAAACAAATGACATGGAAGAAGTGCACTCCAATCCATGTTTGATACTATGGAAAACACTTAGTCTCTTTGGAAAATGTTTTGCTTGATTCTTGTGATAAATGGGCCGAGAAAGCCAACATTGATCAGGACTCACATAATGTATCTAGGTCGTTTATCTTTCGCAACCGTGCTTTGGAGGGCACCTATCTTAAATGCTAAAGGCCCGTACCCACATCTGCGATCTAGTGTAGCGACCGCATAGCGACCGCAGCGAATTATAAATCGCTGCGTGGTCGCTGTAGATTGACCCAATTAATGTTTGTAGCCACCAGATCGTTGAGCCCATTCCCACATCTGCGATCTAGTGTAGCGACCGCAGCGATTTATAATTCCCTGCGGTCGCTGTGCGGTCGCTACACTAGATCGCAGATGTGGGAACGGGGCTTAACTGAACTTTCCATAGGTCGTTAGGGTAACGATAGATTAACGAGTACGTAACGAGTGAGACGATAGCATAACGATTATTAAGATGGCACAGCGACCTCATCGATGGCACAGCGACCTCACAACGACCACAACGACTGCACAGCGAATGCACTGCGGACCATTAGCGATCCACTGCCCTACTTTTTCAACAGCGATTTTTTTGAGCATGTTCAAAAAAATTACAACAGATGCTCGGCCACAGCGATCCGCTGCGGATGCGTAGCGACCGCAACGACGGCGTAACGGACCACACTGATCTACGTAGCAGCGGCACAGCGACCGCAGCGATTCATAATTCGCTGTGCCGTCGCTACACTAGATCGCAGATGCGGGAACGGGCCTTTACAGTTCAGAACTATACACTGGAAATTCTTTACAAATGAACAAAACGCATACAATAGGAATCAAAAATGTTCCACTCAGCATATTTTGTAATGATAGGGACGATAGTATTGACCAAATGATATTTACATGCCCAGTAATACAAGAATTTTGAGCTCTATATAACAGAGTTCCTAGCAGAAATTGGCTAACATAATTACAAAAGAACGTATCTTACTAGGTTATACATAATGCAATGGAATCTGATAATAAACTACACTGGTAACAGGTCATCAATGATATGGAACATATTTATCATAAGGAAAGGTGCAAAGCAAGTTGTAAATGCAGGCAAGCCATTTTCTATAAACGTGCATCTCCTCCATTACCACTTATAAAGATATAGAAAGGAACACTTGAAATAATCACTACATATTATATGGCAAGGTAAAATCAGTAGCTTGTGTGATGTATTGTCTGATACCGCAGGACTAGTTTTGTTACTGTTTTTCTGTTAATATTGTGTCTATTGGTACAGTCTCATAGTTTCCTATCCAATCACATTCTAAATATAAATGCCCCACACTGCATTCGGTTCCCTTACTGTGTGTATGTACAAAATTAATCACTTTCATACGTGAAAGCTTTTATTCAGTTGGCAATGTAACCCCAATTCAACTTGTAATAAAATTAGTGTGTATTAACCATGATACCTATGTAGAAAGCGATGGTCATAACTGACATGCAGGCAAATAAACAAAATACTTCTTAAAAGTAAAACAGATTTTAAAATGTTTTTTTTATCACCTTTTCAATGTTTCTCAATGAAGGTTACACTATAAGAGTTTTCTGTTTAATATAGTAGTTCGGAAAGATGCCCAAATACCAGTTAGATTAAGAATTATTTTTCACCATGATATTTTGAGCACCATATCAAAGAAATATAGGGTGGTAAGTAACCCACCCCCACCCCCCCCCCCCCCCCTCGCCATATTCCTTGTAATTTTTCAAATGTGATTTGCTGGAATATGGGAGAGTAATCATCCGATAGAAATGTTGGGACTGGGAAGAAACAACAGGATGTGTGTGATTTTAGAAAGCATCCAACCTGGATGGGTTCTATCTTGATATACACTGGAGTGTACATACATATATGTATAAGAAGCGCTAGATACTCTCAGCAATCTTGCTCAAATTTTAGGGCTTTCGATTTATGTTATGCTAAAGCAAATTCGGGGTTAGGGCCTTGCACTAGGATACAATGCAAGGTAATAAAATCACCGTGTCTTCATTTCGTTACTAATGAACCAGTGTAGTTGTGCTCCTGAAGGCAATATTTATGGCCATACATATAAGAAATTAAGAGAAAAGGCGACTTTGAACATTCTGTTGGAACAATAATAATGATACTACTACTACTACTACTACTACTACTACTACTAATGGTAATATATGAAAGCTGAAACTACTCTCAAATGAAAGACGTCGACTATTAAACTGTCTACCAGTTACAGGTTTGACTGAAGCGATCATGGTGTCAAGTTTTGGATATGTTTTCATCTATATATTCATACTCACATGTAATATGCAACCTTGCATTTGCAAAATGCAAAGTGAGGATAAACAAGGAATAAAGCATGACCTCTTTGTCAGCAGTGGAGATAAATAACACTGAGCCAGACATACCTTTGCCCACCTTAAACAGCACCTGTCTAGACTATATACCTAACGTTCGTTGCGATATGTGTGACATACATGTACTGAACGATCGACGGCAATGTTGTTTTCACAATTTGAGGGAGAAGTTTCCATACTAGGGAGGAGTGTCTCCATTACTGCTCTCCTTGGTTCAGTGGCAGCAGTTCTGGGCACGACATGGATCATTAGACACCTTAATGCCTGGAGAAAGCGATGGGAAAGTGAGAGGATCTATCGTCAGAAACGAGCGAGGAACCTCAAAGCCATAAACGAATTACACACAAAACTCAAGAATGATCCGGTATTTTTGATTATTGGAGTATGAAGAGTAGATGTGTGTTTGTATATATATATATATATATATATATATATATATATATATATATATATATATATATATATATATATATATATACACAAACACACACACATATGTTTATGTGTGTGTATATATGAACATATATATGAATATATATATATATATATATATATATATATATATATATATATATATATATATATATATATATATATATTTATATATATATATATATATATATATATATATATATATATATATATATATATATATATATATATATATATATATATATATATATATATATATATGTGTATCATTGACCATGATGTTCTGTCTATAGGGGGTTGTATGGGCCATCTAAACACTGAAGTCGCAAGCTGAGTTGTCTGATACAGGCCCTATCTCTAGAGTAGAGCCAGTCAGCTGCAGTGCTGTGGTGCTTAGTTGATTACAGGAAATTGGTGAAGTGACTACAAAACGGATGCCACTATGGATTTGACAAGGAAGTCCTCGCTTCGGAGAACATTGCAACTTCCTGTTCAACAGGTACTGGGAATGGATTTGTGAGTGGGATAATTGACATATACCATAAAGCACTACACATTTAGCCCAAGTTAGCCTAATGGTGCATTAGCCCTTTAAGCCTGAAAATTATCGCCCTAGAAACAGAAAAAAATATGAAAATCTCTCAATACTGATACAACCAAGAGTGCAGTTGTCTCACTGGTGACGTCATGCCTTTACTAGTGTAATGGATATCTCTGTGGACTTACTAATTAACTACAACACTGATTCCAGAAAGTCTAAAACAATGCCGTCAGAGTGGTCTGTGGTTCCAAAAAGTATGATCTCTTTACAGCAACTTTAAAAGATCTTCATTGGTTGCCCACCAGGAAAAGGATTGAGTTCAAGATTCTGCTTTTGACTCTCAAATACATGCAGGGATGTGCCACTCTATACCTGAGGGACTTGTTAGTCAAACAGGAAAATACAAGAACTCTAGGATCTAACAGCAAAACCTTATTACAGATACCACACCCTAATCTACAAAAAGGTTTGATGACCGATCCTTTGGTGTCAATGCTTTACGCCTTTGGATTGATCTTCCTGACGACTCTACAGCCCGTCTCACACAGGCAAGACAAGTGTAAAGACAGTGTTAGGACAAGCCACGATCAGGAATTTCGTTCAAAAAATTCGTTCAATTCCTAAACGTAACAGTGTCCTAGGTCATGTCCTAACAATGTCGTGGGTGTCCTAGGTGCATCCCCGACGGAGGGCATGTCGTGCGTGTCCTAGCGCGGAATTGAGCAGGTCTCAATTCCGCGCTAGGACAACCAGAAAAAGCAAGACAAAATGTTTGTCCCCGACGTGTCCTAACAATATCGGGGACCTGTCCTAGGACAGTTGGCATTGTCCTAACTGTGTCTGGGGGTCAAAAGTAGTTGTCCTGAAGGGAAATGGCCCCGCGACAGTGCGAGGACAGTGTTAGGACACGATTTTTGCCGTGGCCTAATCACGTGAATTAGGGATTCCCCGTGACGTCAGTTGGGAATTCCCACACCACAACGAGGCCAGAACGAAGTGCACTCCCGTTACGAATTTCGGGGAAGAAGGGTTTTTTTTTTTAGACCTCCGCATGTCCGCGATTTTGTAAAAGAAGGATACCTTTTTGTACCCAGGTACGAAGTATGGGGGCAGTGAAAATCCCCTTACAATCCACAAATTATACGCGGCTCTGATGCCCGAGTGACTACCGAAGTGACTCGGCTTCCGAGTTTGCTGCCGCCACTTGCTGCCGCTAAACAGGCAGAGGATTATACAATCTTAAGGTCTCACGATACTCTATACCGGTGACACCTATTGGGTTTTGGACAAACTAAAATAATTTATTACATTTTACCTGACATCACTAGAAAAATTGAAAATAAATTGATTTTTTATTGAATATGTACCAATTCTGATTATACCTGCCTATTAAAAATATTATTCTACAAGGTTTTTTGTTTTTGGCTACAGTGATTTCCATATTCATTGGATTTGATGTTTTGACACGTTTTCAGGCATAATGAGTGATAATTCATGTGTATAAAATGGGGATCCCTTGCTCAACAATATCGTATATAAGCATGTGTATACACGGTAACAATTGAGTAACTCTTTTCTAACATTTTCATAAAAAATTGCCCCAAAAAAGTCCTATTTCACAAACTTTGACCATCTGTGGTTCGAAAACTAACACGATGACCTATCATTTTCTTTATGTCTCCTTATAAAGAGCATTGTGTAGATAGTGTAGACAAAAATTGGTGAAAATTAAACTAGGCAATTCTGACTTATATCAATTTTGGGTCAAAAACTTGTTTCTCAAATTCCTTGATTTTGCCCAATGATTCCTATATAACAGCGAAAAATGATTTCAACAAGGCAGAACAGTATTTCAGGCTGTGTCAGTATCTCTTTAGGGATAAATCTAGCAAAGAAAGACACCAATTTTAGAGAAAGTGATGTTTGTGACATAAAGTGCATTCATTTTTCAAAAATCTGTGAAAAAAAACAAAGTTGATGACCCCATGATTTTAAGTTGTTTTGAAGATCACTTTGGCAAAATTTGAGGAAAATTAAACTGAGATTTCTAAAAGTGTCGTAAGAGATCATGTTAAAATATGTGTTACCGTTCATCGAATGTCAGTGTTTTGATAAAGAAGGGGTGTTTATTTGGTGGAAAATGTCAGCGTTTTTATTGAAATAAGGCTGCTTTTTTGGCCATAAATCAGTGCTTATTTTAAAATTTTTGATAACGACCGTATGCGCCCCCTAATTACCTAAGTGCTCCCCCCCCCTTGGGAACCCCTCCCGTGATCAATTCCTACAATATACCATGGCTACCACCTCAGCAACAAAACATCATAAAATTGCATTCATACATTATTGAGCTTAAAGGACAATTACACCTTCAGGCTATTATATGCTGAAAACATACTTTGATATGTGTACTTTACTGTCCCTGTTCACCTGAATACTGTTTGGCTTCCCTACCTGTGAAATTGCACTTAATTACCACCCCCAACCAGCCATCCCAGCTGAACACCATGGGCGCCATTGTATCCCACAATGCCCTGCCAGAATCCATCTGACAGCCAGTTTATGATGTCACAGACACCCTACTTCCTGTATGCAGAGCTGCCAGAGCCTGTCTAGTGTACACATGAGACAACAAACAATGTTGTGAAAATGGTGACTTGTGCTGCTTATGGATGCTATAACAGATCTGACAAGGGGAACGGAAAGGGAATTTCCTTCTTCTCCTTTGCAAACCCAAGGATTAAACCAGAAAAGAAGGATTTAGCAGCAGGATGGCTATTCAACATTGGGACAGGATGGACAGTGAAGAACTACTCTTTTGATGATGCCAAAAAAGTTTGTCATGAACATTTTGAGGAATCTTGTTTTGTGACTTAACTACAAGAAAGACTTGGATTAAGGATCTGTAAACCCCTGTAACCTGATGCAGTGCCTACAATATTTAGTTTTAAACCCACACAGAGCAATGGTCAACAAGAGAGAAAAGAAAGGGTCCAGAATCGCACAAAAACAAATGTAAGATCTGTTATATCCAGTTGTTGGACATGGAAGGCATTTTTTTTATTTAGAGGGTACAATAAAATGTCTAACAAAGGGAGGGAGATAAAAGTACACTTTACATTTGTTTTGGATTTGTTTGCTTCTGCTAGACCCCCAAATTTGTGTATTATTTATTCTTTCCCACCAACATCAGAGCCATACTACTCTTCATTTTGGTTGTTTTTATGACAGCTGAAAAAGGTCAGTATCAAATGACTCCCCTTGATAATTGCAAAATTACAAAACTAGACTTACAAACCTAAGGTGTTCGTTCCTTAGATTGACAGTAACTAGCCAGTCAATTGCATTACCTGACTGATTGATTGTTAGTTCCTCAGACTCACTTCCTGCAATGGCAATCCACATAATGGTGTTGAGGTTTCCTGAGTACCTGAAGTCCCATGGGGTTGTTTTCGATTCAGGGAAGTGCTTGAAATTGTTGATATCTACCCAACTTACCATTTCCTGCCAATTCACAACTACCATGTATTTCAATACAGACAAACAATAATTCAAATCTAATCTAAATGTGGTCGAGAGCAGTGGGAAGGGTAAGGATTTTACTAAAAGGTGACATCTTAAACTTGCAGAATCTAGTGTGTCTATGTAAACTCAATAAATATGTCATTTGATCTCTGTCAAGTTTCATCTACCAGAGGAAACAGGACACAATGTATTTGGCCCATCTCACTAAACTGTTTAACATAGGAATTTCACACTCATTTGAATATCAGTTAACAAAATGCATCAAACCACTTAATTGCTAGGGACATAGAATGGCTGTGCATATTATAATCACATTTTAAATTATCATTATTATTGGTATTATCATCATAAGTAGTAGTTATAGATGAATTGCTTTTATCATTAACAATATTTATTAACATCACCTCAATGATAAAAAGAGGAAGTAAATTGTCTGCAATTGACAAGTGAATATAAACAGGTGGATGTCACACTTGGAGTGTAATTGTCATATTTGCATGATTGCTACTCAAAATAGCAAATAAAATATTCTTATTTTTTAAACAGATTATCAAAGAATTGCAATTACAAGTGAATGAGGTGTGAGCCTTGTATTGGACCATTATGCAGATGGTGAATCCACACACATATACACACACATATGAGCTGTGAAGAAGCCACACTCCCAGCAGCTAGTACTGGCTGCTGATGACAGCTGCCTATCCAGTGCAACTATTCTTTTATCTTCTGGTTTCAAAATGGCCGCCCCCAGAGACCCACTTCCTGTTTGAAAATCATGACTTTAAACACCAATAAACTTCTTATATGAAGGTGGGTAGTTGTGGGGTCTTGGATTTGAGTAGAGTATACCCTAAGACACCATTTGAGTCCATGTTTTATTCATGGTGGAATTGTCCTTTAAGACAACAATTTATTTATCTAGAAAGTCCCTAATATGTTCTTGTTAAATGAATTAAAATCGTAATTTTAGGCCCAGTAATCACGGAGAGATCATTGAATGAAAACGCCTTAAACACACATTTTGATTTCCTGACATTCTCGGCAAAATATGTCCGTTTTCATTTGATGATTTCTCACTTATCACTGGGCCTTAAGACAACAAATTTTATACATTTAGAAAGGCGGTCATATAGTCTTTTAAAATATATTAGAATTGTAATTGTAGATCCAGAAATCACGACATTATGTTAGAAAGATCCTAAAGAGATCTTCCTTTGGCAGCTTATGTTGGCGGTTCTTATCTCATAAAACTAAGAAGCGGTGTATTAAAGCCCGTGCTGTGCACTGGTTGCAGCTAGTAATGATAATAATAATGATAATAATAATAATAATGATAATAATAATAATAATAATAATAATAGGTATTACGTTGTAAGTAGCTGCAAATATATGAATCTGACTAGATCATTTGGCCAGGTAAATACACGTTTTTTTTGGCGACATGTTTATTTATTATTTATTATTGTATACTGTATTATTTTGCATGTCAATGCAGTCAATAAACATACTATACTTTACTATGTTACGGTGATTGAATTTTTTATGGGACAGATACAAGACGCTCAAGACATGTCCACGCCTTGTCCCCGACACATCCCGGACACATCGAATATGTCCTATATACATCGGGGACAAAAATAGTAATTTGCATAATGTCTGGGACATGTCCGCATTGTCCTAACATTGTCCGCGATATGTCCCCGACACATTGCAGACAAATCCCCACCTAACAGGACTTACTCAGGATGTCCTATGCGTCCAACAACTACGTCTTGTTCATCGTTCACACTGTCCGCGACGGGTCCCCGACGTGTCCCCGTCAGCACCAAGACATCCTAATTTGCATATATTTCCTCAATTTTCACCTAGGACTTTGTCGGCTTCAAAAAAGTCGTGATGTCCTGGGTGTCCTAGCTAGGTCTTGTCAAAAAGTCCTAGCTTGACACGTCTGTGTGAGACGGGCTGCTCATAGTGTGCAGATCTTCACGACACAGTTGGAAACATTGCTATTTCGAAAGAGTTTAATTGACTGTATGGACCATTTATATCTGGCCACTGACTAATCGTTATAAAGCGCTTTTGAACATTATATGAGGAAATGGTGCTTTATCAATTGTCATATGTTTTTTATAATTATCATTATATCTATTATTAATACTATTACTGTCATTATTATATCTTTATTATTATTATTATTATTATTATTATTATTTTATAATTGTTATTATTATTACCATTATTATTATTATCATTATCATTATTATTTTCTTTATTATTATCATTATTATTATTAGCATTATTTTTATTATTATCATTATTAATATTATTATTGTTATTATCATTATTATTATTATTGTTATCATAGTCATATCCCATTCCAAACTTAGTGAAAAAAGGATTGTTCCAATGTTCAAACTAATGCAATCTCAGAATATTCAAGATGATCTCGTAATTGCTATTATACAGTTTGATACAGCACCATTTGACCTGAAGTATACCATGGCCAGCGACTGGTAGCGTGGTTGCTCAGATATGCCAGCCTGTAGAGTTGGGATGAATTAGGCACACACATTGATAAAAACTTACTTAACTGCAGAATAAAGCCATCATCAGCTGTGACGTCAGCTGGATGGTGATTGTAACTATGCCCATGCAACTGTGTATCTCTTTGCCACAAAAAGACCTTTTCGAACTCTTCGTTAAAAGGAGAGAATTTCTTTATGGTCCCATGTTTCTATCTCTTGCAATATGAGCTAAGCTCTGAAAAAGTGTTGACCATATCTAGACACCCATTCTCCCTTCAGAATGCAAGTTTAAGGAATTACTATTGGAAAATAGAGATAATGCATTGCATGTAACATATAGTCATAATTTATAGATACGTGTAATTGGGTTCGCTTTAATGTATATTCTTTGTAGAAAACTGCCTCCACTAAAGATCGTATCACCGGTTTGAGTATCAAAGACCTCCTGGCTGAGTTACGTAATGGACAGATAAGCGCTGTAGACGCTGTTAGAGCCTACCAGTTAAAGGTAAGAAACACTACCTCATGTATAAACGGGATGTTTTTGTTAACTATCACTTTATTTTATTTTATGTTGGTGCATTATGCCTTGTATTGCTTATATCTTTAAAAAAGAGTGACCGGGAAAAATAATGTCAACTGGGATCCGTTAAATCTTTCATATGTCTTCATCAGGATTCGACACCACCACGTGTGCGTCTCTGTACCTAGAGCACTATTGAGAGGCTGTTTGAGTTTTGAGTTCAACATTCATCTGTGCTTGCCAAGCAACAAAAAGCTGTCTCAAATTTCGTTTTTTTCCTGCTGAGAGCATTATTAGCTTCAAGCTTTGTGTGTCACTCTGGGCAAATGTCACATTTATGATATAAATTCCAGAAACGATAACGTGCAATAAGAACAGTGTGTCCTATCGAATGCTTTGATGTTATAATCACAAATTGTTTTGCTATTTTTGCAATGCTTTCAAGGATGAAAACTCAATGTATTGATTATCGATATAGTCAAGAGTCAAAATATGCCACCCATATAGCCTTTGGACAAGGGTGTCACTTATGTACATGCGTGTGCTTTATGTATTTGCTGTTTGCCTTTTGTATGTGTCGACTGTAATGTAAATGATAATTTACTTTTATTGAAATATGCTCTCGTGTATGTCATTACAGGCCTTGGAAGTGAATGAACGATTGAACTGCGTAATTGAACCGTATATGGGAGCAGAGGTGAGACCATTCGCTAGAATGTGTGCAGTTTGTACTGGCATCCTTGAATGTACTAGCCGAATTCTACACTTAATACATATTCAGGTCCTTGAAGGATGAAGCTTTTTTGATAGAGCGTATCATTCATTTATACGGGACTAATCTTATCAGGTGGATTGAAAAATAAAAAATTAACTGAGACGGTAAACAAAAGTATATTGCCATATGAAAGCTTATTGCTATTTGGTAAGTACTGCCACTGATGCCAGTGCCTTGGGTTTTTTACAGAGTTTTCTCCAATACTTACAACTGGCTAGTCACGGAAGGTGACGATAATCGAAATTCCATATTCCAAATTTCCTTTGTTTGACTGCAATCATGCTGAAACATTTGATGATTGTGTTTTCATTATGTGCAATCATGCTAAAACATTTGATGGTTGTGTTTTAATTATGTGCAATCATGGTAAAACATTTGATGATTGTGTTTTAATTATGTTCAATCATGCTAAAAATGTTGATGATTGTGTTCTAATTATGTGCAATCATACTAAAACATTTGATGATTGTGTTTTCATTGTGTGCAAGACAATTGCTGAGGAGTTGGACAGAGCAGAGACAAAAGGGCCTCTTCATGGACTCCCATTATGGACCAAAACAGAACAGAAGAGGTGTTGACGCTTGAAAATAGTTTATTCACATCTTAAATAATATTCCTGTCGTAACATCTTACCTAATAGTTCTACAGTAACAAAGTTACAATAACATCGGTATTTACACCTTATCCTAGATTGTAAAATAGTTACAATGTATCAAAATATAGCAACAATGTATCAATTGAGGATAGTTTTAGCATAAGAAAATGTAGAGTGGATATACATGTAATATGTAGCCTTGTAAAAGGGGAGGGTGGGTGGGTAAATTCAGCCTAAAAAGACGGAGCCTGTCATGCCTGTGTTGCCGCATGGCGAGAAGGCGGGAAACTGCACGTGCATGCCCAGTAGGAAGAGCACCCAACCTCTAAGGGCCTAAGTCCAAAAATAAAAGCCGTGAAAAAGGACCATGCCTGCTGGCAGCCAGGATCATGCATGAAGGTGTATAGAGGTGTGATGAACATGCTTGCCCGCAGGAGGTCAGCGTCAAACAAGGAAGCAAAGTAAAAGTGTGAAAAAGAAAACCACCATGAATGCGTGGGAGCATGTTAAGGTATGGTTCAAGTCAGGCCAGAGTCATGTTTGAAGGCATGTAATGGTATGTTGAACCATCTTGCCTACTAGAGGCTAGAATCATGCATGAGAGCATGTTAAGGTGTGCTTCCAACACCAAGCCTACTGGAGGCCAGAGTCATGCTTGAGAGCATGGAAAGGTGTGCTTGAACATCATGCATGGTGGAGGCTAGAGTCTTGCGTTGGAGCATGTAAAGGTGCGCTTAAACACCAAACCTGCTGGAGGCCAGAGTCATGCATTGGAGCATGCAAAGGTGTGCTTAAAACACAATGCCTACTGGAGGCCAGAGACATGCGTTGGAGCATGTAAAGGTGTGCTTTAAACACAATGCCTACTGGAGGCCAGAGTCATGCGTTGTAGCATGTAAAGGTGTGCTTTAAGCACCAAGCCTACTGGAGGGAAGAGACATACGTTGGAGCATGTTAAGGTGTGCTTTTAATTATGTGCAATCATGCTTAAACATTTCATGATTGTGTTTTCATTATGTGCAAGACTATTGCTGAGGAGTTGGACAGAGCAGAGACAAAAGGGCCACTTTATGGACTACCATTCAGCGTCAAGGACCAATTTCCATTGAAGGTATGCACAATTGAAGTAGACATAATACACATGAAATGGGCAGGGAACAGGTATATGGAACTATAAAAGGAATTATTGATGCAAATAACAATATATGATAATGGTTGCCCTTTAAAAGATTAAACGAGTATTGAGAAACACACTCTGGTGTATACTTTTTACTTATCAACATTTCATAATTACTATAGATGAATAAAAATCCTGTTATGGCTGTGCATATTGATTCTGAATGTAACACTGAAGTGTACGCTATGTATTTTTCTTTTGTTAACATATGGCTAATTCTAATTTAAACGTTGGCAAAACTAGAATGGATACGTATTTTTAACTCGACATGACAGAATCAAGAACGTGTGGGAAAGAGTGTGGTATAAAATATTTAACAAAGAACACTTCCATAAAAAGTATGGACCAAGAGCCCGGGCACTTTTATTTAACCGTCTGAGGCCAAAAGGTTTGAGGGTGGTTCCTAGACCAAAATTTTGTGCTGAATCTGAAAATCCATTTCTTACAAACGGCAGGTGGTAGGTGCGGTGGGAAATCGGCATTTTCGGGTGATTTTGGCACTTTTTTGTATGTTAATTTGCATAATGTCTCACATTATCAGATCAGTGTCAGATCATGACAAATATGATATCATATTGAAGCTCTCAACCGTGGGAGTTCATTCATGTGTAGATTTGGTGGTTTCAGTGGTTGCCATGGCAACGGGAGCCACAAATTAAGCAAAAACAGAGGAAAAATGGGCATTTTTTGTAATCTGTGTGTTACCTAAGTGTCATTCACCCCCAGTCAATAGACCCAAGGGCTTCAGTATGGTTATTAAAGACTTCCCTGATCTTTTCTTGATCAATTCATGCCAATTATAGTTAACTAAAATATTTTGGGCCTAAAGTACAGGTCTTTGAAAATGGTGATACCGCAAATGAGGTGTCTATCGACAATATGGCTTGAAGTTAGGTATTTTATTTAGATCAGTGTCAGGTCGTGGCAAATATGGTATCAAATTGAAGCTCTAAACCGTGGGGATTCATTCATGTATAGTTTTAGTAGTTTCAGTGGTTGCCATGGCAACGGGAGTCAAGAATTTAAAAAAAAGAGGAAAAATGGACATTTTCGTAATTTGTGTGATACTTAAGTGTCATTTACCCCCAGTGGACACACCCAAGGGCTTCAGTATGGTTATTGGAAACTTCCTTCATCTTTTTTCTTAATCAATTTATACCAATATTTTTTATATGACTAACATATTTGTGGTCTGAAGTACAGGCCTTTGAAAATGGCGATAACTCAAATGCAGTGTCTATTGACATTATGGCTTAAAATGAGTCATTTTATCAGATCCGTGTTAAATCATGGCAAATGTGGTACCATGTGGTTACCCTTGGTAAGTTTATTCATGTGTGGTGTGGGAATATTTAGTAGTTGCAATGACAACAACAGTTAAGAAAATCCACATTTTTTGTAAATTCTGTGAAAAGTGAGTGTGATTTACCACATGTCAATACACCTTTTTGACTTTAGTATGGTTATTAAAATTTTCCTTGCTCTTGAAATTCATTCCAATTCTATTTGACCTTTGAAAATGACAGCGACGCACATGTGTTGGCTATCCATAATATGGCTTTCAGTTACTGTTATTTTGATTTATCTGTTCTCTCCTCTGAATGGATACCTCTAAAGGTATTCTGCTAGACACACTCTAAAGTCTTCCCATAAAAAGAACTTTTTTTGGTTAATACCAGTATTTTAGTGTATACAAATATTAGGGATTGTCCAATTACGGTAATCGGACATGCTGATTATTCGTTCATCCAACCTCTGACTTTGGAATTTCGATAGCAATTTCATAAGGGCTTCAAGTGATATTTTAAGAGCTAGCTCTTTTACAAGAATGGAGCAATTAATGATTTATATAAATGCCCCAATAAAGATTCTAGGTAGCCCCCAGACAGATTCTGAACACTACAAAAATATAGTAACTTAATGCTTGTTAGGGTGTTCAAAGCAAAATACTCATACTTATACCTGCTGCCAAATTAGATGAGGAAGCTTTGATAGACTGTTCCTGCAGTTTCTTAGCCTTGCATAATATGCACTTTATTCCTTTAAATTGAAATAATCACTTCATTGTAATTTACACATTCCCAAAGGTCTTTGATAGTCAATGAACAAAAAGTTCCTTTATTCAACATTAGTGTCTGATTCATCCAGTGATAGCCTACAGCTGACATCTTTATCCGATTCCTCTGTGCTGTCGTAAACTTGATTGCATCTGGAATCTCCTCTCCCTCAAACTAGCTAATCTTTTACTGTCTGTTTTTTACAAAATCCAACCACTCTCCAGAGGATCCATTTCAAAGGCCTGTACTTCAAATCAACAAAATCGAGTAACTAAATTGCAAAAGCGGGCAGCCCGCTTAATATTGGATGCCGATTTGTCAATTCCATCTTCTGATCTATTCAAAAAGCTTAAATGGCTCCCTTTTCCTAAATATGTGGAATACAAACAGACTGTCACTGTATACAAAAGCCTTAATGAGTTAAACCCCCATTATATGAACAAACCTTTCTCATATACACAAGATAACCACAGCTATGGTACTCGAAATACAACCTCCTCACTATTAGCTCTTCCAAAATGTAATAAATCAATTGGCCAAAAATGCATTTCATACTGCACTCTGGGCCCAAAGTTTGGAATGGCTTAACTGAAGCAATCAGATGTGCACCATCTCTACCTTCCTTCAAGTCTCGATACCTAAAAGCAATGTGCTGTCTTACTTTGTAACCCTCAGGCTACTTGTAAACATGCCAGAGGGCCTCAGGGAAGATACTTACCACTGGACTGAGTTACCCTCTTTAAATAAAGATTTCATTATTCTGTTTATTATTATTATTATCATTATTATTATCATTATTGCAGATCGGCCAGGCAAGATTGATTGCTTTCTCACCTCTGCACTGATTATGTTATGTCTGTTCACATTATAATGGTAGCTTTTGGTTCCAATGCCTACATTATGATAAAGAGTGCCCTGCAAGGAGTTCGGCAAAGTCATCTCTTCTCTGAATGGCAGGAATGCTGTCTTGGATTTTCTAGATCCCAGGCTTTAATTGAACTCCTTAGGGTGTGGCAAAATCAGGTCCCTGTGTCTTTGATGGAGGCCTTCTTGTAGGTATCACAGACAAAGTCCACTCTTGTTGCAAAAAGTCAAACAACTTCATGAGGATGGCTTTTGAGCCACCAGCATAGGTCAATGGAAAGTTGACCATGCATCGCACAATTCCTAGCTGATGATTGCAAAGAAAGACATGATATGGCATGCAAAGCACATCATCCAAAGTATGAGAAACTCCACTATTGTTATCCGGTCATATAAAGGTTTCCTCAGTAACTGTGTCAACCTGATAGCTGGCTTGTGGAAGCATGCAATCCTGCCTGACCCATCTGTAATGGATTATCTGGAGAATGGTGGGATTTTGAAAGATGGACAGTACATCTAATTTGGCAGCAGTTGAAAATCTATCCTTTTTTAGATTAATAATTTTCCATAGAAAGGAAAACCCATTCTGAAGTATAAGAGTATTTTAGTTACTACAGTTACTATATTCATACCTACTAAATTACTGATAATAACCAAAAATAGTACTTTTTATGGGAAGACTTTAAACTGTGTCTAGCAGAATAGCATAAGAAGTATCCATTCAGAGGAGAAAGTAGATAAATCGAAATAACAGTATCTTAAGCCATAGCGTGCATAGCCAACACATGTGCGTCACTGTCATTTTCAAAGGACGGTATTCAGACCTAAAATATAATATAGAATTGGCATGAATTGATCAAAAGCAAGGAAGATTTAAAATAACCATACTAAAGTCCGTATGTGCATTGACATATAGTAAATCACACTCAATTATCACAGAAATTACAAAATAATGTGAATTTTCTGTTTTTCATTAATTCTTGACTGCTGTTGCCATGGCAACCACTAAAGATTCTCACACCAGGGGAAGAGCTTCAATTTGGTACCACATTTGCCATGAACTAACACGGATCTGATAAAATGACTCATCTTAAGCCATATTGTCAATAGACACTGCATTTGAGTTATCGCCATTTTCAAAGGCCTGTACTTCAGACCACAAATATGTTACTCATATAAAATATTGGTATAAATTGATCAAGAAAAAAGATGAAGGAAGTTTCCAATAACCATACTGAAGCCCTTGGGTGTGTCCACTGGGGGTAAATGACACTTAAGTATCACACAAAGTACGAAAATGTCCATTTTTCCTCTTTTTTTTAAATTCTTGACTCCCGTTGCCATGGCAACCACTGAAACTACTAAAACTATACATGAATGAACCCCCACGGTTTAGAGCTTCAATTTGATACCATATTTGCCACGACCTGACACTGATCTGATAAAATGCCTCACTTCAAGTCATATTGTCGATAGACACCTCATTTGCGGTATCACCATTTTCAAAGACCCGTACTTCAGGCCCAAAATATTTTAGTTAACTATAATTGGCATGAATTGATCAAGAAAAGATCAGGGAAGTTTTTAATAACCATACTGAAGCCCTTGGGTCTATTGACTGGGGGTGAATGACACTTAGGTAACACAAAAATTACAAAAAATGCCCACTTTTCCTCTGTTTTTGCTTAATTTGTGGCTCCCGTTGCCATGGCAACCACTGAAACCACCAAATCTACACATGAATGAACTCCCACGGTTGAGAGCTTCAATATGATACCATATTTGCCATGATCTGACACTGATCTGATAATGTGAGACATTATGCAAATTAACATACAAAAAAGTGCCAAAATCACCCAAAAATGCCGATTTCCCACCGCACCCACCACCTGCCATTTGTAAGAAATGGATTTTCAGATTCAGCACAAAATTTTGGTCTAGGAACCACCCTCAAACCTTTTGGCCTCAGACGGTTAAATAAAAGTGCCCGGGCTCTTGGTCCAGTAGGATATCATTGAAGCAGATGTTTGTAATTTTGTTGGCTGACTTCCATCAATTATTGACTTGGATAAGTATGTGGTATATTATGGTGTATACGACAAACCCATACTAAGAGCATTTTTTCTCTAAGGGGCCTAAACGGTGTAACCAAAAGGTTTTGAGCAAGGTGCTCAGTCAAGCATGCGTGTATAATTGAAATGCTATGTATGTGAAATGGTGGCGGCTTTTTGATTATCTCTGTCTACAAAACGTGTATTGGGATTGACATAATTTTCTATCAGATATCTGATAATATGATATGACAAAGGGAGATATAAAGACAACTGCTCGCAGTGACTTAAACAGTTCGTTTTCATATATCACCATATAAATATGATGTTGAAATATCAAAACACAACAATCTTTTAAATAACTCAAATGCTAATGAAGCTGATTTCAGCTGATATGTTCTACGCAATAAATGGTATGTATTTATAAGTACCTGACGTCATAAGTGGCTTGTTTGTAAAAGCTACTTGCATATTAAAGCGTGTTTCTTTCAGGGCTACGAGTCGCATATCGGGTTGGCTAAACTGGTTAGAATAATAGCTGAAGATGACTATGCTCTAGTCAAAGTGAGTAACGTTTATATACCATACTTGACATGAATTTTATGTTGTGTTTATTCAAAATGGTATTATCGTAGCTATGAATTTAATAAACTTGAATGTAAACTGGTATACCTGCAATCGTTTATATTAAGTTAATCAGTCCATAGAGTAAAGATCAAATGATCTCAAATAGTATCGATGTCAAAAATATATAATGTCATGTGAAACATTTCGTTGAAAAGTGCTAGTGTAAAATGAACTTTTCAGTGACAAGTGAACTTATCAACACGAATGTAACATATCTATTGTTGAAATATGAATTGAATGGAGAGAGAATGTCCTTCTAGAAGAAAATACGTTTGCATTGTGGAGTTTTTCCAAATCAACGGTATTGAACAAAAATAGTTAAGATGATGAGAAGGAACACATACCTAAACATTAATAAACCTGGTTTGATGATCCTTCATTAATAAAACGTACAGAAAACGTATGCCTTAAACGTGCTTTTGATGAAGATGCTAATAACTTTGGTTTAGTTTGTTACTTTCCACAGAATCTTTAAATTCCTTTTCTATATGTCAATTCAGAAACGCAGAAAAATGTTAAACCAACCTCCAAATTCTATCTGGCACGTATCATAAATGGAAAGTATCACAGTATCTGTTTTAAAACAGATATCTATCTATTTCGAATGTGGTTTATATTCTGAAAAAAAAAAGAAATATTTCCTTTCATTTTCATTTTTTTGTATTTGTATTAAATCAAACTCTTTCGTGTTATCTTTGCAAAACCTTCGTAAGCAAATATGCTTACCTCTAAAAAAACATTTTTTGATCATTTTTATCTAGAAATATGATGTAGATATATAGTAGTATATCCTCTTTACTTAATTGGTTCACTTGATTAGAAAACATATATTCGTATATCCTATTTGTATAGCCTAAACCTTCGATTAGCATCCTATTAGAAAATAGATGGTCAGCAATATAACCCCTAATCTTTTTATAACAGATTCTTAAGAAAATGGGCGCAATTCCAATTGTAAAAACTACAGTTCCACAGACGATGTTGAGGTAAGGAAATTATTCATGCACATTTTCTATCCATTATTTGGAAGATCTTCTTGCCCTAGCTAGTAAGGTAAATTAATTAATAGAATTGCATATCTATACATCTCTCTCTCTCTCTCTCTCTCTCTCTCTCTCTCTCTCTCTCTCTCTCTCTCTCTCTCTCTCTCTCTCTCTCTCTCTCTCTCTCTCTCTATATATATATATATATATATATATATATATAAATATATATATATATATATATCTATATCTATATATATCTATACATGTATATATATATATATATATATATATATATATATATATATATATATATATATATATATATATATATATATATATATATATATATATATATATAGTATAAGTACATGTGTGTGTAATGAAATTGTTTTATTGCATTGTTATGATAACCATTAACCTTCAAGCACATCAAGAAAGGTTATTGTTCCATGTGCTGTGTTACTTAATTTTGCTGTCGTTCTGTCTTGACGCATTGTTCATATCGTGCCATGGGGTGGCTGGTAAACTGGAACGTTCGCAAATGTAAACATTTGAACACACCCAGAGCATGTTTCTACAGTAGGGAAAATTTGCCGAAGTCGACAGAGAGACCGTAAAGTTACCGACATCTGAAGGCATATATATATATATGAATTTACTATTGTCTTTTTATTTGCAAGGGGATAAAGTCGGGAGATCGAAAAAGTTGATTCAGTTGTTTTGGCGCTCGTAATCTCGAATTTGGTTTCTAACGACATTCGAGTGATCTATGGGTCGGGTGGGGCCAACTTAATTAGCATATACTGGATTGTCACGGATCCACCTGTTTACACGATAAGGGGAGGGATCGATTTCATTTTGGGGCTGTATCTAAATTTGGGTGGGGGTTAATTGATAAAAATGGCCAAATAGTAAATAACAAGTTTTTTGCTCGGTCTGTTAGGCACGATTCCAAATCATGATTATGATTATGAATCTGTTGTTACACGTCAAAGGAGTCACAAGACTTGGCGACCTCATTGATAGCGTGTCGGACTGTTAACTCAGAGGTCACAAGTTTGCCCCCAGGTGGACATAACTTTCTTATTTTCTGGCAAGATAGTTTATTTCTAGCTTCCAAATGCTTTGGATGGCACTTCAATCCGTAAGTGCAGTCGGCAAGTTGAGAATTTCTTCCAGAAAATATATATTTAATGGGCGTAGTAATGCCTGGCCTTCACATAGAATATGAGATCTGTTAAGTGGTCAGCTTGTTGCTTTCAACAGAAAAAATAACTTAAGTGATAAAGTTGAGTACTAGTTTTTCTTCAAGAAAATGTATAGTTTAATGGATGTTAGTATTAACTTAAATATGTAAATGAAGGAAATGTATCTGATGATGTTGGCATTGTCACGTGCATGCACACTTGCTGTACATGCCTATAACTCAATGCAACTTCCACCCATTCACCTTCTATTTGCCCTTTCATACGTCCCCACCTGTTGATCAGTGCCCTATTTATGCACCTTCCACCTGTACTATGGGCTTGGATACGTGCGCCCGCCACCCAATTTTTGTGATCACAGATCCTTATTACACTGTCATTTTCTACTCATCTTGCGGCCTTAAGCGCCTTGCCGCAACACTTGCCTTCCCCCTTCTCTGTAATTGTACTGTTCTCCCAGTTCCTCTTTTTAACGGGCTCTATCAGGATTTAATTTGATGTTCATCTTCCTGATTTTCTAAAATAATTATGATTTTTTACGATTCTCTTTTTTTATGGTTATTATAACAGTATTGGTTCACATGTTGAAATGGGATATCACTGGAGCTTATCTTCAAAAATTGCCTGCATATTCACTTTCTTTTAGCTATGAATGCTCGAATCCGATAGATGGCGTGACACTTCATCCTCTCGATTCTGAGCGTAGTCCAGGGGGCTCTAGTGGTGGAGAAGGGGCACTGATTGGAGCAGGGGGCTCTCTACTCGGATTTGGAAGTGACTTGGGTGGAAGCATTCGAGTACCTGCCTATTTGTGTGGTATATGTGGACTAAAGCCTGGAAGCAAACGCGTCAGGTAATTTAGAAATGTGTAAAAATTCCAAAAGCATTCTCGACTACTCGTCTAGCTCTAGGTAATGATGTATTGACGATTCAATGCCCTCTGGTCAATCCACGGATTAAGTAACCAGGCTGAAGAGGACGCTTTAAAATCCACGACTTCGACCAGTACTTTCTGGTTGTACAAAGTCGACGTCTATGTATATCGTAGAGGTTTATGGTCCTCTAGGAATGTAAGTGCAGCAAGTAGGTGGTAATGTTGCTCTGCAAGAGCCAGTAGATGGTTCACATAACCAAAAGTTGAACGTGAGATAGCAAATGCAGGAAGTCGATTGTTTATTGTTATGCTATTTATAACCTTTCTATACTATAATTTATATGTATTTTCATTTCAGTAAATGGTGAGAATAAGACAATTGTTTACTCCATAAAACTAGTCTTTCGGATTTTCCAGTGATCCTTATTTCTTTTATATATTTGCTACAGTTTATATGGAAATGAGTATGAGTTCCAAGGCGAATGTTCTGCTGGTAGGTAATATTTCAAATAAAATGATTCATCATCAAGCTATTTCCCTTTGTATTAGGGAGTATGTCAATCCAGAAAGGAATATACACTAAGTATATGTTCTTTTTGAGTAATTTGGGTGATGTCGTCCATTCGTCTAGTTTTAAAGTGTAACTCTACCTTCAAAATTAGAAAACATATGTGTTAAAGCTCAATACCACCTTTCTCAGGACATTTGATTACAATTGTACTCCACAAATTGACTGACATATTAGTAATAGAAGGCAACTAAAAGTGTGCTCCATGAGTGCCTAATTAGTATTATTATACCTCACTTGAAGATCGTAAGCCGTGATTGGCTGACTTAACAGTGAACAATCATCATGTTGCCTGATGCCATCAGTGAGGGCTTCATGTTGCCCGTTGCCACTAGCGACACCTAGCGGGGAACGCGTGAATCACCAGTCATCTGTGACCTTGCTTTGTTTAAATTACAAATGGGGTTTGTTCGGTATAATAAAACAAATATGCCATGCCAGTGGGGGTAACATGATGGAATGTCTACCCTCGGGAGGATGGTTTTCCCTCGGGCTCCGCCCTCGGGAAACCATCCTCCCTCGGGGAAACATTCCATCATGTTACCCCCACTGGCATGGCATATTTGTATAATGTTAATCTCACTAGACCAACATCTCCCAATGCAGCCACTTGACATCTAGGACTGGGGACTAATGTACAGCTTAATGCTTGAGCATACACATGGTGATAGCCTAAATTTGCAGGCTTTTGGATGCAGTGGATATGCTGTATTTAGCAAGATACACGTTTAAATATCTCAGTCAATCTGAGGAGTACAATTATAGCATCAACTGCCTTGGCGAAGTCCAAAACTAAAAGTAGTCCCCTTAAATTTTCCACTTCACAGTGCATTAAGGTATCTTACAATAGTTAAATATTTTGCTCAATAAATTGATTTGAATTTAATTCGGTCTTGACTTATTACTGATTCTAAAGTAGCTTTTAATTGGTTGGCCAAAATTGCATATAAACACTTAATGTGCTGTTTGATACGATGAGAGGGCACCAGTTTCTCAGTTTGTTTCACCTTTACCTTGTTATGGTATACACGTCACGGTACCAAATATAACTAATTGAGAGAAGGAGCCGTTGTAAGAAGCTGTATTATAGGCTCTGAATAGTCAGAATCTGAAGAGCAAAAAAACATATGGGAAACTGTCAGGGCCTGGTGTCGTATTCAACCTGTTCATCTCCATAATAAGGAATACCCTTACTTAAGATAAAAAACTGATACAAACTTAATACTTAAAAATTGATAAAAACATCAAGTCTCAAAAGAATATTCTCACATTACTATGCGAGTATTGTGCACTGGTCTAAGATTGTTGTAGGATGGTTAAAGAATGTTGTACAATGAAACAATGAGACTACCACAAACAACCTGTGACTGAATTGAAATCCACTTCACTTCGCAATAGACGCAAATAGTATTGCACATTTAAACAAATGCATTGCCTCCTAGCCTTTGTCACGAGTATTTTGTTAAAAAGCGGTCGTGGAAAGGTTTTGAACATTTTAAAATCTACCTGAGTGTGACTAACAACAATCAATGTCAACTGAACAAACAGAAGGTTTTCTATGATAGTTGTGTACGTTGTGTGAGACTGGGGCTTTTATTAAAATCCCATGATAGCATTTCTGTTTGTCAATCTCAGTCCCCGAAATACATGGACCAATGTCACAAGAAGTGGATGGTTTGGTGTTGGCATTTAGGGCACTCTGCTCCGAGGACATGTACGCTATCGATGGTGTTATTCCACCTATCGGTTTCCGAGACGAGGTAAATAATCCATTCACCACTTTCCATTTCACTTTTAAATTATGTTCACCACATCAATTTAATAGAGAATACTATATTCACTCATGTGTTTCGTACGCAAACATCTTTCACAAAATTAATTAAAGACTGACAGCCATACTTGTTTGACATATATCCGTAATATGTTCATTGTTATTAAAAAAGAGATTTACCATCATTTTGAAGTGTACGTTGTGCCATCTTTTGGCACATAGAGGTATTACGAGATTACGTCTCGCAGTCAGGCCGTTACTTACTGTAATAAGTATCACAAAAAGGATTGGGAGGTAAATGCTCACTAAAAGATGTTGTATGTGTCATGCGACAGCATAGGTGATTATTTTAATAATTAAATGTGTGCTCAATATGTTATGTCTAAAATGATTTTTTGTGTATATGCATATAATATTCAACGAATGTACATAATTTAATGTATACACAGATATTGTATAATGAATAGAGTTAAGATTAAGAAGTAGACCCACTCTCCTTTT
>OZ012690.1:39423956-39481456 GCA_963942565.1 Maea johnstoni
ATAGGGTGCTAATCGAGCTAATCGAATGTTTAGGCTATACAAATAGGATATACGAATATATGTTTTCTAATCAAGTGTACCAATTACGTAAAGAGGATAAACTACTACATATCTACATCATATTTCTAGATAAAAATGATTAAGAAAATGATATTTAAAGGTTAGCATATTTGTTTACGAACTTTTTACACAGATAACAGGAACGAGTTTGATTTAATACAAACACAAAAAAATGAAAATGAAATGAAATATTTCATTTCTTTTCTCAGAATATAAACCACATTCGAAATAGATAGATATCTTTCTTAGAACATAAACTGTGATACTTTTCATTTATGATACGGGCCAGATAGAATTTGGAAGTTCTGTTAAACATTTTTTTCCGTTTCTGAACTGACATATACAAAATGAATTTAAAGATTCTGGGGAAAGTAACAAACTAAACCAGAGTTACTAGCAACTTTATCAAAAGCACGTTTAAAGCATGCGTTTTCTGTACGTTTTCTTAATGAAGGACCATCAAACCAAGTTTATTAATGTTTAGGTATGTGTTCCCCCTCATCGTTTTAACAATTTTTGTTCAATACCTTTGATTTGGAAAAACTCCATAATGCAAAAGTTTTTTCTTCTAGAAGGGCATTCTCTATCCATCCAATTCATAGTTCAACAATAGATATGTTACATTCTTGTTGATAAGTTCACTTGTCACTGAAAAGCTCATTTTACACTAGCACTTTTGCAACGAAATGTTTCACATGACATTATGTATTTTTGACATCGATACTGTTTGAGAACATTTCATTGTTAAAAAGGACACTTAAGCCAAGAACATGCAGTATAACAGGTTTATTATCACTTAACTACATAGCCAGGCGATGACCGCCTAGAAACCACAGCAATATAATCGTAATGCTAGATCGCTAAAGCTGCGATCCCGAAGCCGCCAACGCCAAATATAAAACATATATATATATACAATATTTACAGGTTTTTGCACCTGTGAGGCGGTTTACGCATGACTGTAAGCATGGTAATACATACAACATTCAACTGCCATACAAATTTACATTATAGTTAGAATTTGAGGTTGAGATTTAATATTTATAATGCCCATACATAGAAGCAACTAATTCTTTAAAAAGGGAGGGTGGGTGGGCGCAAATATACCCAAACGTATGGGAGAAGTCTTGCAGCATGTCCGGCGTCGACGCGATCGTTTCAAAGAACGCGTCGCCAGTGTAAACAAAGACCTGATTGGTCAATCAAGAGCGCGCGTCATAATCGTGACGTCACAGTTACAACACAATGCGCGTGGATGCAAGAAAGCAGTAACAAGCTGTGCATGTCCGAAACAATGACATGCAATTACAATAATTACATACCAATTTCTACTCCACGAACTGATTAACTTTATATAAAATCGACAATTGCAGGTATACTGGTTTACATTAAAGTCATAGCCACGATAATACCATTTTGAACAAACACAACATAAAATTCATTTCAAGTATGATATATAAACGTTACCTACTTTGACTAGAGCACAGTCATCTTTAGTTTTTATTCCAACCAGTTTAGCCAACCCGATATGCGACTCATAGCCCTGAAAGAAACACGCTTTAATATGCAAGTAGTTTTTACAAACCAGCCACTTATGACGTCAGGTACTAAAATATACGTACTATTTATTGCGTAGAACATATCAGACGAATTGAGCTTCATTAGCATTTGGATTATTGAAAAGGTTGTTGTGTTTTGATATTTCAACATCAAATTTATATGGTGAAACATGAAAGCGAACTTTTTAAGTCACTACGAGCAGCTGCATTTATATCTCTATTTGCTATATCATATTATCAGATTTCTGATAGAAAATTATGTCAATCCTAATTACAGGTTTTGTAGACAAAAATAATGGAAAAGCCGCCACCATTTCACATTTATAGCATTTCAATTATACACGCATACTTGACTGAAAACCTAAACACCGTTTAGGCCCCTTTGAGAAAAGATGTTCTTATACATGTAGCATGGGTTTTACAAATACTCCATACTTTCCCAAGCCTGTAATTGATGGGAGTCAGCCAACAAAATTACAAAAATCTGCTTCAATGATATCCCTTTTTTTTGGAAGTGTTCTTTGTCAAATGAGAGTGTTTTGTCAGAGTTTCATTAACAAAAGAAATATGGTGTACATAGCTCTATGATTTTATACTACACTCTTTCCTACACGTTCTTGATTCTGTCATGTCAAGTTAAAAATACGTATCCATTCTAGTTTTGCAAACGTTTCAAATAGATGAAAACAAAAGAAAAATACAAAGTGTTACATTCAGAATCAATATGCACAACCATAACAGGATTTTAATTCCTCCAAAGTAAATATGAAATGTTAATAAGTACAAAGTATACACCAGAGTGTGTTTCTCAATACTCGTTTAATTTGTTAAAAGGCAAGAAATGTCATATAATGTTATGTGCATCAATTATTCCTTTTATATTTCCATATACCTGTTCCCTGCCCATTTCACGTGTATTATGTATACTTCTAGTGTACATACCTTCAATGCTAATTGGTCCTTGACGCTGAATGGAAGTCCATGGAGAGGCCCTTTTGTCTCTGCTCTGTCCAACTCCTCTGCAATAGTCTTGCATATAATGAAAACACAATCATGAAATGTTTCAGCATGATTCTAGTCAAACAAAGGGAATTTGGAACGTGGAATTTCGATAATCGTCACCTTCCGTGACTAGCCAGTTGTAAGAAGTGGAGACAATCGGAGAACTATGTAAAACCCTAAGTCACTGGCATCAGTGACAGTACTTACCAAGTAGCTATAAGCTTTCATGTGGCAATGTACTTTTGTTTACCGTTTCAGATACTTTTTAATTTTCCAATCCACCTGATAAGATTAATTCCCGTATAAAAGAATGATACGCTGTAACAAAAACGCGTCACAGCCTACAAGGAAATGAATATGTATAAAGTGTAGAATTAGGCTGGTTCGTTCAAGGATGCCAGTACAAACTGCACACATTCTAGATAATGTTCTCACCTCTGCTTCCTTATAGGGTTCAACTACGCAGTTCAATCGTTCATTTACTTCCAAGGCCTGCAATGACGTACATACACGAGATCATATTTTGATATAAGTAAATTATCATTTACATTACAGTCGACAAATGTAAAAGGCAAACAGCAAATACCGTAATTTCGCGTGTATAAGACGCACTTTTTTACACTAATTTATACACTCAAATCGGGGGTGCGTCTTATACACAAAGCTAGAAATCTAGGGTGTTTTACATCGAGTTACCAGGCCACTCGGAGATCGCCAATTACAATTATAATGCGGCCAAGGCAATGCCCATCGATGTTTGCCTCGTCATTGATGAATTGTAATTACCGAACCACCCTTTGCTAGAATTAACTGATTACAATCCATGTGACATGCCTAAGACAATGGGTAGTGAGTACCGACACAGGGTGATACGCATTGATGTCACGGTGATGTCACATTTCACTCATGTGCGTTTTACTGGCTTTCTAACGTTATTCATGTGAGGAGTTGATTTCCTACAATAATTCCGAAAAGGGGGTGCGCACTATACACAAAGCTAAGGTCTATACATCATTTTAAAGGCCTGGACAAGGGGTGCGTCTTATATACGGGTGCGTCTTATACACGCGAAATTACGGTACATGAAGCACCCATATAAGTGATGTCCTTGCCCAAAGGGTAAATTGGTGGCATATACCTGGTCCTTGGCTAGATTGATAAACAATACATTGAGTTTTCATTCTTGAAAGCTCAAATAGCAAAAAAAACTTGAAAGCATTGCTAAAATAGCAAAACAATTTTGATTAAAACATCAAAGCATTTGATAGGACAAACTGTTCTTATTGTCCGCCATTGTCTCTGATTTATGTTGCAAATGAGATATTTAACAAGAGTGACACACAACGCATAAAGCTGATACAGCTATCAGCAGGAAATAGAAAAACTCGCCACACCTTCCTGTTGTTTGACAAGTAAAAATGAATGATAAACATAGGATTATCCAAAAGATACCGTTTGTCAGATACAACCGTTGTCTCCCAATCAGGCTTAAGGTACAGAGACGCAACAAGTAGTGGAGTTTATTTGAATCCTACCGAAGCCAGAAACATTATTTTTTCCGGCCACTCTTTTACTAGATACTGCCAAGTCATGATGCACCAACAGAAGACAAATGAAAGTGAGAGGTAACAAACTTCCATCCCGTTTATACATAGGGTAGTAGTAGTAGTAGTAGTAGTAGTAGTAGTAGTAGATAGTTGTAGTAGTAGTAGTAGTAGTAGTACATGAGGTAGTGTTTCTTACCTTTAACTGATAGGCTCTAACAGCGTCTACAGCGCTCATCTGTCCATTACGTAACTCAGCCAGGAGGTCTTTAATACTCAAACTGGTGATAAAATCTTTAGTGGAGACAGTTTTCTACAAAATACAGGTAAAAATAAGCCAAGGCAGACGTATCTCTAAATGATGACTATATGTTACGATGCCTCACCGGTATTTTTCAATAGTAATTCCTCATACTTGCATTCTGAAGAAGGAATGGGGGTCAAGATATAGTCAACACTTCCTAGAGCTTAGCTTATATCGCGAGGAGATAGAAACCTGGAACTGTAATTCCGTTATTCCCACTGGCGACTCTGAAGGCATTGTTTGGACTTTCTGGAGACTGCATAGAAGCTCATCAGTAATTCCACAGAGGCGTGATATCACCAATGAGACAACTGCACTCTTAGTTGTATCAGTATTTAGAAGTTTTCTCATGCTTGCAATGTTTCTAAGGTGGTAATCTTTCGTCTTAATAACTGTAGAAACATGTGTCGTCATATTCGTGTTTAGATCTGATTGGGGTACATATATATATATATATATATATATATATATATATATATATATGTATGTATGTATGTATGTATGTATGTATGTATGTATGTATGTATGTATGTATGTATGTATGTATGTATGTATGTATGTATGTATGTATGTATGTATGTATGTATGTATGTATGTATATATATATATATATATATATATATATATATATATATATATATATATATATATATATATATATATATATATATTATATGACCACTGACCAATCTCTCTTATGATTGGTTAATTTAGGCTATGACCACTTCCTATACTTCTGGTCAATTATCGTACCGATTGCCTTGTTTGGGTGCGAAATGTGGGTCTTAAATGATAGTGCCGTCAGGGCGATTGAAGATTTCCAGGTGTATGCGGGTAAGAGGATACAGAGGTTGTTCAGTAGATCACCCAATATTTGCGCCTTTTATGGTTTAGGATGGATTAGGCTTGAGAGGTTAGTTGAGATAAGGAAGCTCCTGTTTGTTAGATCACTGATGGCCTTGAACCTGGATGACCCCTCAAGGTCAATTTTTTGTAGTAGGGTAAATGACTTCCTAGGTGACAGAGTGTCTAGTTTGATGAACCAGCATGGGAGTATTGTTTTTGACATATTACAAGTTGCCATCACTTTTGGTGTCTTGGATGAGGTAACGAACATGGTCAGAAGGGGACATGTTTGGTCCAAGTATGAATGGAGGAAGAAGATTTGGGAGAAAGCGAGAGATCTGGATGCATGTGTTTGGCGTGTGAATGAAAGATGTTACCATAACCTAGATTTATTGTCTGGAGTATGTGAGAATTCTGAGTGGCTGATTTGGTGGGAAATCGCAAATAATGACTATTCTATGTTGAACCGCTGTGAGACGATTGTTAAAATATTGTCACACTCCGGCATGTTAAGAATGGATGATGTGTGCCTCAAGGGCCTGAAAGGTTCTGTACCTCCTGTGATTTGGCTGCCCCTGAGGATGCTAGGCACTTTATCATGGAGTGCCCGAAGTTGCAAGCTCTTAGGAGTTGTATGTTTGACCGCTTGTCTAGTATAAATGATGGGAGTGGACAGGCAATCTTAGCTTCACAATGTGATATTCTGTTGGTATTACTGGGCAGGCCGGTCCGAGGGTTTAGTGATGACCAAATGGTCAAATTCTGGTGTATCTCAGCCACTCACATTACTCTCATGTACAACGAGAGGCTGAGAGAAGGGATAGGCTGAGTGGCCTGTTATACCGTTATATGGCTAATAAATGGACCCTGACCCCCGCTATGTTTGAGGACTGTGCTCTTTCATTAAGTTGTTTTTATGTTGATTAACTTTGTAGACTGTCATGGCTATGATATGTCTGTAGTGTCATTTCCTGACACTAGTTTATTTCTTTCTGTAATTACGTTTTATAAATTGACCTTATTTTCGTGTTTGTGAAGCCCCTTAGGCTTTTGTAGGTTGTGTATTACAGTGGCCTTCCTGGGCCAGGTCTCCTCAGTCCATTTTGCTTTAAGTCATCCTCTCACTTTAATGTTGAGTCGTATTAAGCGGAGGCTATTAATATGCTATGTAGCCCACCTTACCGTAGTTAGGCAGTTAAACGGGCCGCAACCTGCACAAAATGCGTTGAGTGTAATATAGGTGTGTTTTTTCCTTTGTTTTTTGTTCAAAATCCTAAGCAGACTATCGCTCCAATGCGCGTGCCAGTAATGTATCTTTCTGATACGAGTCTGTTATGGCCAATTTCGTTTTCCACTAACTTGTTAAATTTTTTTGTCTAACTGTGTTATTTATTCATGTTAAGCCCATAGCGTGGCGGGTAGTACCCACTCTCCTTTCTGTGAGAAGTTTGTATTTGTTTTCTCTCTCTTGATAATCTCGTTAACTACAGTATCACTATTATTATTACTATGACTATTTGTATTGTATTTTGTGCTCATGCATAGTCAATAAATATACATACATACTAGGGAATATCTCCCAACCAGTCCATCAAAACAGTTGATGGACTGGAAAATATTGACTGATCCCAAAGAGGCACATCATCCAATGCGAGTGCAAGAACAGTGACACACCCCCAGATTTTGCCAGCATGCCAACAGCCAATCAGATGGGCTGTGACATGACCGGACACCATTTTGCCCATATTAGCCAATCAGAAAGCAGGACATAACTGCATTAGGCATTAAGTAGGTCATGCCTCTGATCCGTCTACACAAATGTAAACAGACAAAATGGCTACCTCTTCTGCAAGTTTTCCACTAGAGACATGCTACCCTAGCAGGCCAGGATATGGAGGAAATATTGAAGAAGAGAAATGCTGCAATTACTGACAAGGTTAGTGGAAACTGTGTAAACATTATCAGGAAGTATTTGAATGAGAAAAATCTGCCTGTGGATTTTGAAAGTTTGGATGACAGGGCACTAGATAAACTTCTCTCAAAATTTCAGTCCATATTCGTATTATATATATATATATATATATATATATATATATATATATATATATATATATATATATATATATATATATATATATATATATATATATGTTACAGTAAGAGTGTCAAACCAGGGATTTAGTCAAATCCCTAAAACTTTCAGGGAATCTGTCAAATTCCTGTTTCACTCAAGGATTCGGTCCCTAAATGTCTACGGATATGACTATATATATATATATATATATATATATATATATATATATATATATATATATATATATATATATATATATATATATATATATATATATATATATAACATCCACTATTCCTAGTGCAATACGTAACATACCGGGTCATTCTTGAGTTTTGTGTATAGCTCGTTGATGGCTTCGAGGTTCCTCGCTCGTTTCTGACGATAGATTCTCTCACTTTCCCATCGCCTCCTCCAGGCATTAAGTTGTCTAATGATCCATGTGGTGCTTAGAACTGCTGCCATCGAACCAAGCAGTGCCGTAATAGAAACATGTCTCCCTAGTATGGAGACTTCTCCCTCAAATTGTGAAAACAACATTACTGTCGATTGTAAAATACATGTATGTTAAAAATATCGCAACGAACGTTTGGTATATAGTCTGGACTGGTGCTGTTTAAAGTGGGCAAAGGTTAGTGTAATTTATCTTCATTGATGACAAAGAGGTCATGGTTTATTCCATCTTTATGCTCACTTTGTATTTTCATAGAAGGGAAAGCAAACGCAAGGTTGCATACTACAGGTGAGTATGAAAATATTTGACAAACTTGACACCATGATCGCTTAAGTCAAACCGGTTATCGATAGACAGTTTGATAGCCGACGTCTTTCATTTGAGAGTAAGTAGTAGTAGTAGTAGTAGTAGTAGTAGTAGTAGTAGTAGTAGTAGTAGTTGTCGACGCCGTCGTCGTCGTCGTTGTAGTAGTAGTAGTAGTAGTAGCAATTTTTGGATTTTGGAATTTCGTTTTTCGTCACATTTCTGCCAATTGGTGAGAGATAGCGTGCAGTCAGTGGCGGCGCCTTCGACCACACGGCCGTCAGAGCAGGCCCAACAAGTAGTAGTAGAAGTAGTAGTAGTAGTAGTTTATGAACAAACTTTTAATATCTTGTAGATTTCAGCTTGAAACAAATTTTTAGTTATGATTGAATGAGAGTGTATTTCTAGGGGTCTTGATTTATATATGATAGAGAAAGAGAGAGAGATGGGGGGATATACTGCTACATATATATGTCATAATTCTCGAGAGAAAGTTATGTTTGAGTACTTAGAGACATATTTGTTTACGAAAGTTTTAGATAAAAAAGATAATAGTTTCATCAAATACAAACCCAAGAAAACCCAACATCTACTATGCTCATCCAGAAGGCCCTATGCTTCTGATCATAGATAGCGTCTAGGTTTGTAAGACACTAGCAACTCTCCTATATACTTAGGTTTAAGTCTATATACTTAAGGGTGCCTTGTATACCAGCAGTAGCACGTTGACCAGTATGCTATACAAATGTCTGGTATTGTGAGAGGATGTCTATTGTGCCTTTGCAGTTATTAGGGCAGCTAAATTATTTCCGGACATGCAATCCAACTAAAAACTACTTTTCGATTCTTTTTAATCAGTTTTATTCGTTTTTCCATGGGTAAGGCAACACTGCGTCATAAGTGCAAGTACAGACATTTCTGTGCTAAAATATATCTTAACTATGTAACATATATATTTTAGTAGAAGCTCGAAGGTGCTATATGCAACATTATAATACCTTACGTGATGAATGAGAGCCATGTGTCAAAAATGCTGGCTACCTGTGTCTCTGTAGGTTCCTTGACAGCGGTGACCATTCGACGTAATGACAAGGAACCGTGAATTGTAAACCTACCATTTCATGATTCCCTCTATTGTTGAGGACGTCATGCTTTCAAGATCCCCACGCGTGGCGAAAATATGTCAAGGCCTGAGCAGAATGCCTCCGTCAACAATGATATTGTCTTATTGTTGTTATAACAACGATAAAGAAAATAACATTGACCCTTCATTGTAGCCTTTATGAGTGCTCAATTAACAGCAATGGCAGCACCCCAAGCAGTAGGCTGCTTTAAGGAAGTGGGGGAGCAGGATATCACAAGACTGCGTGGTATGATGTTGTTCGGTATAATAAAACAAATTCAACATCTCTGTGGTGTTGCTAGCATGATTGTGTCCCCCTCGGAAGCTTTGTCACCCGAGGGCAAAATCATGCTGCCATCATCACAGAGATGTTGCATTTGTTTAATGTTAAATTGTATTAGCAGAATGTAACACGAATGCCTAAAAATTAACAAGCTAAAAGAAAATATCAAATCTTGCTTTTGCTAATGACCATTACTTTTCAAATCTACAGATTTTACCGTTTATTCTTAACACGTATTTCTCATGGTAGAATAGTTTTTTAACAGTGGAATATAGATGATTTTTTACCCTCTAGTTTACAGATAAAGAGAATATTTTAGTGGCAATGATAATGTTGAATGTCTTTTCCTTCATCAGTTACATAAATCTGTGTTCCCAACTTCGGTTTGCATAGGCAGACGTAGGTCCACGAATGTCAATCCACCATTCATTTTGAGTCAGTCAAAGGAAGCATTCGGCACGCACTCGATTTACCAAGAATGGTACAAAGTAAGGCTTGTGATTTGTCTACTGTCTAAGTCCAGTTTCTATGTCTTTCATGACTCTGAGGCAGCGCTCCTCTTGCCATGGCAACGTCACCACCTGGACACCAACCGGAAGTCCTTCACCACCGACCATCATCTACAATACATTGCAAGATTTCACAAGTTGTTCGTGAAATTCTCATTCCGCCTAATGAAATTTCAAACAACAAGAGGACTCGATCATATAAAGGACTTTGCCTGGTGAGTACTTAAGTCAACCCATATTCAAGATGGCAGTTAGGTCAACAAGGCATTGACATTGGTTATCAGTTTGGCAAAACAAATGATTAACTTGTTAAACTATAAATATCCTCAATACCCACGTTGAACATCCCCTTAAACGAACTTTTGCAAATTGATGTTTCGATGTGGTTTTGACAGGATGATTTGTGGCAGCAAAGTTATCAGCGTATTAATAGATAAATGGTCCGAAAAATCAAATGATGAAAGCAGTACAGAGACCTTAATAAAAATCTTTTAAATATGCAAAACAATTCTCACCTTTCATATATCAACATTACAACCAATTTAAGCTCATCCACAGAAGTGTTTTAAATAACAAACTTCTCAACAAGAAAAATATTGTTTCTTCAGATAGATGCTTGTATTGTAAAGAACATATTGAAACAATTGGACATATTTATTTGCAATGTAATATTGTTAAAAGACTGTGGAAAGATACAATAACATGGGTGAGAAATATATACCACAGTCATTTTATTGTATCTGATCATTATAAAACTAATGGTGGTTACTAAAGTGACCAAATAATGCAAGTGATCATTATTAGTGATAAATATGTCAACTTCTTAAAGCGAAAACAAGGCTAAGAAATGAAAGTAGAGGATGTAAAAAGATGCCTTCTTAAAAACCAATATATCATTCAAGCTCGAGAAATAACAACCAACAATATTGACATTTTTGCAGATAACTGGAAATCCTGTATTACTATACTAAGGTATGATAAACATACAAAAAATAGTTGGTACAAATTATATTAACTCTGACACACTTTATTTCTTCTTATAAGAGGAACAGTTTATAAATGTGTCGCAAGAAATTCTTATAGAATGTATCACTATATCATTGCATGATTGTATACAAAGAAAGGGGAATGCTTTGTAATCTGATTTTCAAAGACAAAAATGTATACTATTATTGTTGTAAATACCAAATTGTTTGACATGTTTATGGAGAATAAAAATCCTATTGCACATATGTGCAATTTTGTCAGATCAGCTTCCACAGATTGACATACCTCTTTTGCCACTTTCTCTGGTCCTCGAGGCGTTGGGAAATTCTTTGAATCATCAATATCGTTTTTGGTTACCTTAGTAACTGGGACTACTCCTGCTGGGAAGTCCAGGACATTGTAAAAAGCAGTGAATGCCATGCCCCCTGAAAACACCATCAACAGACACATCAGATTAGCAGTATAAAACAATTGTTATGATAGTCTTTATAAGTGACTACAGCTTTTATATCTTATATCAAATGTACCTTACTAGTTATAAAACAGGTAAATGTAGTAAGATGGTAAGTACGTTAACTACATGTCTTTCATGGTAATATAGTTAGTACACGGTAATGTGTAAGGGTATAATTGTATTCAGGGTATAGGATGATAAGTTATTGCTTTCTCTTGAGGATTGGATGTGACTGTAGAGTTAGTTTTACCAAAATAGATTAGGAAACATATTTCAAATTACATTTATCTACATGGTATATATATTTATCAAGTTCAGATAACAAAAGTCTACTCTATCCCACCCTACACCCTACTCTCATCCTGTAGCATGTGCTGTACTCTAAAAAGCTTTTTTTCTTTCATAATGCAGTTTGAGAATTAAGAATACTTACAAAGGCGTTCATCTCCCACTAACCCTTTTGCATCTCCGTGGCGCATGGGTATGTATGTACCAACTGGGCAAATCAGGGCATCCAAACCCCTCTTGCGCCAAAGATCAATGCACTCATCCCGTAGGGCCTAAAACACGAAGCCAAACTGCATTAGATATGGTTCTCAACATGACTGTGGCTAAGTCATGGTAGTATGGCCTGTCTATCCTTCTTTCATACTCTGCATGTTCCAGGCTGTACAATCTCACGTGGGATATCAGACATAACAAATGTCACTCTATTTCCCAAATCTACTTCCCAGTACTTCCAAAATAGAAAGGGGTGATGAAATTCTGTTCATACAAACGCAGTTCTGGCCATTTTTTCGGCTTCAAATTTCTTGTATAGAGGTAGCAGTCTGTGCCGGGGAACACACATCTCTTGCTAGGATTAAGTTAAGTATTTTTCTTAATCACAGTTCATAGATGGTTGGGTTCAATAGTCGGCAATATAATACACTTTCTATTAGAATAGGTAGATAGACAAAGCTGCAAGTCTTTGGAACACCAAGTCTACGGAGATTCATTGATAAAGTGTTACATTCACCAAAAATGTCAAGAGGTTTATTTTTCTCACGCCGTTTTTCCTTACCCCTGTTTTCATTTGACCATGTTTGTCTATACAAAATATATACTGTTTGAAATTTCTTATAATGAGAAATTCATCGATCATAAAAAGTACCCTCTCAACAGGGGTTAAAATATTAGGGGAAAGAAACTGAAAAAGAAAGCATGTGTTCAAACATAATTATCTGCAATTATGGAATGGTACTATTAAATTTCAAAAATGTGGAGAAAATATCGATATGGGGGGAGGGTATGACATTTTTATAAAGTTTATATTCGTTCAATTTTATGACCATTGGTTTGAGAGTTTCTTTGTTGAAAATGAGAAGGAAAGTGTATTTTCCAACTTTCAGATTCCATAACTTTTGGACAAAGTCAAAATGTACTAAACTGTGATATTATTCCCATCGTAATTATCTTTGCTATGCACAATGTGAATTTATTTCATGACTATAAATTCGCATATCTCAAAATTGGGTAAGTATTTATTATGCCGATTAATTTGTTGAAAATAGTTTTACTGTTACGTCATTCCTGCCATTAATTGGTGTATTGTAATTGTTTGATCATGATTTATAAGCAACATTAGCAAAAAGATTAGATAAACATTCTGCTAATCATTATCCTCTTATTGCTACCATCAGTATACTGTTTTGTCTACTTTGCAAAATTGTACATTTGGTGAATTATCTAATGGATTTCGTAATGGACAATATCATTTCAATACTCCATAAATATAACTAATACAATCTTGATAGTCGATATCCTCCGTTATATACGAATATAAGAATGAGTGCATGTTCAAGCTTATTGCAAATTCATTATGATTACCATACAGAAGAAATATACACGGAAATCCGGGGCAGTTCAAACTTTCAAATATATTTCTTACCACAATGGTTTCCGTTAATTTCCACCATTCACTGATATTTCTAGAATGAAGAGGAGATGAAATCGAATGAATATCAACATTATACAAATATGCCATGCCAGTGGGGGTAAACCATCCTCCCGTGGGGAGACATTCCATCATGTTACCCCCACTGGCATGGCATATTTGTTTTATCATACTGAACAAACCCCGTTTGTAATTTAAACAAAGCAATGTCACAGATGACTGGTGATTCACACATTCCCCGCTAGGTGTCGCTAGTGGCAACGGGCAACATAAAGCCCTCACTGATGGCATCAGGCAACATGATGATTGTTCACTGTTAAGTCAGCCAATCACGGCTTACGATCTTCAAGTGAGGTATGATAACATGTAATATCCAATACATTAATCATCAACATTATGACGGTGACAATAATGTTCACCAACTCTTCATAAAGACACTACAAATACATCCTATGTACATCCCACGTTGGTATACGGATAGCATTAGAAATGTTAGCATATGTCTCATACGAGACATGAAATGGAAAGCAGTGCATTAAAATAAATGCTCTTTATAGAGCTACTTCAATAACTTGTGTTATAATACTCTCAGAAATACATACATTCACCTTACATTTTGAGGTAACCTCTCTAATATTTTCAGATGCATTTGTAACTGGCTGAATTCATTAAGAACGTAGCTATAATCAACATGAGAACATATTTTAAGCTGTCATTAGCAGATTTATTCCATGTCCGTTTGAAATACGTGCATCAGTTAGTTAAGCCACTTACTTGCACCCAGCACGCGCAGAATACACTATCCCTCTTGGATGTCCCTGAAATACAGAATTAAATATTCCGGCCATTAGTGCACATGCAGTGTGTGTGTGTGTGCGTGTGTGTGTGTGTGTGTGTATCTGAGTTATACAAAATGAATCATTCCTGTCAATACTGCGCACAGTATTGGCAATACTTTCTATTCATCTATCTATCTATCTATTTATCTATCTATCATTCCTTAAATGTTTTGAGTCGTAATTCGTGTATTGAGAATTAGAATAGTGAATCAATCAACCATACAATTTATCTTACTTACTATGATCGCTGCAATGAGACGACTATACCAGCTAGGATACAGAGCGGGGCCCACAAATCCAGAAAGACTTGGGTCTATACGTTCATTTTCTCTACAAAATATGTACTTTAACCTTCATAGTATTCATGGATTAATAGGTATATTCTTTTTTATCAATACTAATAATAGATATGGACGATGAACGTTTAATCTCTGCCTTGCATTCAATTTCAATTTCCTCCAAAAGATTTCCTACAGTTACTTTCCCACTATGAAAAACTGAGACAAGACCTAGCCAAGAACAATAAATGTTGGTGTTCTTGGAAGGTTGGCACGGCATTTTTATTAAAATTTGTGTTTGTTCCTAGGATCATCTCAGAACATCTTGGCTATGTCCTAGCACTGTCTCGAAGTTTTGAACAAGTTCAAAACATTCGTGAAAGTTCTTGAGGCATGGATCAATGATTTTGTATCTTAACTTATTCCTGGGTTTGTTTTTTAAAACATTCCCTGGACATTTATCTTAAATGTTGTGGGACAAAATCGTTTATTAAAAAATTATCACCTTAATCTTAGGAATATCAAAAGTAAATACAATGCTTCACGTGACTTGCCTGAAAGTAGGTCACTTGATTGAAACATGGCATCATTAGGCCAAGGCACGCGAATTGCTAGTTCAAGAAAAGCTCCAAAAACATGCAACACTTAGGAACAAAAGAAGAAAATGAAGGCACGCAAATGGATGTTACAAAGGACAGCACAGGTGAACTAATACCCCCAAATCCTATTCAATCTGTGGCGGAATTTGTGAAAAAAACATTGGACGATTCAAAAACACCCATCACGTGTAAATGACATTTTTAATACTGCAATGGACCTATATAGAGCCAATTCTCAAAATATTCACACATGTTTTTGGTTTGGACTACTCAAAACTTGTTAATTACATCTTTTGAGGATAGAGTAGTAACAACAATCAAAACGAATCATGTATGTCAGCAAATAAAGAAACGTTAATATGCTGATAATAAACTCATTTGAATATAGTCCAAGTGCTATTTGTGTTCCATTGGCCTCTAGTCTTAGATAATTACTTGCATAGTTGTGCTACAGTCCTAGGAAGTTGATAAAAGCTACTTAGGCTTTTCTTATGTTGGTATTGATAAGTTTTGTAATGTCGTATAAAAGAAATATATATTTAACATACTCATAAGATATTCCAAGGACTATTCCTTAGACATTTCTGAGACAGTTCTAAACAACTTCATATAAAGGTCTTATCTTCTTCTTAGCCATTTTCGAGGTGTAATTTGGCTATGACTTCCAGAGAAATCCTCCAGCACCGAGTGAATTTTGAGTTCCTGTCTGACCTCATGATAGTGGGAAACGTGCTTCACTTCATGTTATTTTGATAGAAACTTTACTTACGAAAGTAGGACTAAAACGGTTAGCGACAGCAATGCACTGATACACATGGATCTCTTCCTGTCACTAACTGAACATTGACCTACTTTTGTATGTAAAAATTGTATGCTGTCAGGTATTTGTTTACAGGGACTTCAGATTGTCCTTTAAGTTAACCTAGCCTAATAAGTTGAGCAGACGTGCATTGTATTTCCAAATCGAAATTACCCTTTATTGTTCAAGAAAGTGCCATTTTAGGTAAAATATGGTAAAATGGAAACCGTGGTTCTATCTAGCAGCTAAGTTAAAACAAAGTTATAGTTAAAATAGGGGTTGGGTGAAAATTGTTAGAAAGAGACAAGAATGCTTAACTAGGAGATGATCGGTTTTTTAAAGTCTGCTACCAGAACCACAGCCTTAATCGTTTCATGTATACCAAAATACAGTTGATATTCATAGTTTATAAGTTACCTTCATCATTAAACATTATTTGCACATGTCAATAAAATGTTATACTTACAACCAACCCTTAAGATAGACGCTCTCATCACCAAATATTGCCTTTAGAAAAATACCCATGACCGATCCAATGCGTGTTTCACCCCAGTGGAAGGGCACAAGCTGTAATACATATATGTATAAACCAAGAAAAATATATATATATTGATACCGAGTCTTTCGAACCTATGGTAGTCGATGCCGGTATTTCTGACATATGTGGAGTTCTGCAGCTACCCTGAATTGCTCAATCAAGGTCTGAAAATGGTCCAGAAGGGTTTCTTATTTGTTTTGAATTGGTGCATTTACAGTGGGAACATTGGTTTGCAACATTGGTAAGCATGGCAATATGAATACTGGAGTATGAATAAATGATTTTGAACTAACCCGTGCTATGCACTGGGGCCGGCTAGGATGTATACCGGTAAGTCTTGTACTCGTTGGACAAGACCGTGCATAACAGTTATCAGTGACCAATTACCACGTTAGATATAGTTCCCGGATGCACATATACATATTTTACCAAACTACGACTATGATGATTCGTACCGTGTGTCCCATGTTTTGAAGAGTCAATCCTGTCTCTCTCACAGCTCGCTGACATGAAGGCAGAGGAAAGTAGCCTCCATCAGCTTCTAGATAACCTATCCGCAGCGACTTCCTCTCTTCAAATATCTTCAAACATGAAAGAAAGAGGGAATGCACTTCTTAATCTTAACTCCATTCGTTACACATTATCCGTGTATACATCAAATTATGTACATTCGTTGAATATGCATATACACAAAAATACATTTTAGACAATATTGAGCACACATTTAATTATTGAAATAATCACCTATGCTGTCGCATGACACATACACCACGTTTTAGTGAGCATTTACCTCCCAATCCTTTTTGTGATACTGATTACAGTAAGTAACGGCCAGACTGCGAGACGTAATCTCGTAATACCTCTATGTGCCAAAAGATGGCACAACGTACACTTCAAAATGTTGGTAAATCTCTTTTTAAAAAACAATGAAGATATTACGTATATATTTCAAACAAGTGTGGCTGTCAGTCGTTGATTAATTTTGTGAAAGATGTTTGCGTACGAAACACATGAGAGTATAAAGTATTCTCTATTAAATTGATGTGGTGAACATAATAAGTGAAATGGAAAGTGGCAAATGGATTGTTTACCTCGTCTCGGAAACCGATAGGTGGAATAACACCATCGATAGCGTACATGTCCTCAGAGCAGAGTGCCCTTAAAGCTAACACCAAACCATCCACTTCTTGTGCCAGGGGTCCATGTATTTCAGGGACTGAGATTGACAAACAGAAATGCTATCATGGGATTTTGATAAAAGCACCAGTCTCACACAACCTACACAACTATGATCGAAAACCTTCTGTTTGTTCAGTTGACATTGATTGTTGTTTGTCACACTCAGGTGGATTTTAAAATGTTCAAAACCTTTCCACGACCGCTTATTAACAAAATAGTCGTGACGAAGGCTAGGAGGCAATTCATCTTTTTAAAAGTGCAATACTATTTGCGTCTATTGCGAAGTGAAGTGGATTTCAATTCAGTCACAGGTTGTCTGTGGTAGTCTCTGGCCATTGTTTCATTGTACAACATTCTTTTACTATCCTACAACAATCTTAGACCAGTGCACAACACTCGCACAGTAATGTGAGAACATTATGCAAGGGGTCTTTTGGGACTTGATGTTTGTTTTTTTATCAATTTTGAAGTATTAAGTGTGTATAATTTTTTATCTTAGGTAAGGGTATTCTTTATTATGGAGATGAACAAGTTGAATAAGACACCAGGCCCTGACAGTTTCCCAATGTTTGTTCTCTTCAGAATTCAAATACTTACTATTCAGAGCCTATAATACAGCTTCTTACAACGGCTCCTTCTCTCAATTGGTTATATCTGGTACCGTGACGTGTATACCATAACAAGGTAAAGATGAAAACAAACTGAGAAACTGGTGCCCTCTCATCGTATCAAACAGCACTTTAAGTGTTTATATGCAATTTTGGCCAACCAATTAAAAGCTACTTTAGAATCAGACCGGATTAAATTCAAATCAATTTATTGAGCAAATTATTTAACCATTGTAAGATACCTTAATGGACTGTGAAGTGGAAAATTTAAGGGGACTACTTTTAGTATTGGACTTCGCCAAGGCAGTTGATGCTATAATTGTACTCCTCAGATTGACTGAGATATTTAAACGTGTATCTTGCTAAATACAGCATATCCACTGCATCCAAAAGCCTGAAAATTCAGGCTATTACCATGTGTATGCTCAAGCATTAAGCTGTACATTAGTCCCCAGTCCTAGATGTCAAGTGGCTGCCTTGGGAGATGTTGGTCTAGTGATATTGACATTACTAATTAGGCACTCATGGAACACACATTTAGTTGCCTTCTATTACTAATATGTCAGTCACTTTGTGGAGTACAATTGTAATCAAATGTCCTGAGAAAGGTGACATTGAGCTTCAACACATATGTTTTCTAATTTTGAAGGTAGAGTTACACTTTAATACTAGCAGGTCCGAATGGACGACATTATCAAATAACTATATACTTAGTGTACATTTCTTTCTGGATTGACATACTCCCTAATATAAAGGGAAATAGCTTGATGATGAATTATTTTATTTGAAATACTACCTACCAGCAGAACATTCGCCTTGGAACTCATACTCATTTCCATATAAACTGTGGCAAATATATAAAAGCAAAAAGGATCACTGGAAAATCCGAAAGACTACTTTTATGGAGTAAGCAATTTTCTCATTCTCACCATTTACTGAAATGAAAATACACATAAATTTAAAGAATACATCAGAGGCGATGCCATCAGTTATTGTATTATAGAATAAATAGCATAACAATAAACAATCGACTTCCTGCATTTGCATAATAATCTCCTGCTATCTCACATTCAACTATTGGTGATGTGAACCATCTACTGGCTCTTGCAGAGCAACATTACAGGTCTTCTACTTGCTGCACTTACACTCCTAGAGGACCCTAAAACGATATACATGGACGTCGACTTTGTACAACCAGAAAGTACTGGTTAAAGTCGTGGATTTTAAAGTGCCCTTTTCAGCCTGGTTACTTAATCCGTGGATTGACCACAGGGCATTGAATCTGTAATACATCATTGTATGTATGTATGTTCTTTATTGACTACGGCTGCATGCCATGAAATACATATCATACAAATATAATGCAAGATAAAGAAAGGATCATACAGGATCACTATACAAACTAGGTATAAATACCATTACACATTATAGAAAATTTAACATAGAGAAATATTCGCTTATGATATTAAGTGTTTAAGCATAAAGATTTAATTTATATATATTAGTGAGCAAACTCATAGTCCATAGTTGTTGCGGTCATATGGTCAAGATATTTGTATACTAGGGGGGATACAAATTAGCCTATCCCTTGTCTTAATTTCATTCTGTACATGCTGGGAATATGCCTGACTGAACAAAGCCATATATCGCACAAAACTTTCTGGGGTATATTAACAGCTGGTTTTCCCATGAGATTTAGGAAAATATTTTCATCCATTTGATGACAACATAATCTTGTCTCATGAGTAACGGCATTGCATTACCATATGCTTTGCGTCATCTACCGAACCGTGGTCACAGAGTACAGAATTTGGCAGCAATGGGGAGACTCTTGAGTCTTACATCGTCCACCCTAAGTAAACTCGCATGACATAATATCTTGACCATGACCTCGCAATCCCTCATTAATTGTGGGAACTTATCCTAGAGCTAGACGAGTAGTCGAGAATGCTTTTGGAATTTTTACACATTTATACATTACCTGACGCGTTTGCTTCCAGGCTTTAGTCCACATATACCACACGAATAGGCAGGTACTCGAATGCTTCCACCCAGGTCACTTCCAAATCCGAGGAGTGAGCCCCCTGCTCCAATCAGGGCCGCTTCTCCACCACTGGAGCCCCCTGGAGTACGCTCAGAATCGAGAGGATGAAGCGTCACGCCATCTATCGGATTCGAGCATTCATAGCTAAAAGAAAGTGACTATGCAGGCATTTTTTGAAGATAAGCTCCAGTGATATCCCATTTCAACATGTGAACCAATACTGTTATAATAACCATAAAAAAAAGAGGATCGTAAAAAATCATAATCATTTTTAGAAAATCAGGAAGATGAACATCAAATTAAATCCTGATACAGCCTGTTATAACAGTACAATTACAGAGAATGGGGGAAGGCAAGTGTTGCGGCAAGGCGCTTAAGGCCGCAAGATGAGTAGAAAATGACAGTGTAATAAGGATCTGTGCTCCCAAAAATTGGGTGGCGGGCGCACGTATCCAAGCCCATAGTACAGGCGGAAGGTGCATAAATAGGGCACTGATCAACAGGTGGGGACGTATGAAAGGGCAGATAGAAGGTGAATGGGTGGAATTTGCATTGAGTTATAGGCATGTACAGCAAGTGTGCATGCAAGTGACAATGCCAACATCATCAGATACATTTCCTTCATTTACATATTTAAGTTAATACTAACGTCCATTAAACTATACATTTTCTTGAAGAAATACTAGTACTCAACTTTATCACTTAAGTTATTTTTTCTGTTGAAAGCAACAAGCTGACCACTTGACAGACCTCATATTCTATGTGAAGGCCAGGCATTACTACGCCCATTAAATATATATTTTCTGGAAGGAATTCTCAACTTGCCGACTGCACATACGGATTGAAGTGCCCTCCAAAGCATTGGGAAGCTAGAAATAAACTATCTTGCCAGAAAATAAGAAAGTTATGTCCGCCTGGGGGCAAACTTGTGACCTCTGATTTAACAGTCCGACACGCTATCAATGAGGTCGCCGAGTCTTGTGACTCCTTTGACGTGTAACAACAGATTTATAATCATAATCATGATTTAGAATCGTGCCTGACAGACCGAGCAAAAAACATGTTATTTACTATTTGGCCATTTTTATCAATTAACCCCCACCCAAATTTAGATACAGCCCCAAAATGAAATCGATCCCTCCCCGTATCGTGTAAACAGGTGGATCCGTGATAACCCAGTATATGCTAATTAAGATGGCCCCACCCGACCCATTGATCACTCGAATGTCGTTAGAAACCAAATTCGAGATTACGAGCGCCAAAACAACTGAATAAACCTTTTCGATCTCCCGACTTCATCCCCTTGCAAATAAAAAGACAATAGTAAATTCACATATATATATGCCTTCAGATGTCGGTAACTTTTACGGTCTCTCTGCCGACTTCGGCAAATTTTCCCTACTGTAGAAACATGCTCTGGGTGTGTTCAAATTTTTACATTTGCGAACGTTCTACTTCTCCAGCCGCTCAACGGCACGATATGAATAATGCGTCAGGAGAGAACGACAGCAAAATTAAGTAACACTACATGGAACAATAACATTTCTTGATGTGCTTGTGCTAGCTATGTAATTCTATTAATTAATTTACCTTACTATCTAGGGTAAGAAGATCTTCCAAATTATGGATAGAAAATGTACATGAATTATTTCCTTACCTCAACATCGTCTGTGGAACTGTAGTTTTTACAATTGGAATTGCGCCCATTTTCTTAAGAATCTGTTATAAAAAGATTAGGGGTTATATTGCTGACCATCTATTTTCTAATAGGGTGCTAATCGAAGGTCTAGGCTATACAAATAGGATATACGAATATATGTTTTCTAATCAAGTGAAGCAATTAAGTAAAGAGGATATACTACTATATGTCTACATCATATTTCTGGATAAAAAATGATCAAAAATTGTTTTTTTTTTAGAGGTAAGCATATTTGCTTCCGAAGGTTTTGCAAAGATAACACGAAAGAGTTTGATTTAATACAAATACAAAAAAAATGAAAATGAAAGGAAATATATATATATTTTTTCAGAATATAAACCACAATCGAAATAGATAGATATCTGTTTTAAAACAGATACTGTGATATTTTCCATTTATGATACGTGCCAGATAGAATTTGGAGATTGGGTTTAACATTTTTCTGCGTTTCTGAACTGACGTATACAAAATGAATTCAACGATTCTGGTGACAGTAACAAGCTAAACCAAAGTTACTAGCAACTTCATCAAAAGCACGTTTAAGGCATGTTTTCTGTACGTTTTCTTAATGAAGTCTCATCGAACCAGGTTTCTTAATGTTTAGGTATGTGTTCCTTCTCATCATCTTAACGATTTTTGTTCAAAACCGTTGATTTGGAAAAACTACACAATGCAAACGTTTTTTTCTTCTAGAAGGGCATTCTCTCTCCATTCAATTCATATTTCAACAATAGATATGTTACATTCGTGTTGATAAATTCACTTGTCACTGAAAATTTCACTTTTGCAACGAAATGTTTCACATGACATTATATATTTTTGACATCGATACTATTTGAGAACATTTGATTTTTACTCTACGAACTGGTTAACTTTATATGAACAATTACAGGTATGCCAGTTTACTTTCAATTTTATTAAGGTCATCGCCACGATAATATCATTTTGAATAAACACAACATAAAATTCATTTCAAGTATGATATATAAACGTTAATTACTTTGACTAAAGCACAGTCATCTTCAGCTTTTATTCCAACCAGTTTAGCCAACCCGACATGCGACTCGTAGCCCTGAAAGAAACACGCTATGATATTCAAGTAGTTGTGACAAACCAGCCACTTATGACGTCAAGCACTAACATACATATCATTTATTGCGTAGAACATATCAGCCGAAATGAGGTCGTTTGCATTTGAGATAGTGAAAAGGTTGTTGTGTTTTGATATTTTAACATCGAATTTGTATGATGACATATATAAAAACACACTTTTTCAGTCATTGTGAATAAGTCAAGCTGTATTTATATCTCCCTTTGTCATATTATAATATCAGATATCTGATAGAAAATTGCCAATCCTAATACACGTTTTGTAGACAAAGATAATGGAAAAGCGGCCACCATTTCACATTTATAGAATTTCTATTATACACGCATACTTGACTGAAAACCTTACTCAAAACCTTTGGGTTACACCGTTTAGGTCCCTTTGAGAAAAAGGTACCTCTTACTGTATGGGTTTGGCATTGACCCTATACTTTTCCAAACCTGTAATTGATAGTAGTCAGCCAAGCCAACAAAATTACAAAAATCTACTTCAATGATATCCTACTTTTTATGAAAGAGTTATTTGTCAAATGAGAGCGTTTTGTCAGAGTTTCATTAACAAAAAAGCTATGGTGTACATATAGCTCTATGATTTTATACCTCACTCTTTCCTACACGTCCTTAATTCTGTCATGTCGAGTTAAAATTACGTATCCTTTCTAGTTTTGCAAACGTTTCAAATAGATAGCCGTATGTAAACAAAAAGAAAAATACAAAGCATACAATTCGGTGCTACATTCAGAATCAATATGCACAGCCATAACAGGATTTTAATTAATCTAAAGTAAATATGAAATGTTAAAAGTACAAAGTATACACCAGAGCTTGTTTCGCAATACTCGTTCAATTTTTTAAAAGGCAACAACTGTCATATAATGTTATTTGCATCAATTATTCCTTTTATAATTCCATATATCTATTCCCTGCCCATTCCATGTGTATTATGTCTACTTTCATTGTACATACCTTCAATGGAAATTGGTCCTTGACGCTGAATGGAAGTCCATGGAGAGGCCCTTTTGTCTCTGCTCTGTCCAACTCCTCTGCAATAGTCTTGCATATAATGAAAACATGATCATCAAATGTTTCAGCATCATTGCACATTATTAAACCACAACCATGAAATGTTTTAGCATGATTTCAGTCAAACAAAGGGAATTTGCAATATGGAATTTTGATTATCGCCATCTTCCGTGACTAGCCAGTTGTAAGTAGTGGAGAAAGCCGGAGAAAAAACATGTCACTAGCATCAAGGACAGTACTTACCAAGTAGCTATAAGCTTTCATATGGCAATATACTTCTGTTTACTGTCTCAGTTACTTTTTGATTTTTCACATCCATCTGATAAGATCAATCTCGTATAAATGAATGATACGCTGAAACAAGAACGCTTCACAGCTTACAAGGATATGCATATTTAGAATTCGGCTGGTACATTTGGGGGTGCCTGGACAAATTGCACAAATTCTTGCTAATGTTCTCACCTCTGCTTCCATATAGGGTTCAACTACGCAGTTCAATCGTTCATTCACTTCCAAGGCCTGCAATGACATACACACGAAAGCATATTTTAATATAAGTATATTATCATTTACATTACAGTCGACACATAAAGGCAAACAGCAAATACATGAAGCACCCATATAAGGGATGTCCTTGCACTAAGGGTAAATGGGTGGCATATATTTGGCCCGTGGCTCTATTGATAAACAATACATTGAGTTTTCATCCTTGAAAGCATTGCTAAAATAGCAAAACAATTTTGATTAAAACGTCAATGCGTTCTATAGCGCAAACTGTTCTTATTGAAATGTCGTTAATGTGATATTTACCCATAGTGACACACAACGCCTAAAGCCGATACAGCGATCAGCAAGCAAGAGGAGATTTGACACACCTTTTTGTTGTTCAGTAAAGATGAGTATTGAACATAGAATTAACTCAAAACTCAAACAGCCTCTCAATAATGGCCAAGGTATAGAGGCGCACACGTGTTTGGGTCGAATCCTGATGAAGACATATGAAAGATTTAACGGATGCCCAGTGACATTATTTTTTCCGGTCACTCTTTTTAAAAAATACTAGCAAGGCATATTGCACCAACATAAAAGAAAATAAAGCAATAGGTAACAAAATCACCCCGTTTATACATAATGTAGTGTTTCTTACCTTTAACTGATAGGCTCTAACAGCGTCTACAGCGCTTATCTGTCCATTACGTAACTCAGCCAGGAGGTCTTTGATACTCAAACTGGTGATACGATCTTTAGTCGAGGCAGTTTTCTACAAAAATTACAAGTTAAAACGAACCCAATTACACGTATCTTTGAATGATGACTATATGTTACAATGCAATGCCTAATCTTTATTTGGAGAGATGATAATGATCCATACTGTCAATCAAACTCATTTCGATATGGCAATGTTTTCAACTGTGTCTTGAAGATCTGCACACTGCTAGCAGCATTTATGTTCTCATCAAACCTTTTCAGATTAGGGTGTGGTATCTGTAATAAGTTATTAGTGTTTGATCCTATTTTCCTATTTGACTAGCAATTCCCTCAAGTTTAGAGGGGCACAGCCTTGCATGCATATGCGAGTCAAAAGCAGAATCTCGAACTTAATCCTTTTCCTGATGGGCAGCCAATGAAGATATTTTTAATTGTTGTAAAGAGATCATACTTTTTGGAGCCACTGACCACTATGACGTCATTGTTTGGGACTTTCTGGAGCCAGCATAGTAGTTCATTAGTAATTCCACAGAGAAGTCCATTACAAAAGCCAATGCATGACGTCACCAGTGAGACAATTGCAATCTTGGTTGAATCAGTATTGAGAGATTTTCATATTTTTCAATGTTTCTAAGGCGATAATTTTCAGGCTTAAAGGCAAATGCACCATTAGGATAACTTAAGCTAAAAGTGTAGTGCTATATGGTATATGTCAATTGCCCCGATCACACATCCACTCCCAGTAACTGAGAATATTGCAATTTTCTGTGAAGCCAGGGCTTCCTGGCAAAATCCATAGGGGCATCCATTTTGTAGTCACATGACCCATTTCCTGTCATCAACTAAGCACCACAGCACTACAGCTGGCTGGCTCTACTACGGAGATAGAGCCTATACCAGACAACTCTGTTAAAAATACAGAGCTTCGGGTGTTGAAAGGGCCATCTAAATGCCTCAGCCTGCGACTTCAGTGTTCAGGTGGCCCATTCAACCCCCTATAAACAGCACATCAAGACACATTGATGCGTTTTCTTAATTGAGGATGCAGTGATAGGATGCAAATCTAGTGTTTAGTTTATCTGATGGAAACATGCTGAACTTAAGTGAAACTTAATTAGCTAGAAGCCTGACACCCTGTTAAAACAGGACCATGACTCTAGGTAGATCAGTATGCCCAGGAGATGTTCCACTGTGCACTGACTTAACCTGGTGACATGTCTAGCCATTTTGACATCCCAAATCCCAGTTGTGTTCTACCTGGCCATACCAGCATACTGCAGTAGAGGATTGCTGGTAAGATTTTCTGCCCTGACCACTGTAACTTGAAAGACAGGGTCTTGGAGAAACTGATGTTCTTAAAGTGCAACCAGCATATTGGAAGATAATGTACTTTAAGATTAGAAGAATCAGATTACTTAATCTTACAAGATCTATAGCAGGACTATCAAAAACGGGTTATTAGAATAGCTGACATCTTAGGTCTAAGGTTTTCTTTGAATTTGCAAAATTCCTTGAAACATGGAATCAGCTGATAAAGACTAAAGTGACACTCTTAGAATTAGAAAAAGGCCGCTATTCATCCATGCTAGTGATGAGATCCATATATGAAGTATTGTTCTGGGGTGCATTTGCCTGAACTTGGTATTGATGAAGCATACAATATAATATATAAGTCAATAAAACCTAGTAGGCTTTGTTCCACGTGCTGAAAAGTAATTTGTAATGTAATCAATTACTTTTTGAAATGTAATAGTACGTGTAATTGCTGTATCTAATGAATGGTGTAATAGTTATAGCATATATATATATATATATATATATATATATATATATATATATATATATATATATATATATATATATATATATATATATATATATATATATATATATATATATATACATATATAGATAGATAGATAGATAGATAGATAGATAGATAGATAGATGGATAGATATAGATAGATAGATAGATAGATAGATAGATAGATAGATAGATGGATAGATATATATACATATATAGATATATACATATAGATAGATAGATAGATAGATAGATAGATAGATAGATATTAGTATATACAAACACACATCCACTATTTATACACAAATAATTAAAATACCGGATCATTCTTGAGTTTTGTGTATAGCTCATTGATGGCTTCGAGGTTGCTCGCTCTTTTCTGACGATAGATCCTCTCATTTCCCCATCGCCTTCTCCAGGCATTAAGGTGTCTAATGATCCATGTTGTGCCCAGAACTGCTGCCACTGAACCAAGGAGAGCAGGAATGGAGACACTCCTCCCTAGTATGGAAACTTCTCCCTCAGATTGTGAAAACAACATTGCCGTCAATCGTTCAGTACATTTATGTTACAAATATCACAATGAAAGTTAGGTATATAGTCTAGACAGGTGCTGTTTAAGGTGGGCAAAGGTATGTCTGGCTCAGTGTTATTTATCTCCACTGCTGACAAAGAGGTCATGCTTTATTCCTTGTTTATCCTCACTTTGCATTTTGCAAATGCAAGGTTGCATATTACATGTGAGTATGAATATATAGATGAAAACATATCCAAAACTTGACACCATGATCGCTTCAGTCAAACCTGTAACTGGTAGACAGTTTAATAGTCGACGTCTTTCATTTGAGAGTAGTTTCAGCTTTCATATATTACCATTAGTAGTAGTAGTAGTAGTAGTAGTAGTAGTAGTAGTAGTAGTAGTATTGTTCCAACAGAATGTTCAAAGGCGCCTTTTCTCTTAATTTCTTATATGTATGGCCATAAATATTGCCTTCAGGAGCACAACTACACTGGTTCTTTAGTAACGAAATGAAGACACGGTGATTTTATTACCCTGCATTGTGTCCTAGTGCAAGGCCCTAACCCCGAATTTGCTTTAGCATAACATAAATCCAAAGCCCTTAAATTTGAGCAAGATTGCTGAGAGTATCTAGCGCTTCTTATACATATATGTATGTACACTCCAGTGTATATCAAGATAGAACCCATCCAGGTTGGATGCTTTCTAAAATCACACACATCCTGTTGTTTCTTCCCAGTCCCAACATTTCTATCGGATGATTACCCTCCCATATTCCAGCAAATCACATTTGAAAAATTACAAGGAATATGGCGAGGGGGGTGGGGGTGGGTTACTTACCACCATATATTTCTTTGATAAGGTGCTCAAAATATCATGGTGAAAAGTAATTCTTAATCTAACTGGTATTTGGGCATCTTTTCTAACTACTATAATAAACAAAAAAACTCTTATAGTGTAACCTTCATTGAGAAACATTGAAAAGGTGATAAAAAACATTTTAAAATCTGTTTTGCTTTTAAGAAGTATTTTGTTTATTTGCCTGCATGTCAGTTATGACCATCGCTTTCTACATAGGTATCATGGTAAATACACACTAGTTGTATTACAAGTTGAATTGGGGTTACATTGCCAACTGATATATGAATAAAAGCTTTCACGTATGAAAGTGATTAATTTTGTACATACACACAGTAAGGGAACCGAATGCAGTGTGGAGCATTTATATTTAGAATGTGATTGGATAGGAAACTATGAGACTGTACCAATAGACACAATATTAATAGAAAAACAGTAACAAAACTAGTCCTGCGGTATCAGACAATAAATCACATAAGCTACTGATTTTACCTTGCCATATAATATGTAGTGATTATTTCAAGTGTTCCTTTCTATATCTTTATAAGTGGTAATGGAGGAGATGCACGTTTATAGAAAATGGCTTGCCTGCATTTACAACTTGCTTTGCACCTTTCCTTATGATAAATATGTTCCATATCATTGATGACCTGTTACCAGTGTAGTTTATTATCAGATTCCTTTGCATTATGTATAACCATCTTCGACGTGAATATAACAAAATTGAAAAGAATATCATTTTCTGTGTCCCCTAGTAAGATACGTTCTTTTGTAATTATGTTAGCCAATTTCTGCTAGGAACTCTGTTATATAGAGCTCAAAATTCTTGTATTACTGGGCATGTAAATATCATTTGGTCAATACTATCATCCCTATCATTACAAAATATGCAGAGTGGAACATTTTTGATTCCTATTGTATGCGTTTTGTTCATTTGTAAAGAATTTCCAGTGTATAGTTCTGAACTGTAAAGGCCCGTTCCCACATCTGCGATCTAGTGTAGCCACGGCACAGCGACCGCAGCGAATTATGAATCGCTGCGGTCGCTGTGCCGCCGCTACGTAGATCGGTGTGTACCGTTACGCCGTAGTTGCGGTCGCTACGCATCCGCAGCGGATCGCTGAGGCCGAGCATCTGTTGCGATTTTTTTGAACATGCTCAAAAAAATCGCTGTTGACAAAGTAGGGCAGTGGATCGCTAATGGTCCGCAGTGCATTCGCTGTGCAGTCGTTGTGGTCGTTGTGAGGTCGCTGTGCCATCGATGAGGTCGCTGTGCCATCTTAATAATCGTTATGCTATCGTCTCACTCGTTACGTACTCGTTAATCTACCGTTACCCTAACGACCTATGGAAAGTTCAGTTAAGCCCCGTTCCCACATCTGCGATCTAGTGTAGCGACCACACAGCGACCGCAGCGAATTATAAATCGCTGCAGTCGCTACACTAGATCGCAGATGTGGGAACGGGCTCAACGATCTGGTGGCTACAAACATTAATTGGGTCAATCTACAGCGACCACGAAGCGATTTAAAATTCGCTGCGGTCGCTACACTAGATCGCAGATGTGGGAACGGGCCTTTAGCATTTAAGATAGGTGTCCTCCAAAGCACGGTTGCGAAAGATAAACGACCTAGATACATTATGTGAGTCTTGATCAATGTTGGCTTTCTCGGCCCATTTATCACAAGAATCAAGCAAAACATCTTCCAAAGAGACTAAGTGTTTTCCATAGTATCAAACATGGATTGGAGTGCACTTCTTCCATGTCATTTGTTTCTTGACCGTAGAAATATATTGTAAGGTGATTGGTTTAGTACTTAACGAAACCTTTAAAAGCAAGTGGCGGCCATGTTAAATTTTAGAATGCTTGGAAAAGGTTGACTATCAAAACCTAGTGATTACAAAGCCAGACTTCTAAGTGAGTTTGTGTCTCCACTCTATCCTCACTAGCATATTGACCAGGTTGCTATACAAATGTCTGGTATTGTGAATGGATATATATCGTGCCTTTACAATTGTTAGGCTGGCTTAATTATTTTCGGACATGCAATCCAACCAAAACAACTTTTTCATTTTTCTAATATTTTTTAATCATTTTTCCATGGGTCAAGCAACACCGTAGCATAAGCCCCAATACAGATATTTAGCACTGTGCTAATATGTATCTTAACTATGTAACATGTATACTACAGAAGAAGCTCCAAGGTGCTATATGTAACATTATCACACCTCACTTGAAGATCATAAGCCATGATTGGCTGACTTAACAGTTGGCAATCATCATGTCCACTGAATGGCGTTATGTCCACCGTTGTCACTAGTGACGCCTAGCGGAGAATGTGTGTATCACCAGTCATCTGTGACCTTGACATTGTAGCAGACGCTCTTTTCAACAGCTCCAGCGGATCTACCGGCAGTCATTGTTGTTTTCATAGATATTTTACCAAATTGGGGTTTGTTCGATATGATAAAACAAATATGCCATGCCAGGGTGGGTATCCTGATGGAATGTCTCCCCTCGGGAGGATGGTTTTCCATTCTCCCGAGGGGAGACATTCCATCAGGATACCCACACTGGCATGGCATATTTGTATAATGTCAAATTGTATGTAACAGAATGTAACACGAATGAATGAATATTAACAAGCCGTAAAAAATGTAAAATCTTTTTTGAGTAATGGCAATTTCGTTTAGTTCTGTCCTTTCTACTGTCTCAGTCCAGTCTCTATGTCTTTCATAACTCTAAGGCAGCGCTCCTCTTGCCACGGCAACGTCACCACCTGTACACCAACCGGAAGTCCTTCCCCACCGATCATCATCTACAATACATTGCAAATTCTCATACTGCATAATGATAAGTCAAACCATAAGAGGACTCGACCACATTAAGGACTTTTGCGCGGTAGTTACATCGTTTTATATTGAAGATGGTAGTCAGGTAAACAAAGCATTGGCATTGATTATCAGCTTGGCAAAACTAATCCTCAACTTGTTAAAGATTATTATCCTTAAATACCCTAGTTACACATCCCTTTAAAGGAACTTTTGCGAAGTGAGATTTAGATTTGGATTTGAAAATATATGTGGCAACTTAGTTGTTTGCTGACTGTGAGGGAAGAAGGGATTGTTTTTATGTCACTTTCAACAAATTTTGTAACGACATATACTTGTTTTTTCGCCATATTGATGCTAAGTTGTGAGTAGACATTGACAGATCAGTTCCCACAGATTGACATACCTCTTTTGCCACTTTCTCTGGTCCACGGGGCGTTGGGAAATTCTTTGAATCATCAATATCCTTTTTGGATACCTTAGTCACTGGGACTACTCCTGCTGGAAAGTCCAGGACATTGTAAAAAGCCGTGAAGGCCATGCCCCCTGAAACAACATCAAAAGACACATCAAATAATCACTATGATACAGTAGTTATGATAGTCTTTACAGGTGACTATAGCCTTTTCACTGAATGTATCCTACTATTTATAAAACAAGACAATGTAGTAGGATGGTAAGTACAGTGTCTACATTTCTTTCATGATAGTATAGTTAATACATGGTGATGTGGAAGCGTATCATTGCATGCAAGGTATAAGATAAGTTTGTGAAGATGGAATGTGGCTCTAAAGTTTATCTTACCAAAATGAAATGAGAAACATATTTCAAACTACATCTACGACATGATATGTAATTATATATCTGCATGTATATCCATTTCAAACTACATAAATCTATTCCCACCCTGCAGCATGTGCTGTACTCTAAAGAGCTTGATTTCATACTGCAGTTTGTGAGTGAAGAAAACTTACAAAAGCGTTCATCGCCCAATAACCCTTTTGCATCTCCGTGGCGCATGGGTATGTATGTACCAACTGGGCAAATCAAGGCATCCAAACCCTTATTGCGCCAAAGATCAATGCACTCATCCCGTAGAGCCTAAAGTAAAAGACCACATGCATCAGAAATTGTTCTCAACAGCGCTATGACTAATTCATGGTGGTTTATGCCTTCCACTTGTCCTACTCCTCATGTTTCGGGCTGTTCAATCTTATGTGGATTATCACACATAACAAGTGTAACAATATACTACTGAGTACTTCCAAAATTGAAAAGGGTATGAGATGAATTCAGTTTATACATACACAGTTCTTGCCATCCTTTTATCGTCAATGTCCTATATATAGGCAACAGCCTGTGTTTGGGAACACACTCCTCTTACTAGGATTAAGTTCAGCAATTTTCTAAAATGATAGTGGTTATATGCTTTAATATGTATAAGCGTATTCTCGGTCCAGTCCAAACTTTTTCATTTGCTACTTACCATAATAGTTTCCGTTAATTTCCACCATTCACTTGTGTTTCTAAAATAAAGAAAATAGGAAAACAAATGAATATTGATATCAATTATCCTTCAGTAAGTAACTGAATAGCATTGGAAAGGTGACACGGATGTCCATCACCTATTCATAAAACGATATACAATACATCATACATACATCCCACGTTGGTATCGGTATAAGGATATACATTAGAAGTGTTTGCATATAAATTCTAATGATATTCAAAAGCTGTTCAGTTTCTTTTACACAAGTCCAGATATGAAACGGATATCAAGGCATGAGAATGAATGCTTTTTAAATAGCTGTCCTAATAAGTAATGTAAATATATTCTCAGAAATGCACAGATTAATCCAATATTTCAAGATACATGCAACCTCTCTAACATTCCTATAAACATTCGTAACTGGCTTGATTTATGCAGTGTTAAAATCAACATGAAAAACTACTTTAAGTTGTCATAAGCAGATGTATCCCATGTCCGTTTGAAATACGTACATCTTTTGGTTTAACTACTTACTTGCACCCAGCACGCGAAGAATACATTATCCCTCTTGGACGTCCCTATAATACAAAACTAAACATTCCTGCAAATAGTGCACACTCAGAAACACTAACCATCTATCTATCTATCTATCTATATCTATCTATCTATCTATCCATCTATCCATCTATCTTTCTATCTATCTATCTTTTTATATAGCTATGTATCTATCTATATACACACACATATACACACATATATATATATATATATATATATATATATATATATATATATATATATATATATATATATATATATATATATATACATATACATATACATATACATATATATATATATATATATATATATATATATATATATATATATATATATATATATATATATATATATATACATCATCTACCTGTCTTATATATATATCTGTTTATCCACCTATCTCTCTATCGCTCAATCTATCTATATATTTTCCTCAATGGATTTGAGTTTAATTGGCGTATTATGAGTTAAAATGGTTAATCGAATAACCATACAATTGATCTTACTTACTATGATCGTTCCAATGAGACGATTGCACCAGGTAGGATACAAAGCGGTGCCCAAAATTCCAGGAAGGCTTGGGTCCAAATGTTCATTTTCTCTACAAAATATATGTTTAACCAACGTAATATTTACGTTTATATTTACGTCTGTGTATATTGATAGGTATGGGCGATGGACTTTTAAATTCTACACCGTATTCAATCTCAAAATTACTGTAGGATCAGGATATTGACAATACGATAGAGCGGTATTCATTTTACCTAAATTATTAGAAGTAGTATGAGCAGATGTACATTACTGTTATAATCGACCTTAACAAATAAGTCATTTAAATCCCAATATATTCAATTAGTATTCCTTTTCTTATTTGAAATTGTTATGATATAATGTTTAATCGCTTCATATTTTACGTAAGTACTGTTGATATTCATATATTTTCATTTAACTTTCATTATATAAAACAATATTCTCAGATTAAATGATATGTTATACTTACAACCAACCTTTGAAATAGGCACCCTCATCACCAAATAATGCTCTTGGAATAATCTCCATTACCGACCTCATGCGTGTTTCGCCCCAGTGGAAGGGTACAAGCTGTAATACAAATATCTAAATTTAGGGCAAATCTATATAATGATACCGAGTTTTCAAACTGTTGGTCACTGATGCTAAAACTTGCCCGAGGTGTAGTTGTGGACTAGATGGGTTTCTTATTTGTTTTGAATCGGTGCATTTACAATGAATTCTCTAAAATAGTGTATCACGTGCCTGGTGGCGCCATCTATTTTCAGAATCCTGCAACATTGGTTAGCATGGCGATGTGAAAAAGGGAGGAAAGAATAAATGATTTTGAACTAACCAGTGCTGTGCATGGAGACCGGCTAGTTTGTATTAATGTCGTGCTCGTTGGACTAGGCAAAACTGTGTGTAACAGTTAGCAGTGACCAATTACCCGTTAAGATCTAGGGCCTGGTTGCACAAATACATATATTTCCAAAATACATATATAAGACTGCTTGGTTCGTACCGTGTGCCCCATGTTTTGAAGAGTCAATGTTGTCTCTCTCACAGCTCGCTGGCAGGTAGGCAGAGGAAAGTAGCCTCCATCAGCTTCTAGATAACCTATCCGCAGCGACTTCCTCTCTTCAAATATCTTCAAACATGAAAAGAAGGGGGGATTCACTTCTTAATCTTTATTCGGTCATTACAAATTATTCCTGTAGAAATTACATTGTGTAAATTCGTTGAATATGCATATACACGAAAACGTATTTTTCAACATATATACTGAACATTTTTTACTTTTAAAATAAAAACCTGCGCTGTCAGTCACCAATTAATTTTGCGAAGAATTTTCGTGTGCAAACATATGATTTTATATAGTATCATATACACAATTGATGTGGTGAACATAATAAGTGAAATGGAAAGTGGTGAATGGATTATCTTACCTCGTCTCGGAAAGCGAGGGGTGGAATAACGCCATCAATAGCGTACATGTCCTCAGAGCAGAGCGCCCTTAATGCTAACACCAAACCATCCACTTCTTGTGCCAAGGGTCCGAATATAGCAGGGACTGGAATTGAATAAAAGGTGTGCACTCATAGGATTTTGCTAAAAAGCATCAGTCTCACACGAAAATATTCTAGTTGTTCACTTGGCATTGATTGCAGTTGATCATCGGTTGCATTAAACATGTCCCAGACCTTGCCACGATCAAGCGTAGGTGGATTCAGAGAGGTGGGGGCGAACCCGGCCCATGACCCACCCCCCTTAAAGCTCCCAGACCCTGACTGAGAGTACTGTACGTGAATGGATAGAGGCCAACGTAACAGAAAACCAACCGACAGAACAGGGTGAGAGTGTCTGACAATATCCAGCCCCCTCCCCAACCCCCAAGATGTGGCGTTGTGCTAAGGCACTCGCGGACTTCGTCCATCTAAATTTAACGCTCCCCATTACCTGAAATCCTTGTCCACCCCTGGTCACCTGCAACTAAAATGGTCATGGCGAGGAGTTCAACTGGTGAAATAGATTTCAATAACATCGCAGGGTTTTCCGCAATAGTCCCAGACCATTGCACACCATTATTGACGCATCATACAACAATCCTAGACCAGTGCACAGCAGTCGCACAGCTATGTGCGACTGTTCTACAAAGGATCTTTCAGAACTAGATGTGTGCATCAATTGTGCTTGCTGTACAACGAATATTCCTCCGTGTGACTCTATATAATGAAATTTGCCAATACTGCTTACAATCATCCATGACACTTACAACCAGTTCGTTGTATGTGATCTTAGGTGATAGTACATCTGTGTGACTGGAGCTTTTCTGTGGACACCACCGACATCAACATGTTGCATGCTGTTAGTGTCATACAGATATCTCTAGTATGAGAGAAATGTTCTGTTTCCTTATTCAGACAACAAACATAGAAAAGACAGATTAAACTCTGACAAAAAGTAATGCTACAGCTGAATCCTAAAAGATACTGAGACAGGTAGAAATCTAGGCTCTGTACCAGTGGACAACATCTAGTACCTATCATTGATAAAAAGAATAGACTCCGACACCTTAAGCAATTACCATATGGAGTCCGGATATGCTCTGATGCAAAGGGAAATAGCTTGAAGATAAAGCATTATGTATGAAATATTACCTACCAGCAGGATATTCGCCTTGGAAATTATAGTGGATTCCATAGAAACTGAAACAGAAGTACAAAAGCAATAAGGATCCCTGGAAAATCCAGAAGACTAGTATTATAAAATAAGAAATGAAAATTTATAAACTTAAAAGAAATGTCATCAATTATTGTATTCTAGAAAGGTTATAAATAATGAAATAACATAAAGGAATATTGTTATGGTAAATTGTGCTTAGAACCATTTAAAAATGCAATGAACCATATATATATATATATATATATATATATATATATATATATATATATATATATATATATATATATATATATATATATATATATATATATATATTAATATATATATATATATATATATATATATATATATATATATATATATATATATATATATATATATATATATATATATATATATATTCAAACAAATACATATATATATACTAGTATATATATATATATATATATATATATATATATATATATATATATATATATATATATATATATATATATATATATATATATGTATATATTTACATATATTTATATACAATTGAACCATGGGAATATGGTCACACCCTCACTACAGTGGACACTTATTTGGTCCCAAATATTTTCCGAATATTCATCATATGAAGAAGCCTCTCCAATGTGGATATCCTGCTGTGAACTACTACTACTGTGGACATTTTGTACGGTATGAAACCCACTTTCTCAAATGGACACTCACATTCCTCTGCAGGCTTCAGTTGTCAAAATGCTTCTCCTCTATAAACTAAAGAGGTTGGCAGTAACATAGTCTTAATCCTAGCCCTTACTGTTTATTCACCATAATTAAGTCAATATTGAAATTGACAATTACCGGATGAAGGGTTTTTTGTATGCACTAGGATTCTCAACCAACCACTCTAGTATACCACAGTCCCACCAATGCATAATGAATGTATATACGTATGTATCTTTCTTGACCACAATTGAAAATCGTGAAACGTACATTACAACAAGCAATTTCTGTAGAAAGCATAAACAACATTAAATAACAAATACAAATATACTCAGATTCTAGGTATGCATATGCACTACGTTATGAAGGTTAATGACATGTTAGGTAACTAAGAACGTGTTAGACAATTCTTAGAATAGTTTCCCACTGTCAAGAACTCGGACAAAAATTAAAAATTCAAACATTCATGAGAATGTTCTAGAATTTAAGAAGAACTTACCGTATACTCATTATCATAACAGCAGATATCACAGTTTGCCAGATGTTAATTAGGTGGTGTCTCTTTCTCATTCCTAGTTAGATAATTAGGCTAGAAATAACATGTTATAATGACCCTATGTGTCACTGGCATGTCATGTGATAACTAACAAGTTAAAAAATTACTTAAAAGCCATGGCCTCACTAAGTATCTTCAAGGTGTACAAAGTCAACGTCTTAGTATATCCTCAGGTTCAGGGTTTACTCACTCATCTTCATTTTCTTCGTTTGCTACTTAGTTTTGCGTATTTTTGTAGCTTTTCTTGAACTAGTCATTCACGTGCCTCTGCCTCGTGATGCCATATTTACTTAAAGTGACCTACTTTCAGGCAAGTCACATGATGTGTTCTACTTACTTCTTGTGGTCATTTCTTCCACTCTTAGTTCAGAAATTGTTTTTCCAATCAGCCAGTTGAACACCTCTCCAGGTTTCTCGGGGAAGCAATCTTGGAACAATTGATTCACTTGAAGATTTTTTTGAGCATGTTGTCTCTAGAGTGGCTAGTACTTTTTCATTGCATGACAACATGTTTTAGATCTTCTATCATGTACATGTCGCAGTTAGTGCACGTGTGCATACTAGGGGAGGGGCACCTTTTAACTTGCAGAATGACAATGACAATTCTGAATTTGTCTTATGCCATATTAACACTGCCATGAACCAAATTAAGAACTTAGGAAGAACTTTCAGATTTTTTTGTCATAGTTCTTGTCCATTCTATTCAAAAACTAGACATTGGAGCTTGCTGAACGAGCTAGGACTAAACAATGCCTTGTTCTAGGAAGAAGATCGAGATTGTGATGACTATCTTAAGAACTGTGAAGAAAATTTAGAAATAATTATGAATAAAGTAGAATTCATTTGGTATAAAGTCACATGATACATTGACCAACTTTTGACTTATTCTATTATAAAAATATTCTTCTACCATCTCACACTCAACTATGGGTGACGTGGACCAGTTAGTGGCACTCGAAGAGCAACATTTAGTCCTACTTGCTGCATTTTTACTCCTAGATAACCCTGAACCTGAGGATATACAAAGACGTTGACACCCTGAAGGTACTTGGTGAAGCCCTGGCTTTTAACCAATTTTCTTTTATTTTGCTATGTATCAAATGACCTGCCAGTGACAAACAGGATCATTATAACATGTTCCGTTTAACGTTATTATCTAACAAAGACTAGGAAAGGGACACAACCTAATTTACATCTGACAAAGTCGTAAAATATGCTCATGAATGTTTGACCACTTTACAGAGTTTAGCATCCAGTCATAAGAATGAATCAAAAGGAATTAACAAGAATTTAACACTAATTGGTTACAACTGTTCTAGGAACAAATATCATTGAAGCGTGATCCCAGAACATCCAAAAACTTTCTTGGATGTTCCAGAACATATGAAGAACATCGACAAACATCAACAATATTTGAAGAGAGACTGACAAGGACAAAATTCTTGGCGTTTCTTGTTATGTTCTGCTCGGGGTTCTTGACAGATGGTCGTTGTTATATACTTATGCACTAGTTGTTGCCATAATCACAATCAGATTTCATAGGAGGGTTATAATTCCAAAAATGCAGGATGCTAAGTGATAACATAATCTGGTCACAAATACATTTAAACTCAAAGCCTGTGTACGATGATCGTAAACACAATTAGAGTGGAGTATGGTCGCACTTTTTATCTTAAAAAGTACCTATATAAATAATGACCTCATTGAAATCCGAAAGGACGCAGGTAGTCCTATTGGTTATACAACGCGCATGTCTGGGTCCATCGTGTACAAAACAAAGAAATCATGCAAAGTGTGTCAAACGCAAATTTCTGTAGATCGTCCATTACCTGACGCGTTTACTTGTAGGCTTAAGTCCACATATACCACAAGAATAGGCAGGTACTCGAATGCTACCAGCTATGTCACTTCCAAGTCCAAGGAGTGAGCCTCCTGCCCTAATCAGGGCCGCTTCTCCACCACTGGAGCCCCCTGGACTACGCCCGGAATCAAGAGGATGAAGCGTCACGCCATCTATAGGATTCGAGCATTCAAAGCTAAATGCAAAAATGTTTGAATAACAACATTAGTGATATACCATCTAAACATGTACACCAATAATAAGCTTGAATTTTAAAGTACATCTAGAAAGGTTGTTGTTCCATGTACTGTGTTACTTAATTCTGATGTCATCCCTCTTTGTGTAATTTGATTTTCATCTTCCTGGTTCTTTACTTACTGTTTCATGATTATTTTTTAATTCTTTATAAATGACTTGGTTCTCTACTGCAGCTTTCATAATTTGCTTGGCTTTTTCTTGAATGATTTTCTGTGTATGATAACCATGACTATATTGATGGTGCATTTTTCCAAAAAGAAGAAATAAAGAAAAAATGAAAAACACAAAGTAGATCCATTACCAATGGATTGTCCACTAATGGACAGTTTGAGCCAGTTTAATAAATGCGTTTAAATGCTCAACTGATTGGGAAGAATATTTTATGTAACTGTATGTATATATATATATATATATATATATATATATATATATATATATATATATATATATATATATATATATATATATATATATATATATATATATCATATGTGTGTGTGGGTATGGATAGATGGATAGATAGAGAGATAATGTTACTCATATGTATATCTCATACGTATACAAAGGGAGATTGGAAAGGCATGGTCTGGGCACGAGCTTGGGATTACAATTTTAGAAGCATAATTGATGATATCATGCACTGTGTCAGTAGAGTCAACGGTACTCCAAAATAACTAAATTTCGGGCACATTTCAGACAAGTATCCTGAACTCATAAAAGAGTGCATAGTTTGTATGTGGCAGATTCGCAACAGTAAGGTTCTGTACCAATGCCATAAGAGTGGATAGAATAATGTTACAGAAAATTAAATACCGTTGACATACCTTGAAATTTGTATCATACAAAATACTCCTCAATTTGTTCTATTCAGTTTCTAGTATGTTTACATCATGTACATGAAATATGTTTATCGTAACGTCCCTTTTGTTCCTTATGTCATTCATTAAAAAATCTTTCAATGGAAGAATTGTTGTAGCTGAACTTACAGTCAATTAACATTTACTCATTCATTCATTCTTTCATTCACTAATTAATATACCTTACTAGGAAAAGAACACCTTCCAGATTCTGAATAGACAAAGTGAATGAGTAATATTCTTACCTTAACATCGTCTGTGGAACTGTAGTTATCACAATTGGAATTGCGCCCATTTTCTTAAGAATCTAGTGCAGAAATACTGGGGGTTATATTGCTGACCATCTATTTTCTAATAGGATGATAATGTAATGTTTCGACTATAGCAATAAGATATAAGATTGCATGATTTCTAATCAAGTGTACCAATTATATAAAGAGGATATACTGCTTCATATCTTTGTCATATTTCTAGATATGAACATTATGCTTAGAAAATCGATACTTAGAGCTGAGCATATTTGTTTATGAACGTTTTAGTCAGAGAACACAAACTAACTCAAGAAAAACCAAAACAAAAAACGTGTTCATCGTTTGATGAATATTCGACAAGTAGTTGTTTGCTGCATACAACACGTGCAATGACATTATTTTTTAAAAAGTATAATCCAAAATCGAAGTAGATAGACATCGGTTTTGCAACTTAAGTGGTTCACATGACATTATTTGACTCTTTATATGTTTTAACATCGATACTACTAGTATTTGATACAATTTGTTTCGGTCTGATTAAAGTTATATAAAACTTTAAATTGAATAACTTTCGATAATAAAAGATATACTAGTTTGCATTCAATTCTATTCAATTCATTACCATAATAATACTGTTTGAGTAACAAAAAAACATGGAAATTATTTCAAGTTAGGTACATAAACGTTACATACCTTGACTGCAGCACAGTCATCTTCAGCTTTCTTTCCAACATTTTTAGCCAACCCTAGAACTGTCGCGTAGCCCTGAATGAAAAACGACATGATGTTGAAGTAGCTTTGATAAACCAGCCAGATATGACGTCAAGTACTAACATATAGATACCATTTATGGCGTAGAACATACAACCCGGAATAAGCCTCATTAACCTTTGAGTTATTAGAAAGGTTATTGTGTATTAATATTTGAACATCAAATTTACACATGGTGATATATCAAAAACGAACGTTTTGAGTCACTGTATTTATTGTCTTCATTTGTCCAATCATTTTATTATACCTCACTTGAGATTCAATGAGATGGTCCTGTTGTAGAACTCACATCCTCAAACAAGGGAGCTTAAACCAAAGTAGGTCTAAGTAGGTCAGCATAAAGGACAAAATTAGGTCAACATGTTCGTGATTCTGATATATCGAGCAAATGATACATATCCGTTCTAATTTTGTAACCTTTCGAAATAAATTGCCATGTGTAACAAATGAAAAAATAAAAAGCGCACACTTCAATGTAGTATTAAAGATCAATATGCACATCCATAACAGGATTTTAGTTCCTCTATAGCAAATATAAAATGTAAACTATAAAGTATGCAACAGATTTTGTTTCGCAAAACTCATTCTTTCATTTTTTTTTTACAATTATCACATAGAGTAACACTTATCATATAATGCTATTTGTATCAATCATTCCTTATACATTTTGATATAATTCTTTCCTCCCACTTCACATGTTGTATGACAACTTCTAGTGTGCATACCTTCAATGCAAATTGGTCCTTGACGCTGAATGGAAGTCCATGGAGAGGCCCTTTTGTCTCTGCTCTGTCCAACTCCTCAGCAATAGTCTTGCATATAATGAAAACACAATCATCAATTGTTGCAGCATGATTGCATATAATGAAAACACAATCAAATATGGAATTTCGATTATTGTCACCTTTTCAGCCGTATTTAGGTTAATGTGTGACTAGTCAGTTGTAAGTAGGGGAGACAACCGGAGTACTATGTGAACACCCCAAGTCATTGGCATCAATGGCAGTAAAGAACTAACCAAACAGCTATAATCTCACAGCAAGAGTCTCGTGTAATAACAAACGTGTGTTTGTTTTTAATAAAGAATACTAGATTTGTCATAGAGTTGATTAATAAAGGTGAATAAAGATATACAGTGTCTTTTGTGAAGCTCGCCTGAACAAAAAAGCATTTCAAATATCAATGGATGAATGAAGATCATTATATCCAAAGTGTAGAATGCAGATTGTATATCTAGGGATGCCTGCACAAATACACATATACTAGCTAATATTCTCACCTCTGCTTCCTTATACGGTTCAACTACGCAGTTCAATCGTTCATTCACTTCCAAGGCCTGCAATGACATACACAAGAGCATATTTCAACAGATTTACTTATGTATCTTGCAAATCATGCATGAAAGACATTTAATACCTGTTCTAAATTTTACACAATAGTATTGCCATATATATATATATATATATATATATATATATATATATATATATATATATATATATATATATATATATATATATATATATATATATATATATATATATTTGATGCACAAATAAAAACAACAAAATAAAGTGATAGGTAACAAAGGTCCATCCATTATATACATAAGGTAGTATTTCTTACCTTTAACTGATAGGCTCTAACAGCGTCTACAGCGCTTATCTGTCCATTACGCAACTCAGCCAGGAGGTCTTTAATACTTAATCTGGTGATTAGATCTTTAGTCGAGACAGTTTTCTACAAAATACAAGCAAAAATAAACCCAGGTATATATACATATAAATATATATATATATATATATATATATATATATATATATATATATATATATATATATATATATATATATATATATATATATATATATACATATATGTATGTATATATATATATATATATATATATATATATATATATATATATATATATATATATATATATATATATATATATATATATATATATATAGAACAACTCAAAACGTTGCAGGGTGAAGACGAGACCTTATCTAAAATAAGCGAAATAGTCCTACCTGATGAACAGTTATTGAATGAGAGGACTTGTTTCTTTAGAAGAAATCGTATTCTTTATCCGAAAAAATAGCCTAGAATTAAAGATGGACATAGATTGGGAAGAGCTGAGATCTTAGCAGTGGTATAATTGGTTGTCCCAAAACCAGGAAGAGTTATTGTGCTAGCTAAGCTGGCACATGGCATCCCTTTGACATCTGCGAATTCAAGACCAAGGCTGAAATTCTTAGCAGATTCAACCTGCACAGCATGTCAGTAATATCAAAAGTATGGCATGACAAGCCAACTCAAGAGAATTCCTTTGAACCTGCTGAAAAAGTAGTGGTATTGCTATCTTCAGCTTTTAACAAGCAGCACGCTGAGTGGCAAGGACCCTATACAGTGCTAAAGAGGATTTCTCCAGTGCACTATGGACAGATACAGGGAGATCAAGCAAGAGGAAATAAGTCTATCATGTGAACATGCTACGGAAGTTTCTTGAAAGACAGGCAGATGCCCCCAAAGCCAGTGCTTTTCTAGCAAAATTTGATCAGTAGACTGAAAATCATCTGTTTCAAACTGATGCTAGTGACAAAGCCATTGGTGCAGTACTTAGTCAAGTGGATGCTAATGGCGAGGATTATACACTGGTATACCTAAGCAGAAAGCTATTGCCAAGAGAAATGGCCTATTCCACTATAGAAAAGGAATGCTAAGCACTTGTCTGGTCAGGTCAAATACTGCGCCCATATCTTTACAGCCGCTCATTTGATGTTTACACAGACCATAAGCCACTGCCATGGTTAAAACAAGTCAAAGACAAAAACGTGTGATTATTGAGCTGGATCTAGGCAATACAGGAGTATGATTTGACTGCGAAGCATAAACCTGATAATAGCAATAGTAATGCTGATGGGTTAAGCCAAGCGGGAACTAAATGTAGGGACACTCTACAAGTTAAGAGCATCTGATATGTTGTTAGAAAAGTGTTGATCTAGGAGTAATTTCAGAACCAATGTGTCATGTCAACTCTTGCAACGTTTCACAATGCAAACACACACACACACACACACACACACACACACACACACATATATATAAATATATATATATATATATATATATATATATATATATATATATATATATATATATATATATATATATATATATATATATATATATATATATATATATATATTATATATATATAAATATATATATATATATATATATATATATATATATATATATATATATATATATATATATATATATATATATATATATATATATATATATATAAATATGAATATATATATATATATATATATATATATATATATATATATATATATATATATATATATACATATATATATATATATACAGATAGATAGATAGAAAGATATATAGAAAGATATACATATATATATATATATATTATATATATATATATATATATATATATATATATATATATATATATATATATATATATATATATATATATATATATATATATATATATATATATATATATATATATATATATATATATATATATATATTTATATATATATATATATATATATATATATATATACATATATATACATATATATATATATATATATATATATATATATATATATATATATATATATATATATATATATATATATATATATATATAGATAGATAGATAGATAGATAGATATAGAAACAAACGTCCACTATTCATAGCCAAATAACTAACATACCGGATCATTCTTGAGTTTTGTGTATAGCTCATTGATGGCTTCGAGGTTGCTCGCTCGTTTCTGACGATAGATCCTCTCACTTTCCCATCGCCTTCTCCAGGCATTAAGGTGTCTAATGATCCATGTTGTGCCCAGAACTGCTGCCACTGAACCAAGGAGAGCCGTAATAGAAACTTTTCTCCCTAGTATGGAAACTTCTCCCTCAAATTGCGAAAACAACATTGCCGTCGATCGTGATGTACATATATGTTACAGATTCCGCAACGAACGTTTGGTATATAGGCTGGTTAACAGATTGGTGCTGTTTAGAGTGGGCAAAGGTATGCCTGGCGTAGTGCTATTTATCTTCACTGCTGACCAAGAGGTTATCGTGTTTTTCTCCTTTTTTTATACTCAGTTGGCAGTTTCATAGAAGAGAAACCAAACGTAATACTACATGTGAGTATGAATATTAAAAGGAAAACATCCAAAACTTCACACCATGATCATTTCAGTCAAACCGGGGATTGATATAGACAGTTTAGAAGTCGACATCTTTTCATTTGAGAGTAGTTTCAGCTTTCATATAATATCATTATCATCATTATTATTATCATTATTATTATTATTATTATTATTATTATTATTATTATTATTATTATTATTATCATCAGTATTATTATCATTTGTATTATTATTATTATTATTATTATTATTATTATTATTATTATTATTATTATTATTATCATTTCAGTAGTAGTGATAGAACAAGTTGTAGTGGTCGTAGTAGTAGTAGTAGAAGTAGTAGTAGTAGTAGTAGTAGTAGTAGTAGTAGTTGAAAATCGAAAATTCATTTTTCGTCACGTTTTCCGCCATATTGCCGCAAGGTCATGACTAGCCAGTTGTACCTGGTGGAGGACACCAGAGAACCCTGCAAAGTCACTCCTCCAAGTCACTGGCAACTTTCCCACATACTCCGGGTGGGATTTGAACCCGGATACTGGTGTGAGACAACCAGCAGTCAGGGGCAATGCCTTAGACCACACTGCCATCACGGCAGGCCCAGCAGTAGTAGTACTGAAATCACTATTTTTATTGTACCAATGGAATGCTCAAAGGTACTCTTATAGGATTTCCAGCCTCATATTTTTTTTAATAGGAGTGGCAATACATATTGCCTTCAGGAGCACAACTACATATATTCTGTAGTAAATGAATGGAGACACGGTGCTTTTGTTACCATGCACTGTACCTCAGATAGACCCTACCCCCAATTTTGCTTTGGTTTTTCAAGATTAATCTTTAGCACTCAAATTTGAGCAGAATTTCCAAGAGTATCTAATGCTTCTTACACATATTTGGGTTCTATATTGATATGCACTGTAGTTTCTTTTGCATACAAGTACAGTCGCTGTTCATTTCATTCTAAGAAATATGTTTTCTCAATATATGCATTATCACCATGTGCCTGGGCCCCAAGTCAGAACAGATAATTAGGGGGACAACTGGGTCACCCTGTTTACATCCTTTCCTTAAAAGAATCGGGGGCAAACTAAAGTAATTCAGGTTTGAAGGAGAAGAGACAGTAGCATCAAATTACAAAATGATAAAGAACTTGTTTGGATATCAGAATTGAATCATTGGGTATGACCTTTAAAGTCAATAAAAGGGAATGAAATTACAGAATTACGTAACGGAAAAAATTGATGAAATTGACAAATCAGTAGCATTATTGTTACCGAGAAATCTTACATCGTAGAGTATGATTGCTTTATTCAAAACGTCTGATGCTAAAATCACAAACATCTTGTTTCGTGCTAGTCCAAAGTCAGATACCATACAATTGTTAAACATGAAGTCAACAATTTCCTATGGAATGATAACCCTCCCATATTCCAACAAAATGCATTTGGAAAAAGACAAGGTATTTGGGGGGGTTACAATTAACTAACATTTATTTCTGTAATAAGGTGCTCGAAATATCACGGTCAAAAAGAATTCTTAATCTAACAGATATGTTGGCATCTTTCCCGTATTAGCATAATATATAAATGCTTCTTTTATGGTTTTACTTATATGAACGAAATTGGAAAGGTGCTAAAAATCAATGCAATGCAATCAGCATTAAGCAATCAGCCGAAGTTTTTCTCGCCGAACACATCTCTCCTAGACTTCCACCTTACCATAGAATATACTGTGACGACAATTAAAAAGACAAAATATGCATACAGAAGTATAAACATATATATTATATGCCTACTGCTCATTCTCTGCTGTGATTGGTCAGATCATGGTCACATGACCACCTTACAAAAAGGATATTGGGGTGCAATATCACTTTCCAACACTCTGACTCAGAGCTGTCTGGTTCATGTGCTCAATTCTCAACTTCAACTCTTGAAAAGGAAGCCAACATAAGTGAATTGAGACAAGAAACTCAGAAAGGTTTGGGCTTCTTATAAAATCATGATTAGGAAGGGAATTAGTAAGACGCATTCTTAAATTAAATAGATAAATCATTACATTTCTAAAACTAATGCATGTGACTTCAAAGGGTATTTATAGTATTTTGATTGCGATATAACTGAATTAACACAAGAATATATTACAGCTTAGAAAGTTACAATAACCGAATGGTTTGTGGTAAAACCTGAAAATAGGAAAACATATTAATGATATTTACATTTTCATAATTCTTTAAATTATCAAATTATTCTATTTTAATGAGCAGTAGGCATATAATAAAACAAATAGGGCACTTTGGTTTCGTGCAATATCAATATTTATTGCAGTCTAAAAAATGATACTGCACTCAGGGCAAGCGCCTCGTGCAATATCATTTTTCAGAGTGCAATAAAAATTGATATTGCCCTCACCCAAGTGTCATATTTGTATAATATTGTAAGGGAGATAATACATTTGATACGTATAGCTGATCTGTTTGGAATCTACTTTATCTACTACTAGAATTCCAGAATAGTGCCCAACAACCTTGAAGAATGATAATCTGGATCTCGTTGAGGCAAGAAACTTTTAAATGATTTGTTTTTGGTTTATTTTTGAAAACCAGAATTTTTGCCACAATCAGTATATTCTGTTTACTACCGAGCCAAACAGAGGATCATAAAGAAGATTGTGGGTATCAGTCAGCTATTCTATTTCAATTTGCTGATGTTTTATTTTCAGCTAGTGACTTCCTGCTATAGTGATGTAGAACCTTCACATTCACAAATACTTGCTGTTGCCCTACTTTCGCAAGCATCACAAAGCTCAGTCCTGTGCGTAGTATTGACATTGTGTTCTGTCAGTAGCCATGACTATTACAATATTTCTATTAAAACACTGTAGACCAGCTACCATACGCACAAGTGTGTGGGTTTTTGAATAATAAAAATCTTGATTTAGAATACCAAGCTCTTCTGTCCAGCGTTTTCTTGCAATGGGATAAGATTCACTCGCTTGAGCAAATTATAATTTGATAAGGAGATTACTCTTGTTGGAAGTCAACAAGAGAGTGAGAAATATTATGCTCCACGTGCCATATGTCCATAGAATATTTTCAACTTCTTCGTGTTTCGAATAACGAAGAATACATTTTTTAGATGTTTAAAAACAATTCTGAGATTTTATGGGAACACTTTATTCCAAGTGAAATTCACTGAAAGATAAGCAATTCCATTATGGTTAAATAATGAGTTAATTACCTATGATACCCTGGTAAAGGGAGATGTTTGTCTGTTATTGTGTACAATATAATGCCTGAAACTGAGAATTGTAAATATCCTAAGGAAATGTAAAACGGTTTTAAAGGAAGGTCCGAATATGCCCCTTATATAAAGGTTAGTAAGAAATGAGAAAAGCACTTCAAGTTTTTTTTATTATTTATTCATTAAACCTCCAGAGCTGGAGAAACACATATACAATTGAAGTAAAGAAACAATACATACAGTAAAATAAGATAAGAGAATAGTCATATCATGCATCACAGACATGACAATGTTACAATGATGGAGCAAGACAATCTCAAAACATGGCTCCAGTTACTCTGAAAAAATGATCTAGTCAAAAGCTGGAGAAATTCACGCTCTAATGAGCCACGGGATCTAAGAAAGTTTTCACTTGACAGGAGAGCATATATAGAGTCCGTTATACCATTCTCAGGAAGCTGAGGGTCAATTATTATCTTATTGATTGCAGCTCTCACAGGGGAGATCCCAAGATCTATAATTCTTGCAATCAAAGTACCAGGAATTATACGGCCTGTAATAACATAGTCCTGCAGCATATACAGGACAATATCTCTTGCTGGTGTATCGGTTTGGCAGATTCTGTATAATAAAGAAATAGTATAGTGTGCAATAACATTGGCTAGTGTAGGTATATCCAATGCTGATAGTAGATTGGAATGATGGGACCTTTTACCCACACCTATGGCACTTTTGATACATTGGCCTTGAAAGGCCTCTAGTTTAGCCAGTTCTGATTTATTGATAGGTATACTGTCCATACCATGAAGGACTGTGGGAGAGCAAATTGTTTTCCATAGGTAAGCTTTTGTGAATGGGCTTAAAGAATTATCCATCATTCCAACATTCTTTAAGCTGAAATATGCCTGACGGCCTTTAGAAATTCTATGATCGATGTGGGCCGTACATACCCTTGGATTTGAGGAGTAGGTGACACCTAATATTTCGAGGGTATCAACTGTAGACATAGGGGAGGGTCCCAGGGACCATGAAGGAAGATCTATAAGGGAGGATTTAACACTGATCATGCATTGAGATTTTTTCAGACCAAAGGTAAATCGCCACTCCTGGGCATACTCAAAACATACATCAATCAGTTGCTGTAAGCCAGTAACAGTTGCACTCATAAGGGAGATATCATCAGCATATGCAAAAGAGTTGAGATGTAGATTTCCAATTCGAAGTCCAGCATGGTGGCCCTGCAGATTTTTTAGCAGATCATCAATAAAGATGTTAGATAATAGGGGTGACAATATACTTCCCTGTCGAGTGCCTCTTGTTACAACAAAAGGTGAACTACAGGAATTTTTCCACTTCACAATGGAACTGAGACTATTATACCATATATAAAAATCTCCAGTGTACTAAAGGTAAGAATTGTAACAATTTATAAAAGAGCCCATCGTGCCAAATTCTATCGAAACATTTTTCTGCGTCAAGTGAGCATACAAAAACAGGGCTACCACTGTTATGAAAGTACTGAGTAACATCACTTAACAAGTTACATGCAAAGGATGTTCCTCTACCGCTACGAAAACCAAACTGAGTTTTAGATACAGTGTCAGCCGGCATCAAAATCACCTCTAATACCTTAGACAATGTTGAGCTTAAAGTGATTGGTCTGTAATTATCAGGAGAATTGGGGTTTAATGTAGGTTTTTTTTTAGAATTGGTACTATTACTCCGAGAGAGAAAGAGTTTGGTAAATATATATATATATATATATATATATATATATATATATATATATATATATATATATATATATATATATATATATATATATATATATATATATATATATATATATAAAGGTTAATGGCCAACGATTTGGGGATTTTTTAACAAAATGTCCAGAAAAATGGTCTGAAAGTCTGTTAGAATAGATTTCACAAGTTAATATGGCCGAAGCATTTAAATGAATTCCTCTGAATATAGACTATATGCGTACATGAGGTATATACAATATATGATTGTTACATAGATGTATCTTTACTAATGAAATTTTATATATAATGAAAATAGTAGATAGCTCTGAATTTCCTTTATATAGATAAATCATGAGAGCATTGGGCATGCGTTAATTGAATATCCTAAGATGAATCCTTTGTGGCATCAAGTGGAGTCCTAGTTAGGTCAAGTGTTACAAGAGAAAATCTAAAGTTTGGAAAAATACTATGGACATAACAAAATAATTCCCTAATTGACACTGGTATATCACTAAGAAAAAATAAATATACAAAAACCGTCAAAGGGTAAAAGTAATCAACCTTTCAGAGAATAAATATGAACTAACAATACAGTTGAAAAAACGAGTTATATTATGCTGAAATAGGCGGAAACCTCCCAATGTTTGAACAAAAGTTGTAAAATGTATTGATATACCTAGGGTAACCATATGGACAATAAGTTACAAGAGCTCTTTAAAGATAATATTTTATATGAAAATTATACACTATCATGACTTCTTTGTGAGTGTATAGTAGAGCCAATGTTACTTTTCTACCTCTGGATCTTATTTTTCTGTCCTTTTGAATGTTAGGTAAAGAAAAAACGGACGTTGCTATTTGTTTTCTTTCCATTAATTTAAAAAAGAGAAAAAAAGTTTACGTTATGCAGAAATTTAAAAGAAACGAAGTTTGCAAAGTTACCCGTATTTAAATTGCATGTATCATGAATCTCGGTGAACAGTTATTGCAGACACTAACAGCGATGATGACAGATGATACAGCAATTAGTTCTGTTAGACTGGCTAGGATGAAGTTCACGTGAATAATTGAATCGAATAAGAAAAATATGAAACTTTAATTTCAAGTTGATAGTGGACTAGAAATTATATTTTATATAATGAAAATTATACAAACTTGTAATATATATTAGGTTTGAGCTTGATATAAAGTTTCAGTTATAATCAACTGAAATGATAGTGTATCTTTAGAAGTATAAATTAATATATGATAAGCAAGAATAAAATATGAAGCAGAGATGTACCCTTAATCTGCATGTCTTATACACTTCCGTATTTTACTTACACAACCTGTGGCATTTCATACACTTCCAAATACAGTAAATGAATTAAATCGAGAAACTATGCCTCTTTATATGATACAGGAACACGGGGCGTACGTAACCCCTCCTCCTCTACGAGCGTGGGCGCGGATTATACGCTGAACACATACTGCATAGTTTAAAGTAACTCTCAATTTGAATACGAGTGTACCTTGAGTTAAACACTTCGGAAAATGGGAAAATGCTCAGTTTTAGCTCGAGAAATGTATGAAATTGCTTGAATTAACAAATACCATGATGTTGAGCTTTGACCTTTAGTTGGTTTTCACCCCAGCCCCCTCCAAAATAGAAAACAAAAGTATTCTCCATTGGATTTTAACTCCCCGCTTATAGTAACTTGTCTGTCATGAAATTTAACGTTTGATAATGACTAGACATGTGTTTATGGCGAAGGATCTACAGGTACCTATAGAAAAACATCTTAAATCATGCCATTCGTTTTTTCATATGCATCGACTCGGGGACCTTTTCTAGTGGTGAGGGAAAGCAAGCAAGCAGTAGCAATGTCTTAGAGCAATAGTCCATCGGGTTGCCCCCAGACGTTTTCAATAACTTAAGGTGTTAATACTAGTATAGCAATCATAGAGAAATATATAAAATCCCCAAGTACTCTGCAGAAGCAAAAAATAAGTGTGGTTGATGTCAACTTGAGACAATGAAGGAAAGCTATTTATGATACCAGCTGAAACGAGTGCAACATAAGTGTCGGTAAATAGTTGGTATTTTAACTAAGTATATCGTGTATCACCCTTCATCTGATAAGACAATTGGACGAGCCACCCTTAACCCAGATATGATGAGTGTGCAGACGGCCTTCTGGTCCTTGGAGGCTTAAGTGGAAATGTCCCAGGTGTCCTTAAAGCCAACAATAGGAAATACAAGGTGAAGCTATACATCGGCAGACAACTGTTTTCACAATCTTAATGATAATTAGAGCTATATATATATATATATATATATATATATTATAGGACGGGGTACGTTGGCTGGGGGTGGAAATCTCCGGAGGCGAATATTGTAGACACCTGACCGCTTGCCGTTCACTCGTGGGAATGGCACAACCTATGTTCAGCGTTTCGAAGCGCACCAATAATGGATCACGTGGTGTTGTTTTCCGTGATCGTCTGTGTCAACAGGTGGGGTTACTGATGACGTCATGGGAGGGCAAGAGTGTACAACTGCCCTGCGATAATATATCAATAATGAAGTGAGAGATATATCTGTAAGCGGTTTCGACCCGCGCGGGGTCTCATCAGAGGATTTGAGTGGCGGTTGGGGGCTTGTGGTGGCCCCCAAATGTATTTCTCGTATAGTACTGCTGTGGTAGCTGTAATGAACTTAACGATGTAATGTCGAAGATACGAGTATACTGGAATGGTATATGGTTGTGGGGTGCGAGAGAGATGATGATTATTGTTCATCTCCTGTGTGCATGTATATACTAGTGTACTCATAAGTATATCATGTGTGAACCTCCTAATCTATTGACTCGGAGGGGCTGAATAGGTTGTTGTATAATATTCTACCTTATAGGTGAAGAAGCCATGTGTGTAGAGATGCACATCATGGGGGTAAGAGGAGTATGGGATTCGCTGGATCTGATCATACCAGAGTGGTATTAATAGTTAGAACGGGGTAAGTCTAGGTATGGTCAGATCATCTGGGATAGATGCGACAAATGGAAGACATTGCTCTTTTACCGACACATGTTTATTGTGTGTCGGGTGTGTTTTCCTCGAATGAGATGATGAGGAAATATATATGAACTGTGGTCAAAATAAAGAGTTAATTACAGTCCAAATGTGTTCTAGTTGTGATTGTGAAGACCGATCATACATGCATGTAAACAATGTAAGGGTCCTTAACCCACCTTAGAACTGGTCAGTATTCCGTTCTGGGGTTTTCATGAGGTTGAGTCCGGATGGGACGAAACTTCTTAAGCGTTCGATCCACATTTTTTCGAGTTCTAAACGCATTTTGAGACTAGATTTAGAGTCTGGGTGGCCCTTCGCGAAGTTGAGAACTTGTACTTCCAGGGCCTTGGTACCTTTGTGGTCAGGTTCATTGAAATGCCTGCCCACAATGTGGATTGGCTCGAAAGTGAGCTGTCGCTCCAACAATATCGTATACTGCCTTTGTTGCACTATATGTGGAAAACACTACGTAGGCCAAACTAAAAGGCCACTAGTAGAAAGGTTACGTGAACATATCCGTAACATTAAACAGGATAATCCAATCCACATTGTGGGCAGGCATTTCAATGAACCTGACCACAAAGGTACCAAGGCCCTGGAAGTACAAGTTCTCAACTTCGCGAAGGGCCACCCAGACTCTAAATCTAGTCTCAAAATGCGTTTAGAACTCGAAAAAATGTGGATCGAACGCTTAAGAAGTTTCGTCCCATCCGGACTCAACCTCATGAAAACCCCAGAACGGAATACTGACCAGTTCTAAGGTGGGTTAAGGACCCTTACATTGTTTACATGCATGTATGATCGGTCTTCACAATCACAACTAGAACACATTTGGACTGTAATTAACTCTTTATTTTGACCACAGTTCATATATATTTCCTCATCATCTCATTCGAGGAAAACACACCCGACACACAATAAACATGTGTCGGTAAAAGAGCAATGTCTTCCATTTGTCGCATCTATCCCAGATGATCTGACCATACCTAGACTTACCCCGTTCTAACTATATATATATATATATATATATATATGTATATATATATATATATATATATATATATATATATATATATATATATATATATATATATATATATATATATATATATATATATATATATATATATTATCAGGCAAAGCTGGAACGTGCCTTGCAAGTCTATAAAGGAATCATACTGACATGGGATAACACTTTGGTCCCGACGCCTCCTAAAACTCAGGTCATTGCCTTTAGTCAGAATAATCCGAAATGTTCACATATAAAAACAAATTGACCCAGATCTGTTTATCTGTGGTGAATAATAAACGACAGCAAGCCCGACATACCTTTGACCTTGCACTGAGCCTATATCAACCGTGTTCCATATCCATACCTGTCAACCTTAAAACACACAATTTTTATCGAATTTATCTGTTGGACCCTAGTTCGCGACATTTTGTTTAGTAATTTTGTTTCAGACCACCAGGGGGCATGTTGATACTTCTAACCTAGCATTGGGCTTTCGTATATGCAAAATTGAATAGCTTTTACTTAACATTCTTGCATTCTTGTTTAGATGATGTGTGTGATTTTGGGGTTCTCGCCTTAGTCCAAATTTCTGCAAAATTCGAATATGTGATTTTTTCCTTCTCAGCCTCTGCAGACTTTCTTGTTAATACTATTAGGTGATGCTAGGGCACAATGTGTGTTTTTCCTTCTTTAAGCACAAGGCAAAAGTGGCTATTAAGCACAATGTGTAATATGTATAGGATGTACCTAGATCTACCATTCTTTGTTAGATTATATGCTTGTGAACTTCCGTTGTTTGGTTAGGTACACTCGAGGTAACGTCTGACTATTTCAAGCAAATCCTAAAAAAGGTTTGGCGTCAGAGCCCCAAGTGGTGTATGGCGTTGCCACTGACTGCATGTGCATAGGTTGTCAGCGACATGGTGTTAGGTGGTGGTTTTCGCATGGCACTCAGGTTTAGACTATCTTCTACTACTAGATAATCAGGACTTAGCCTCTATAAATGACAGTCTATGTGATGATAGACTAACCGCCAAATCTAGAGTCCTATAATTAGAAGGCCAGTATGCCATATTAGTTCTACTTCTTGTGAGGAGTTTGCAGGATTTTGGATGTGAACAGATGAAAGCTGTATGTCTGATCGTAGCCTAGCATATCAGGGGGAGGGAGGAAAGAAGCCTAGAGCTGCGAGCAAGAATCGGTTAACTGCTAACTAAAGATTGGGTTGTGATACATATTAGGCAATTTATAAAGGAACGGCTGCAAGGACGTACATATGCTTAAGTATATAGCCATAGTACTTATTTGTAATATCAACAATTTGTGCGTGATTAATATCAAGGTATTTGTATTTGTTGATTTATTCAAACAGTTATGAAAGATGTTACGTCAATCAATAAAGATATATACATAACCATCCAGTAAACTTGTTCGGAACAGGCAATCAGGGTCTTTGTACCAAGAGGTTGTCTGATCGTCGAGTACACACCAATCATTGATTGTGACTAATTCATCTTGTTATTAGTGCCATCTATTGGACAGGTACATGTTAAGATTCATCGTTATTGCCAAACGACATGCAGATGGTTCGTATTGTAGTGGCGTTTGCTGGTTACCCCATACACGAGCTGCTGTATTGTAAGCTATGGATCAACACTGAGAAGAAGGCGTTCTGCCGATTTCTAGCTAAGGCCTAAATCAGCCATATTTGAATGCCTTCCTTTGGAGGAGATAGATGGCACTGCGGTATGCTCGGAGGCGCCCCCCATGTCATATGTCATTGTCTATCATTGTGGATAGATGGCACTGCGGTATGCTCGGAGGCGCCCCCCATGCCATATGTCATTGTCTATCATTGTGGATAGATGGCACTGCGGTATGCTCGGAGGCGCCCCCCATGCCATATGTCATTGTCTATCATTGTGGATAGATGGCACTGCGGTATGCTCGGAGGCGCCCCCCATGCCATATGTCATTGTCTATCATTGTGGATAGATGGCACTGCGGTATGCTAGGAGGCGCCCCCCATGCCATATGTCATTGTCTATCATTGTGGATAGATGGCACTGCGGTATGCTAGGAGGCGCCCCCCATGCCATATGTCATTGTCTATCATTGTGGATAGATGGCACTGCGGTATGCTAGGAGGCGCCCCCCATGCCATATGTCATTGTCTATCATTGTGGATAGATGGCACTGCGGTATGCTAGGAGGCGCCCCCCATGCCATATGTCATTGTCTATCATTGTGGATAGATGGCACTGCGGTATGCTCGGAGGCGCCCCCCATGCCATATGTCATTGTCTATCATTGTGGATAGATGGCACTGCGGTATGCTAGGAGGCGCCCCCCATGCCATATGTC
>OZ012690.1:39483956-39496456 GCA_963942565.1 Maea johnstoni
CTGAAATCGAAGTAGATAGGTTAATCTATCATCCAAGATAAAAACGCTGTAGTAACTAAATGAATGAATCTTTAATAAGCTTTACAATATCATCGACAGGTAATGATGATCAAAATGATAAAAAACATTTATCTCTTCTTTTCAATTGTCTAGTAATCAAATTGTACCTGCAAACAGGAAATCAGATATATTTACAATGATTATACATTTCTGAGTCTCTTTTTATATCAATATCTAGATATAAAGGGAGCTCAGTCATCATCAATGCCCATAATAACAATTACATGCATGGCAAATTGATATCATACACTCTGCTCTGGCCAAGGAAAGCGCTTCTTACTAAAAGGCATATCACACTTGCAGGGTGGGGAGGGCGGGGTAGAAAGAACTAACCATCTGAACTGTCGAACTGGACAGTCACAAAAATACTTTTCCTTATGTGTATGTATGCATGTATGTATGTATGTATGTATGTATGTAGTTGTGGCATCTCAAAACCCTATCACCTATTGTATTTAAAGGATAAGGCAAACATCGGCTAACAATCATTGTAATAAGAATTCTATTCATACGGCATACCACACCTCTTTACATTTTGCAAACACCAACTCGGCGCCATAAAGCACCTATACCTGCCATTACCATAAACGAATCAGGTATGCTCTTAACAAAAATATTTAGCGTTCATGTTAATCAGTCTCTGTCATCAATTCGAATTTCCTATGTTCTATCTACATGTACATACACAGTATGTAAAAGCTTTTGGCCCGCAACACTAGGCTGCAGCCTAATGGCTAATATTACACTTTCACCTTATCAGGTTTCTGAATTGTGCCCATTGCTGCAAGTCTTCATTCACTTCTATCTTGCGATTTGGCATTTGTCTGGTCATTAGAAATGGTCACGTTGCCGCTTGGATCACCATCATGATCTGCGTCAGAATTGAGTTCTTTACTGCTACCGGTACGCGCATTGTCCGTCTGCCTACTAGTCACTGCTGCTGCAGGGGTAGGAGTTACATTATGTTTTGATCTTTCGGATTTGGAAACGCTTTTTGAACTGGAATTGCCTGTTGCTGGTGAGGCCAACGTGGAATTCAAGGGAGTTTGAGTCTCAGCACAACCTGTAATCAAAGTCTGCGTTGATTGGTTAGAAATGAAGGTGACCTCTGCATCATGACCTTGACTCGGTATCTCCATGGCAACCGCCGTATTTGGCTCTGTTCTATCGCTAACCAGAACAGCCTCACTCTGGGGCAGGGTGGAAGTGTTTGTGGTAGGAGAATCATTCTGAGGTGTGTCTATATTCTCGCCCACTGCTTCTGAATAGCTAGGAGGTCCCTTGGCCATGGTCTCGTAAGGGGGAGGCATCATCATGCCTGGACCGAAGTAATTTCCGTAGGGCATGTCAGAAGATCCAACAATAGGGGGCGGCAGCTCACACGAAACTGATGCCATACCAAGATTTTCACGCCCTGTGAAGGAATAAGTAAAATCTGTCATTTTTGTTATATAATTCGTATCAATTACAAATACGCATTTGATAATATGATACAATGCTTAAAAGGGAGAGAGCTGTTGCTTAGGTTTAGAGTACTTTTGAAGCGATGTAATTTCATCTGCACGCAGAATATTATAAAGGCAGAAAATGACTACTTATCATTACCATCCTGTTTCATATATATATATATATATATATATATATATATATATATATATATATATATATATATATATATATATATATATATATATATATACATATATATATATATATATATATATATATATATATATATATATGTATATATATATGTATATATAAATGTATATATATATATATATATATATATATATATATATATATATATATATATATATATATATATATATACATATATATATATATATATATGTATATATGTATATATATAGATATATAGATAGATCTTTATATATATATATATATATATATATATATATATATATATATATATATATATATATATATATATATATATATATATATATATATATATATATATATATATATATATATATAGATGTGTGTATATATATATAAATATATATATATATATATATATATATATATATATATATATATATATATATATATATATATATATATATATATATATATATATACAAATATATGCATAACAAATACGATTACGAACCTCTCCCTCTGGGTGCTCGAAGTGACCTTTGCCTGCGTATTCGCCGTTTGGAGCTGCCCACACATATGTAATACACACACAGTGCGACCAGGAAGACTGTCAGCATCCCGACCAGCGTACCCACTAAGATGCGCCAGCTACAAATAATAGAACAGTATGACAATGTTTTTAACTGATTAAAGAAGTTACAGTGCAGTTGTGAAACAAAGAGAATATATTGCAGAAGAAAACCTAACCCAAAATGTATGTAGGTATTCATGTTGATATGTATGTATTTTTGTATATATTCATGTATGTGTGAGCCATATTTCTTTGGAGATTGGTTATGCATATCATATGTATAATGCACCTGTGTGTGTTATTCAGCCTATGAGTCTACTTTGGCGAAGATGATCATGAACTGGCAGTCGTATTTATACTGATGAATTTTCCTCATTACAACTAAAAGTAACGGACCCGTACCTGCCCTTTTTGACGGGCCCGTTGCGGCTTCTTACATTCACGTAACCAGCCAGTCATTCTCACAAGCCCGCGGTTCTTACGGCGGAGAAAGACATCTAGCGACCATAACAAGCACTATGTATTGTAAGCCTTTTATCACAAAAAGCCACTTTTTCAATTTAAATTTTTTGAATTCTGAGATAAAACTTTTAAAATGTTTTAAATAAAGTATATCATACATCTAATAACTGCAAAGTGATCATAAGAGCAACATGTGTTTTGCAAGTATTGTATTGTATTGTATTGTATTGTATTTTGTGTTTATTGGATGCACACAAAAAGTACAAAATCATACGATATACAACGCATTACATAGCAACAGAAAAACACGAGCGATGAATATTAGAGCAGTACACTAGAATATGAAAACCACCAGAAGTAATACTGTACACAAAGGGTCAAAACGTATTTATACTTAGCAGATTGATAGGTTTGCAGATTTGAACCCTTATTGGTTGGGGGTCAATTAAACACTATCGTTCAGCTATGTATTTTAGCGGTCAGCATATGAGATGAAAAAAACTCCTCTAGAGAAAAGTAAGCTAGGTAAACAAGAAGTCAGCAAACAAAACACAATTACGCTTAGCTGCGAAGAAATCCCTTTTTAGATTTTGGACAAGGAAAAAAACTTTATTTACAGCCGATCAGAGCACGTGAGTACATCAAGCTGATAGTGTTACCTGATTTGAAACATATGTCAACCATTGATTGGAATGGAGCATAGTCAGGCTGCCTCCCCATAAGATCATGAACGATGTTTAGGCATCTTCCAGTATTCTTGAAACCACCACGTTGTCTAATGCGTTTAGCTGTTCGTAGATTTCATCTCTGTCACAATTCTTTTAAATGAAGATATTAAAAACAACTTTTCCAGCAGCTTTTGAAATTTTGAAATTACAAGCCCGTAACAGTTATGTAACGTGACCGGTCAATGGACCCGTTACATGCCTGTGCCCATTAACAGGCATGTACCGAGCATGTAACGGACCCGTATAGGACTGTTAACTTTTACCTGTGTAGATAACACTCTATCACCTGCTCTGCTGTAATTCATTCTCTATGCTGATTGGTCAACAGGTGTTAGACCTGGAGACGATCACATTTTGTAGATTCAATATCGAACGGCAAAATTCAATGATACCACTTGAACCACCCTTTTATTTGATATTACTACTTGGCTATAGTCTGACCCCTGTAGAGCATCATCCTCGTTCTGGCCTCCGAAGTTATTGTTATATTCTATGAGATGTATTTGTTCTTTTTTCTTAGCATGAAAGAGAAGTTGATAAATTCGTTACGCCCTGTTGGAAAGTGCGGTCCGGCCTGCTAATCCACCCTCAATCATCCATATACCACTCAGCTCCGCCTCGTGGGATCTGGATGACTTTGGATGGATAACAGGCCGGGCCGCACTTTCCAACAGGGCGTAACTAATAACATATACTTACTGAAACGACCACCAGGCAGTGGTAAGACATGTTGACACAGGAGGGTACTTTCCTGCTATGCTTTTGCTGGCATCTGTGCAGCACATGCGCTGGCTTTTGGTCCCGCAGCAGTAAGCAGGCCCGCCACCTAGCGAGTTGCACTGGAAGCCTGGTCTCCAGCGGTTGTAGACGTCACAATAACTCGTGCACTCCTCGTTTGATCGGACGGAACCTTTGGTATAATAAGATAAAACGGATAAAGTGGTGATAATAATAATAATAATAATAATAATAATAATAATAATAATAATAATAATGATAATAATAATAATAATAATAATAATAATAATAATAATAATAATAATAATAATAATAATAAAAATAATAATAATAATAATAATAATAATAACAATGATAATAATGATGACAATAACCTATATGTCAACATCGAGTTTTTAAGACCTTTGGTCGGGGTAATCAGAAATCTTGAAATCTTGGCCCCTACCTTATCCTGCTGCCTCCAAGGCTTGATTGCCTGTGGCTTTAATACACTTACAATCTTCCGGTTTTGATTTGTGGCATTTTAAGTCTATGTCTTGGAAAAAGAGTGTCACCATTGGTATCGTTCTACAGCCACGTTAGTGTGCCACCATGTCTTATCAGCAATTTGCAATCTGTGGCGTTGTGAATGTGATGGTTACACTTGACAATTTTGTACCAAAAACAGCTTTTTTCTCGCTTGGCCTATTACTGATGTACTCCCCTCACGCATTTTCAACGTTTTCAGATTATGATAGAGGGTGGGGTTGAAAATCTTATTAAATTTGCAGAGCATTATTCATTGTTTATATGATTTTTGAGTCGATCTGGCAATCCCTCAAGGTCACATCATTAAGAATTCCTTGAAACGAAATATGTGGATAAGAAGAGCGAATGGATTTCTTTTGCACTATATCCAAAAGTTTAATGTTATGGTGTTCATGCAGGTTGGGTGTCTACGTGCTCTTCACCTATGTACCATATTGACCCTCTGATATAATGGACGTGCAGGCTGTATTCTAGGGAAGCCGGATAACACTGTTTAAGCCCCTTCTGAAGCACCTCAATACAGAGTCTTCGAGCCTTTTGGTCAAGGCAATCAAAACATCTGGTCTCCTGCCTTTGGAAGCTTGCCTCTCTCTCTCTCTCTCTCTCTCTCTCTCTCTCTCTCTCTCTCTCTCTCTCTCTCTCTCTCTCTCTCTATATATATATATATATATATATATATATATATATATATATATATATATATATATATATATATATATATATATATATATATATATATACATATATATATATATACATATATATATATATATATATATATATATATATATATATATATATATATATATATATATATATATATATATATATATATATATAGTGTTCGTGACGACAGGCTCCAAAGCGGGCTGTTGCAGCTTCGATGATGCGGGCTATCTGCGATGCTGCCTTACCTGACAGGCAATGAGTAGTGGTTGCTACTGTCCGGGCCTCGCAGGAATGCGCATGTCCCAATAGAAACAGTTGGCTCAGGCATTTGTCAAATGGTTTTCAGTTGGTAGTGTTTAACTATGGTATTCCCTACGTATGGCTACATGAACCGCCTCCTATTGGCATTTGCGAGTTTGATGGGATGGCTTCTTCTGATTACATTTATTTTGGGGGGCAACCCAAGAATATTGCACCTTGGATGGGTCAGAGAAGCATGTTCAGACAATGCAGCCACCGAAAGAGTTTGCAGTTCATTGGTACCCTTTGAAAACATGGCGGGAAAAGAGTTCACGCGTGAGGAACGAACCGTCCGCAACTGCATCACAGGTGAGGCTCTGTTTAACACCACGGAACTGAATGAGACGTTCGCGACTGACATCAGAGACTCGGTCTTCACCGCATTGAAGATGGAATCAGCCAGCGAACGACAAGCGTCGTTCCAGAAGGTTTTTCAAAAAAGGAAGTGGGGTTCAAATAATCCACCCTCAGGCCTGGGTTCGACATTACATTTTGCCCAAGAAGAGATAGCTATCCTCCATTCTGTTATTAATGACTTAAAGCTGGTACTAAATAAGGACAGGATCTCCATGCTGGATATTCCGTGCGGAGATATGACTTGGATGCAGCGGTTTCTAGATACCCGCGATGATGTGGACTACACCGGAATGGAAATAGTACCAGAGCTCATCAACCAACACAAGGCAACGTTCGCAAACAAACCATGGCGGTTCATACATCAAGATATCGCGGCAAGTCCTCTGGAGAAAGCCTACGACCTCATCCACACACGTCACATGTTACAGCATCTAACAGGCCGCGAGGTTTTTACAACACTACGTCATTTCTCTTCCAGCGGAAGCGGCCTTCTTCTCGCTACCACCTTCGCTACATACCCCCTTATACACGAGCTTGAGCTGAACCGGGGTGGGAGGTACCGTACCCTTAACCTGGAACTACCACCCTTCTCCCTGACTAGGCCTTTGTGCTACAGCAGGGACGGCCCTGCTGGATGGCCCAAGTATCTGCATCTAACAGCACTGTGGAAGTTCCCGCTGAGGACTTTTCGGAAGTGTGGGAAAAAGTTTAGGATTCAAAAGGTTAAACTGCATGGTGTAGAAGAAGAGCTGTGCTCCTGTGATGAGCAGTCACGTTCTTAGATTAATCGACTATTACTAGCAGTTGCTTCTATCTATCATTATATCTATCTGTTCATCTATTTATTCAATATTTCATTCATTGATTCATCCCCTGGCTCTTGATATATCTATCTAATGTTTTTGACAGTATTATCATTATCATTATTGTTATTATTATTATTATTACTATTATTATTATTATCATTATTATTATTATTATTATTATTTCATACATTATTATTAATATGATATAATATGATATACTACTACTACTACTACTACTACTACTACTACTACTACTACTACTATTTAAGAAACACATTTTTTTATAAGACCTTTTGCTCTACTGAATTTGGACACCTCTTCTGTCGTATTAACGCAAATGATTGTATAACCTGTTGGCAATGATGGACGAAAACTGAGTATCCGCAAAAACCACTGCCAAATACCAGGTCACTGGCAAATGTCTCATATGCCTTTAGCCTGTTTCGAACTGGGCAGTGGTGAGAGACGGCGATAGACTAGGATCGGTTGATGCCCTCAAACACAATAAAGATATCGGTTTATATAAACTCCTCCAGACGCATCAAGCATGCAGAAGGTTTCTAATTCGACAAGCTGTTGCTTTGATTCTGACGTCTGCTAAAACGAATTTGCGGTGAACATAGATATATATTATGATGAATGCTTTCTGACAAAAGACCTCATCTTATTGCTGTATACGAAACTATATTGAAAATTGAATGTGACGACTTTGATCTCAAATACAAGTCTGGTAGTTTAAAGATGTGCCATAAATCTGCCAACATTATGGATATTATATTGAAGATAAAGAATGTATATGTAATATGAAACGAATATATTAACATTAAAAAAGTATTTGAAAATGAAAGTACCAGATTCCATCTAGTTATTAAAATGGAAATACCGTGAAGAAAAAATTACACTGGAATTCTCTGTGGAATTACTGATGAGCTTCTATGCAGTCTCCAGAAAGTCCAAACAATGCCTTCAGAGTCGCCAGTGGGAATAACGGAATTACAGTTCCCGGTTTCTATCTCCTCGCGATATGAGCTAAGCTCTAGGAAGTGTTGACTATATCTTGACCCCCATTCCTTCTTCAGAATGCAAGTATGAGGAATTACTATTGAAAAATACCGGCGAGGCATCGTAACATATAGTCATCATTTAGAGATACGTCTGCCTTGGCTTATTTTTACCTGTATTTTGTAGAAAACTGTCTCCACTAAAGATTTTATCACCAGTTTGAGTATTAAAGACCTCCTGGCTGAGTTACGTAATGGACAGATGAGCGCTGTAGACGCTGTTAGAGCCTATCAGTTAAAGGTAAGAAACACTACCTCATGTACTACTACTACTACTACTACTACTACTACTACTACTACTACTACTACTACTATGTATAAACGGGATGGAAGTTTGTTACCTCTCACTTTCATTTGTCTTCTGTTGGTGCATCATGACTTGGCAGTATCTAGTAAAAGAGTGGCCGGAAAAAATAATGTTTCTGGCTTCGGTAGGATTCAAATAAACTCCACTACTTGTTGCGTCTCTGTACCTTAAGCCTGATTGGGAGACAACGGTTGTATCTGACAAACGGTATCTTTTGGATAATCCTATGTTTATCATTCATTTTTACAACAGGAAGGTGTGGCGAGTTTTTCTATTTCCTGCTGATAGCTGTATCAGCTTTGTGCGTTGTGTGTCACTCTTGTTAAATATCTCATTTGCAACATAAATCAGAGACAATGGCGGACAATAAGAACAGTTTGTCCTATCAAATGCTTTGATGTTTTAATCAAAATTGTTTTGCTATTTTAGCAATGCTTTCAAGTTTTTTTTTGCTATTTTAGCTTTCAAGAATGAAAACTCAATGTATTGTTTATCAATCTAGCCAAGGACCAGGTATATGCCACCCATTTACCCTTTGGGCAAGGACATCACTTATATGGGTGCTTCATATATTTGCTGTTTGCCTTTTACATTTGTCGACTGTAATGTAAATGATAATTTACTTATATCAAAATATGATCTCGTGTATGTACGTCATTGCAGGCCTTGGAAGTAAATGAACGATTGAACTGCGTAGTTGAACCCTATAAGGAAGCAGAGGTGAGAACATTATCTAGAATGTGTGCAGTTTGTACTGGCATCCTTGAATGAACCAGCCTAATTCTACACTTAATACATATTCATTTCCTTGTAGGCTGTGACGCGTTTTTGTTACAGCGTATCATTCTTTTATACGGGAATTAATCTTATCAGGTGGATTGGAAAATTAAAAAGTATCTGAAACGGTAAACAAAAGTACATTGCCACATGAAAGCTTATAGCTACTTGGTAAGTACTGTCACTGATGCCAGTGACTTAGGGTTTTACAGAGTTCTCCGATTTTCTCCACTTCTTACAACTGGCTAGTCACGGAAGGTGACGATTATCGAAATTCCACATTCCAAATCCCCTTTGTTTGACTAGAATCATGCTGAAACATTTCATGATTGTGTTTTCATTATATGCAAGACTATTGCTGAGGAGTTGGACAGAGCAGAGACAAAAGGGCCTCTCCATGGACTTCCATTCAGCGTCAAGGACCAATTTGCATTGAAGGTACGTACAATGGAAGTAGACAAAATACACGTGAAATGGGCAGGGAACAGGTATATGGAAATATAAAAGGAATAATTGATGCAAATAACACTATATGACATTTCTTGCCTTTTAACAAATTAAACGAGTATTGAGAAACACACTCTGGTGTATACTTTGTACTTATTAACATTTCATATTTGCTTTGGAGGAATTAAAATCCTGTTATGGCTGTGCATATTGATTCTGAATGTAACACTTTGTATTTTTCTTTTGTTTTCATCTATTTGAAACGTTTGCAAAACTAGAATGGATACGTATTTTTAACTTGACATGACAGAATCAAGAACGTGTAGGAAAGAGTGTAGTATAAAATCATAGAGCTATGTACACCATATTTTTTTTGTTAATGAAACTCTGACAAAACACTCTCATTTGACAAAGAACACTTCCAAAAAAAAAGGGATATCATTGAAGCAGATTTTTGTAATTTTGTTGGCTGACTCCCATCAATTACAGGCTTGGGAAAGTATGGAGTATATGTAAAACCCATGCTACATGTATAAGAACATCTTTTCTCAAAGGGGCCTAAACGGTGTTTAGGTTTTCAGTCAAGTATGCATGTATAATTGAAATGCTATAAATGTGAAATGGTGGCGGCTTTTCCATTATTTTTGTCTACAAAACCTGTATTAGGATTGACATAATTTTCTATCAGAAATCTGATAATATGATATAGCAAATAGAGATATAAATGCAGCTGCTCGTAGTGACTTAAAAAGTTCGTTTTCATGTATCACCATATAAATTTGATGTTGAAATATCAAAACACAACAACCTTTTCAATAATCCAAATGCTAATGAAGCTCAATTCGTCTGATATGTTCTACGCAATAAATAGTACGTATATTTTAGTACCTGACGTCATAAGTGGCTGGTTTGTAAAAACTACTTGCATATTAAAGCGTGTTTCTTTCAGGGCTATGAGTCGCATATCGGGTTGGCTAAACTGGTTGGAATAAAAACTAAAGATGACTGTGCTCTAGTCAAAGTAGGTAACGTTTATATATCATACTTGAAATGAATTTTATGTTGTGTTTGTTCAAAATGGTATTATCGTGGCTATGACTTTAATGTAAACCAGTATACCTGCAATTGTCGATTTTATATAAAGTTAATCAGTTCGTGGAGTAGAAATTGGTATGTAATTATTGTAATTGCATGTCATTGTTTCGGACATGCACAGCTTGTTACTGCTTTCTTGCATCCACGCGCATTGTGTTGTAACTGTGACGTCACGATTATGACGCGCGCTCTTGATTGACCAATCAGGTCTTTGTTTACACTGGCGACGCGTTCTTTGAAACGATCGCGTCGACGCCGGACATGCTGCAAGACTTCTCCCATACGTTTGGGTATATTTGCGCCCACCCACCCTCCCTTTTTAAAGACTTAGTTGCTTCTATGTATGGGCATTATAGATATTAAATCTCAACCTCAAATTCTAACTATAATGTAAATTTGTATGGCAGTTGAATGTTGTATGTATTACCATGCTTACAGTCATGCGTAAACCGCCTCACAGGTGCAAAAACCTGTAAATATTGTATATATATATGTTTTATATTTGGCGTTGGCGGCTTCGGGATCGCAGCTTTAGCGATCTAGCATTACGATTATATTGCTGTGGTTTCTAGGCGGTCATCGCCTGGCTATGTAGTTAAGTGATAATAAACCTGTTATACTGCATGTTCTTGGCTTAAGTGTCCTTTTTAACAATGAAATGTTCTCAAACAGTATCGATGTCAAAAATACATAATGTCATGTGAAACATTTCGTTGCAAAAGTGCTAGTGTAAAATGAGCTTTTCAGTGACAAGTGAACTTATCAACAAGAATGTAACATATCTATTGTTGAACTATGAATTGGATGGATAGAGAATGCCCTTCTAGAAGAAAAAACTTTTGCATTATGGAGTTTTTCCAAATCAAAGGTATTGAACAAAAATTGTTAAAACGATGAGGGGGAACACATACCTAAACATTAATAAACTTGGTTTGATGGTCCTTCATTAAGAAAACGTACAGAAAACGCATGCTTTAAACGTGCTTTTGATAAAGTTGCTAGTAACTCTGGTTTAGTTTGTTACTTTCCCCAGAATCTTTAAATTCATTTTGTATATGTCAGTTCAGAAACGGAAAAAAATGTTTAACAGAACTTCCAAATTCTATCTGGCCCGTATCATAAATGAAAAGTATCACAGTTTATGTTCTAAGAAAGATATCTATCTATTTCGAATGTGGTTTATATTCTGAGAAAAGAAATGAAATATTTCATTTCATTTTCATTTTTTTGTGTTTGTATTAAATCAAACTCGTTCCTGTTATCTGTGTAAAAAGTTCGTAAACAAATATGCTAACCTTTAAATATCATTTTCTTAATCATTTTTTATCTAGAAATATGATGTAGATATGTAGTAGTTTATCCTCTTTACGTAATTGGTACACTTGATTAGAAAACATATATTCGTATATCCTATTTGTATAGCCTAAACATTCGATTAGCTCGATTAGCACCCTATTAGAAAACAGACGGTCAGCATCATGACTCAAAATATTTTTACACTAGATTCTTAAGAAAATGGGCGCAATTCCAATCGTAAAAACTACAGTTCCACAGACGATGTTAAGGTAAGGACATTACTCATGCGCTATGTCTATACAGAATTTGGAAGATATTCTTGCCCTAGTAAGGTAAATTAATTAACAAAATTACATCTCTCTCTCTCTCTCTCTCTCTCTCTCTCTCTCTCTCTCTCTCTCTCTATATATATATATATATATATATATATATATATATATATATATATATATATATATATATACATATATATATATGAGCATTTTAGTGCATTTAGTTTATTGCATTGTTACCATAACCATTAACCTTCAAGTATATCTCGAAAGACTGTTGTTCCATGTACTGTGTTACTTAATTTTGCTGTCGTTCTGTCTTGGTTTAATTCGATTTTAATCTTATTATAACTCACCATAACAGTAATAGTTCATATGTTGAAATGGGATATCGCTAAAG
>OZ012690.1:39506456-39512586 GCA_963942565.1 Maea johnstoni
TCACATACCCTCTTCTATTTTGCAAGTACTGAGAAGTAGATTTGAGAAATAGATTGACATTTATGTCTGATATCCCACGTGAGATTTTACAGCCTGAAACATGCAGAGTATGAAAGAAGGATAGACAGGCCGAACTACCATGACTTAGTCCCAGTCATGTTGAGAACTATATCTCATGCAGTTTGGCTTCATGTTTTAGGCTCTACGGGATGAGTGCATTGATCTTTGGCGCAAGAAGGGTTTGGATGCCCTGATCTGCCCAGTTGGTACATACATACCCATGCGCCACGGAGATGCAAAAGGGTTAGAGGGAGATGAACGCCTTTGTAAGTTTTCTTGACCCTCACACTGCATTATGAAATAAAGCTTTTTAGAGTACACCAGAGTTTGAGTGTAGTTTGAAATATGTTTCCTAATCTAATTTGGTAAAATCAACCCTACAGTCACATCCAATCCTCACAAAATAGCACTAACTTATCATCCTGTACCCTTAATACAATGATACCCTTACACATCATTGTGTATCAACTATATTCCATGAAAGGAATGTACTGTACTTACCATCATATTACATTTACCTGTTTTATAACTAGTAAGGTACATTTGATGTAATGGCCGTAGTCACTTATAAATACTATCATAACAATTGTGTAATAGTACTAATTTGATGTGTCTGTTGATGTTGTTTTTAGGGGGCATGGCCTTCACGGCTTTTTACAATGTCCTGGACTTTCCAGCAGGAGTAGTCCCAGTGACTAAGGTCTCCAAAAAGGATATTGATGATTCAAAAAATTTTCCTACGCCTCGTGGACCAGAGAAAGTGGCAAAAGAGGTATGTCAATGTGTAGGAACTGATCTGTCAAACCTTTCTCGCAAACTGGCACGAATATGGCGAAACAGCAACTATATACAAAATTCCAATTTTTCAAATTGAACCTATTTCTTTCACAAAAGAGAGGAATCTGGTCAGTATAAGTCATACGTGTTGAAGGGTATTCCAAATGGAAGAAGCGTCCCCCAGTTACATCAACTACGGGCCTGTACCTCGTCGCGATATATGACCAAAACTGTTGAAAGTGACGTAAAAAAACAATTCCTGTCTTCCTTTGCAGTCTGCAAAAACTTCACTGCCACATTGCCATAAATTATCCTTTGGAAAAGTATGTAAGTAGATACCAAGCGAAGTTCCTTATATGATCGAGGCCTCACGTTTTCATTATATGGGATGATCGATCATGGGGCTGCCCAAAATGAAAATGGATCCTGTTATGGAGATTGTGTGCGCACATGGCGCTTTGACTTTAATGCTAAGAAGAGTTGCGTTCTTGTTTTTGGGGAAAGTCGTAGTGAACAACACTACATCTCTTCCATTAGATCTTTCTGCCTAGGCCTTGATAAGGTGGAACGAGAGATGATTGCGACCATGTAGGTATACATGTTTCAATCTTCCGGAAAATGTAAGTGGTATCAGTGAGAGAATGTCAAAGGCACAAAGAACCTTCAATGCACTGACTGGTCTTGGGATATGCAGGTGCAGATCAACAATGGCTACATGTAATATAATCTTTTGGTCTGTGGTAATGCCTACTGCCCTTTATGGTTGCGAGTTGTAGAAGTTAAACGGTGGAAGTGTATCTTTACTCGAATCGTTCCAATCTTATGTGTGCAAGAAAATACAAACTTTCCACCCATGAGTACCAAACGCCTCCTGCCTGTATAGCCTTGGGTGGACAAGAATTGAGAGGTATGTGCAGGTTAAAAAACTTCTTTTTGTTAGTTCAATCATGGCAATTTGCTGTTTCAAAAAGTATTTTACTTTAAAGGATGATTTCGGCAATTCTCGAATGGATACATTATGTGTATCTAACCTGTTGAGCACTCTGTCATTGTTCAACCTTTCTTATGGGGTATCTAGCATGGTTTATAGGGGCCATATATATGAAAAGACTCTATGGAAAAAGATGGTATGGAAGCGGGTATGGTCCCTTGACGTTACATTTTTCAAATCTGAATGTAAGATGCAGAAAAGCCCCAATACCATAAGTATGGTCAACATAAACCAAAGATAGTTAACCTGGTGAGCACTGTCCGACAAGTACCTGGTGGATATTAACACCTTCAAAACAGTAGCACATTGAGTCTGAGAAGCGATCCTGCTTCGAATGGATGACATTAGACTTACCGCTGTGTGATTTGGCGGCACCTGAGAATGTCAGGCATCTTGTCCTCAAATGCCCATAATCAGAACATTTATGCACCGCAATACTCGCACAACTCAAACAATCTGTACATAACACACTCTTTTTTAATGAGATTTTTTAATGAGATTTTGCCGATCTTACTAGGAAACCGATGGAAAATATGTCTTTTCAGCGGATGGAGAGTTTCTGGCATAGAGTCGGCAGAAACATACACAAGATTTATAGAAATAATTTAAGACTCAGGAAGGGGTTTTGTTAGGTTGACACCTGCTCCTGAGACCAACGAAATCCTGGGCGTCAAAGAGTGCCTATTTAAGGCTATGATAATGATATCCTCACTAAACTGTGTACAATAACAACGTGGGATTGAATCCTACTATTTGTCTTTTGTGTAAGTATAATTGTATGCTTGTCTCTGTTAATACAAATTATGTTACGTTTTATTAACATGTATTATTTAATGTATTTGTTTTGCATACGTATATATATATATATATATATATATATATATATATATATATATATATATATATATATATATATATTTATATATATATATATATATATATATATATATTTGTATATATATATATATATATATATATATATATATATATATATATATATATATATATATATATATATATATATATATATATATATATATATATATATATACATTGTAGTTATCCTACAGTCAATAAACTATATATAATGGGAATTTGACTTCCGATTTGTAAAGTTCATTGTAGATGATGGTTGGTGGGGAAGGACTTCCGGTTGGTGTGCAGGTGGTGACGTTGCCATGGCAAGAGGAGCGCTGCCTTAGAGTTATGAAAGACATAGAGACTGGACTGAGACAGTAGAAAAATCACAAGCCTTACTTTGTGCCACTCTTGGAAAACCGAGTGTACCCAATGCTTCCTTTTCCTAATGTTTCCCAAGGGTATTGAGCGAGAATTCTCTTCAAAGCTTTCTTTCGGTCAGTGATTGGTGTAAGGAGGTCAACTGTGTTACAAGCTACGTAAACCCCTCGGAAGCTTTGGTGTATGCAATACCCTATTGGGTTAATCTCTTCGGCTTTGTTACATTTTGGTATATCACATACCCCACAGCTTCCTTCGGTTTTCTTCACTACTGACAAAAAGCTATGAATTAGGTGAGCTATGGTAGAAAAAAACTGCCAATGGTCAAAATTCCAAACAAATTCCTTTTTTGAACAAAAAAGTCCATTTTCTTTTATCTAGTAAGAGCTTCATATTTTGAATACCTCCTGAAGGGTGACCTTAAATGGTACTCTAGATTTCCAATAAAAAAAGAAATCAAAGTTCTCGGCTTGTCTCTCCATCAAACATAGTCAAGTGTTAAATTATCAGCTTAAGGCATGTGTGAAATGTTTCATTTAAGTGATGTATTTGGTGATTATTGCTGGGAAATCGATAAGAAATATAGGCTAGTTTCAATTTCATCTAAAGAACCTGGAAAATTAACAAGCATATTAACTGTAGCAGGTTCTGCCAATGAATTTACGGAACTATGCCAACTCTGTCATCAGGAAAAGTTTTATGCCATTAGCTGACATTAATTTAGTGCATGTCATTCAACGACTTTGGTTAAGTTTTTGTTGAGCTTACTAATCCAGGCTCTTATACGAACTGTGATCTAAACTCGCTACTCCACATAGACAAAAAGTAATTTCTACAAATCTATCTAATCTGAAGAATGTCTAATTATCAAAAATGTAGTATCAAAATCGAATGAAAAGTCATATTCACACCTAAAATCAATAAGCGTCGGTTCATTCTGTAATGGCATACTAGGTAAGTGTAATCGATCAGACTCTGATGTTCAATACATAGCACTGAGGTAGATAGTTATGTTCACGGGTTTAATAGTAAACTGCAAACATGTGTGATTTTTGGACTCAAGTCTGCCAATGGATAACTGGACTTTGAGAGTATGATCTGACTAACAAAGAGAAAATTGCTGGTGATTTACAAAAATAACTGTATTTTCTATATTTTAATCGAGGGTAAAATAGTTTTATATTCCAAGTAAGAGTTGAAAAACTTAAATATCAAGAGAAATACATGTTGGTGAAAAGAATAAAAGGTAAAACTGGCATACTCAAACAGGATTTAACATCTTCTCTCAGCTTGTTTATTTATATTCAATCGTGTTAATTTTTTTTACATACAATTAAACAATGTTACATATAGCACCTTTGAGATTCTTCTGTAATATATGTGTTACATAGTTAAGATATATAGTAGCATAGTGCTGAATGTTTGTACCTGTACCTATGCTGCAGAGTCCACTGTTCCATGGAAAAATGAATAAACATGATTTTGAAAAAAAGTTTTGGTTGGACTGCATGTCCGAAAACTTTGCCTAATAATTGCAAAGGCACTGTAGACACCCATTCACACTACCGGACATTTGTATAGCAATCTGGTGAGCATGCTAGTGATGATCTAGTGGAGACATAGAGATTCTATCATGAGTGGATGGAAAGAGAAGGTATCTTGCACTCGTGTTTGATTTTGTGTCATGGGACGAGGCTTGCCAAAATCACTCACTCGTGCAAGATATCTTCCCTTTCCATCCACGAGTGATGGAGCCTGTTTCTCCCACAAAAACAAGAGAAATACTGTAGAACACACATATGACGCGTGTCCCAAATATAGTGATTTGGGGAGTTTTCGCATCATTGCACATCATTATGTTAGCGACGGTAGCCGCCGCTGACAGCACCAAAGTAAAGAAAAAAAGTACAGCGTTTTTATATATAGCGAAGCGAAACCACACGCTATGTACGCTATAGATAAACAGACGCGTACAGTGTGTGTTCTGCAGTATACGCGTTTTTACCGTGAAGTTAGCTAGATAAACCTAGTCAGCAATATGCCGCCTATGCACTTATTTAACAATGGTAATATGCGTGTGATGTGACGTGTATCGTTTGTTTTCCTTAGAAACATGCGCGAGATTGCGTATCCCGGCCAGCGACGCTTGTTAAAATGCACGTCCATCACTGTTAGGTCTACCTTATGAGTACCGGAAAATACTCTGTCCGAATTAAGTGTCTTCAAAATCACCTTTTAAAACACGTTCATCGTTCATCCTTTGTATCAACTTTTAGGAAAACAATTGAATCTTATGGTACATACATGAGCGGTCAGTTTCATGGATGTTTATTTTAAGTTTTGCATGTTTTAGCATTACCTACACGTACTACTACTACTACTACTGCTGCTGCTGCTGCTGCTGCTGCTGCTGCTGCTGCTGCTGCTGCTGCTACTACTGACCAGTAATATATGAACGCTGAAACTACTCTCAAATGAAAGACGTCGACTATTAAACTGTATATCAACTACAGGTTTGACTGAAGCGATCATGGTGTCAAGTTTTGTATATGTTGTCCTCTATATATTCATACTCACATGTATTATGCAACCTTGCACTTGCTTTCCCTTCTCTCAAAATACAATGTGAGCATAAACGAGGAATAAAGCATGACCTCTTTGTCAGCAGTGGAGATAAATAACACTTAGCCAGACATACCTTTGCCCACTCTAAACAGCAGCAGTCTAGACTATATACCTAACTTTCATTGTGAGATTTGTCACATACATGTACTTTACGATCGACGGCAATGTTGTTTTCACAATTGAAGGGAGAGGTTTCCATACTAGGGAGAAATGTTTCTATCACGGCTCTCCTTGGTTCAGTGGTAGCAGTTCTGAGCACGACATGGGTCGTTAACCGCCTCAATGCATGGAGGAAGCGGCGGGAATGTGAGAGCATCTATCGTCAGAAACGAGCGAAGAACCTCGAAGCCATCAATGAGCTACATACAAAACTCAAGAATGATCCGGTATTTTAATCATTTGTGTATAAATAGTGGATGTGTAGCAAGACGAGAGAAT
>OZ012690.1:39512786-39638572 GCA_963942565.1 Maea johnstoni
AGGGCTCTAAAACAATGCTTTGAGAAGTGAGTGCTTGCAATATGATCCTGCCTCCCCTATCGCTTGGTCATCTTAGCAGAGATTTTAGCAGAATACATTATAATCTTTGCTAATATGAAATATCTGAAAGTTGAAAGGGTAGAGCCAAAGACTTTGCAGTTCGCGGATGGCACAACTCTGTTCACTGCACTTGGGGAGAAGTCATTGGGAAAAACCCTGTATGTAATGAAGGACTTCCATACGATATCAGGTTTAGGGATAAATGTGGAGAAAACAGAGAATTAAAAATGGGATGGAGAGACAGTTAGACAACTTTTTAACAAGACTTAAATTCAACATTCGCCACGTACTTTGTCTACCCAGGTGTTTACTTTGATATTAACACCATGAAGAACATTACTGTACTAGGAAACAGAATGCGAGACTTAATTAATATTTGGTCACAAAGGTGTTTGACTCCTATAGGAAAAACTACTATTATAAGGAGTTTGTTGTTATGAAGGATCGCCCCCCCCCCCCCACCCACCTCCCTCAAAAAACTTTTGAAGGGATTCTTAAAAGGAAAATGTCTAGAGTATTTAGTGGGTGGATTAAACTACCCCAATTTGATTTTATCTAAAAAGCTTAATGTACATCTACAGAATAGATTGTTGAGGTTGTGGTTCTGCAAAAAAATTGAATGTATTTACAGATACAAATAAAAATCGTCTCTTTGAGAATTATAAAAAACAATACCGAAGGATTGTCTTTTTCTTACATTTTTGGTGGAATGAAATGAGCATAAAATATAACGATTCAACAAATCCAGGTATATAAAATTATATCAGCATTCTCAGTTATTTATCAATGAAGTTACGTGTATGTTGGAATTTTTCGTACGATTCATGCATTTTGTATTTCCGTTTGAACTCGGTGCAAGCAATGTTTACGCTTTTGCAACTTAATCTTTGGTAAAATTCAGTACTATGTACCTTTTGTGGTTATACATGCTTTGGAACAGTGATAGTTATAAAAGGCACGGTGCATGTTGTTTTTCCTAAAACAGCATTTTTTTCACAATGCATGTTGTTTTTCCTAAAACAGCATTTTTTTCACAATGCATGTTGTTTTTCCTAAAACAGCATTTTTTTCACAATGCATGTTGTTTTTCCTAAAACAGCATTTTTTTCACAGTGTTTGTCTCTCTCCATTCCAGGGCCTTCTAAGACAGCAGAGTACTGCGAGATTTACTGTGATGATGACGATGTGTGGCACAACAGATTCCTGTGCAACTGGCCGCCATACTGCTGCGAGGACAAGGACATAGGCCGATACTGCTGCATGAACGCATCACACAGCATCGCTGATAAATACCCAGCATACTATAACTGCGAGAATTCAGGCATTGTTAGATGGTGGAACCACTAGTAAGTACTAAACACACACACACACACACACACACACACACACACACACACACACACGCATGCATGCATGCATCACCAGTTGTAAGTTCATCTTTAGACCGCTAAGAATCGTTTCCTGTTATCCTGCGTTATTTTCTATTCTCTTTCTGATTTCAGTTAAAAACTTCAAAAGCCAATGTCATTTTAGGACAAGATAAAACCAGAGGTCAGGAAGCATCCTCCTGATTCTAATCGAGGGTTTAAAGCGTTTTACTCTCGTGGTTGTAATTAATGAGATACCGCATATAAAAGCAAAACACGCATAATAATTACATCAGCAAGTCATTGTCCATCTGCGTGGCATCCATTTTCTCTACTGTGTTTGGATGACACTGGGTAGATTTTGGAATTTCGATTATGGTCACTCTTTGCCATTAATGCCCGGAAGGCTTTCGTTGAATGAAAGGTGTTTGTAAATGAGGCGAGATGTCTGTATATTAATTGTGTGTGACATAGGGATAGTGTGTCAGCGAATGACAGTCAGGATCAGAATACATATGAAGATAAGTGTACAGTATGAATAGCTACAGTAGGGAACACCTGGGGCATTTTCACCTGCTGGATCTCGAATACACCGGTTCACGGTCCCTTATCGTTGACGCTTCCTAGCTCCCACTTGGCACCGGTATGTGATAAACAGCTGGTCCGGCGACGAGTGCAATGGCATACGTAGTGCATACGTGCTGGATTAGCTCGTCTTTTATCGTGTATACATAGGAGATCGGTTGGAATAATACTTTTGATACCTATGGATGCTATCAATTCGCATTGAGGGCAGGGTGGCAATGGATTTACTGCTTTTGTACTGTGCAAAAGGGGTGTTTTTTCATGCAACGTCTGCGGAAATAAATGAAAAAATAGTTGTTTTGAACACCGCGTTCGGATATTTGACTCGCCTTTTCTGACATGTGAGGCATATCTGTACACTTTCCGTGTGGTGTAATATAGTGCAGTCCCCTGTTGTCAGGATGTTGGCTATATAGAAAACATGAAAATAAGGAAAAGATCTTTTGAGTAAATCAACTAAAAATGTTGTTACAGACTCTGAAAGGAATTATCGTTCAGAAGTATTCTCTAGGCCCCCACCTTATATCAGCACAACGATATTGAGTTTTTGTGCTTATTTGGCAGTGTCGGTCATGCACATATCACTTGACTGTACAAATGATTTCAAAGGTGACAATTGTTGGCTGAATATGCATATTTGGAAGTTTCCAAATGTATTGTCGTTCACGTTAAAACATTCACTGTGTCCCTCTGCTCATATCCACATAACATTATTGAAATTTGGTAATTATTTTGCTAAGTGTCATTCATTTGAAACATCAACGCTTATGCATATGATTTTTAAAACTTGGCAATTTTAGTCAACTTTGGATATTTGGAGGTTCCAAATTTATTGTCGTTAGCAGTAAAGAATTTTCCGTGTGACAATATCAAACAGTTGATAGTTAGAAATGTGTGTAAAACATATAATTGTACATCTTTATAGTGTAGATGATCTACATCAAATAGTGAAATACTAGTATCTGAATGTCTGGAACCTCGTCCATCGTCGTGTTTCTTCTACTAAGCTACACGCGTGTGTATTGCATAGGCACCTGCAATAGTCTGGAAATAGAAAAGAACCTTTAAAGGAACTTTGAATAAGGTTATATAGTGAAAGAGTGGATCCAGAGAATCCACAGGCAAACAACAACTAAATGTTTAAGGTTCATTTTTTCTATTTTCAGACTGTTGCAGATGTCTCTGCGTGATGTTTGCAAAACATCACAGGGTGCAACATAGGTTGCAAAATATTATTTTCTGAGCTGTCTAAAGTTGACTGGCCCCTCAGGCACTTCCACTTTCCCCGCCACTCTGTTAAACAGTTGCGAGATTGGATTTTGCCCAAAACATTACTTGCGAGCGGGGCAAGTCAGGGTCTTGTTTAGCTTGCCCCATTGCCATTTTTGGCCGAATTCACTTGCAACTTGCACCGGGGCAAGTGGTTATGTTGCACGCTGCATCATAATTCATTGAGATGCTCGCTATTAGTTTTCTATTCTCTATGCACTAGATGACTTCACTAACACGATTCTGGAGTTGTCTGTTTATTGCCCGTTTGTGTTCTCACATATCTGGTATTCCGTCGCCCTAGAACGCCACCTTTCCCTTCCTGTGTATATATGGTATTAATAGCTTTTTCATGTCACTTCTTTTGCTTATTCCGTCGCCCTAGAACACCACCTTTCCCTTCCTGTGTATATATGGTATTAATAGCTTTTTCATGTCACTTCTTTTGCTTATTTTACTTATTCCGTCGCCCTAGAACACCACCTTTCCCTTCCTGTGTATATATGGTATTAATAGCTTTTTCATGTCACTTCTTTTGCTTATTCTATTTTAAACCTCAGTGTGTCTTATTTTCAGTTTTATTTATATTACTTATGTTTTTTATGTTACTCTTTTCGTTTATTAGTCAATTCCTGTTATTATAGTTTATTTATTTGCTATGATTTTGTATAATTTCCGTACATTCAATAAACATACAATACAATACACCTAAAGGCACCTACCGGAGAAGTTAAGAAATACGCGAATGTAAAGGTTAGGCGTTGTCCAATACTTGTCTGTGATAGACGGATCCTGTATAGATCTCGAAAGGCGACAAATCCTTACGTAGATGAATGCCATCTATTGGCAAAACATTTTATTAATAAACAGCCTCCATATTTAGAACAAGGCTAACCGAGAAACACTCTTAATAGTGTCGGGGACATAAACTACAGGGATTAGAAACTTCCCTTATGCCCCGTCTGTGATGCAACATGTTGCGAAGCCTATTCCGCAGCAAGACATGAGCCTTAGACCAATCACCAAGCTTTATTTCTATTCTCATACATACAATTCCCGGTGCTTAACCCACCAAGTGGAAAATAGTATTATGTTAAGAAAATTTGCTCCTCCTAATTAAGAATATCATTGTGGTCTGAAATTCCAGTGAATGAGATATCATTGATTTTCAAATAGAGTCTCAGATATGGTGGTGTCCAATTGGTGCGACGGTAGACAGTTGGTGCGGAGCTAGGGCATCCAAACTGAACTGGGCATGTACAGGATACCCTAAGAATTACAGGATTTTACATAACATACATACCCCTGATATTGTAGAACACATATTTTTACTATCACCTTAATTTTGCCGACTCTTACTTTATTGCTTTATGTATGCTCTTTCTCAAGTGCTAACAAAGCTATGTTTTTCCCCGTAGCTGGAGGACAGTATTAGGGACTGGCATAGGCCTGGGCTCATTGACACTCCTCTGCTCAGTCTCCGTCTGCATTTACCAACTCTGGTCAGACAAAAAACATGCAAGACTTTTCCAGAGACACGAACGACGCCGTGGTAAGTAGTTGTGTACATTAGATGATAACAGAGAAATTATTGGATAATCCTAGCACATTCGGAGCTAGAGTTGTACAAAGAAAATGGGGTCCGATAGAAAATAAACTATTTCGAATATAATAGAGTGCTTTTTAAAAAGATAAATGGTAAAGTTTGTGCGTGCATAAATATGTAGTTAAACGAAAAACGAAAAAAAATGTATATTGCCACTTACCGGGTTCGAAGCTTGTGGCGACATGTGAGAAGTATGCCAGTGACTTGGGGTTAGGAGGTGGTCACCCCGCCTCTTAGAAGTGGCTAGTCGGGACCTAGCCGCAATATGTTAGAAAAAGAGACTATAAAACGAATTCCGATTTTATGTTTACTTAGTTATTCTTCTTCAAATAGTTTACAGAAATTCACTTTGGAGGGAAAAATTTGTCTGATCAAGTAAAACAATGCTGCTAGATTGAAGGATAAATATCACATTAATAAATGAAATATGGATCAAATGTTAAGAAATATACATTAGTTATAGCTTACATCATTTTCCTCACACCGGCTGCGGAAGTAAGTGTCTAAGATTGCTTTATTTTCAAAACGTGTTTGAAAACGTGTTTCTAAAAGAAAATTGTTGAAAATATATTCGTGATGCACATATAAGTTGACAAAATTAGAAAAAAGACTGGCATTTTGTACCTAAGTACGTACCCTATCCAAGATAGTTTCTCGCGTACATGCATTCACTCCATTTTTTCATTTTTAGGTGAAGGCCGGTCTACAGATAGTAGTGAAATGACTACAGTCTCATCGCAAATAGATGACAACGGTCGGGACCCGAATCGCCGTACAGATGGCATGTCGTCTGGGTACTTTCCAGATCCTAACAGTGTTGCTCTTCCCCCTCCCTATACGGACGATAAACCACCCCCTTATTCAGCTTAGGCTTCTAATACGAGGTCCTCCAGAATGATGTCGTCTGGAATTGGGATACTTTTTACATCAATGTTGGAATTAAGAATGATTTGTCGGATATATTTGAAGGAGAAATGTTGGTAATGTCCTGGTTAACATATCTCCATCAAATATTTTCCTAGCTATGATTTTGTCTGCAAAATTTCATTGAAATTGTCAGGAATCTTCCGGCCGCTGTGAGCATTAGTGGATTAAACTATTCGCATTGCGCACCGACAGAACTCTGATGTCCTTTAGACGTAAAAGTACTTTTCAATTTTAATCGGATGCATCTGCAGTGCAACTGACAACCTTTGAAAAAGCAAACTTAAAACAGCACTTATCTTCATATATGAATAAGTGTTTAAGGTAAAAGAAAAAATTATATACGAACCTTTCAAATGTTTCTCTTAAATATTGCTGTGTTATCAAGATACTTTAATATGTACCAGACAATGTATGGGATCCAGTGGCGTATTTGTTAAAAAATAAAAAAATTGTATCGAATTGTATGTGCATTGTAGATGGCTTATGGTGTTAATTTTGTGAATATAGGTAATTTTGGAGATTTTCCATACGTCATTGCTTAAAACCTTTTATAAATAAGCAAACCACATGTGGCTGCAAACGCCATCACTGAGAGAAACTAAAAATTACATAAGATACAAAACTAATAGTTAATATATCATTTATAAATAGCATATTATATATGCTATATTAACATTAAATCCAAATACAAATATAGAACAATAAGCACATAACAGCATTAAGTACAAAATATGGAACATCAACACAAAACAAATGTATTGTGTGTAGTCATCATCTTACTTCAGACATAGGAGATAAGAAAGGGTATCTTCGTTCTTCACCATAAAGAAACATGGTGTCATACATGCAAATATTATGCATGATAATTACAAGATGCCAAAGAAGGTATGGGGTTCGCAGTATTTTCATTGTTAAGCAATTAGTTTTGAAGATATTTAATTGATTTGCCCATTGTGATGTGCTAGGTTGTTTGTAACACTTTGTGGTTTAATCCCGTTATGTTTTAATTTATTAGTATAGTATTTCAGGTAATATTTCAAGTGAAATATTTCTAATCAATCACAAGGTGCCCTTATACCAACAGACCTGACACTATTTACACACTAAACCTTGAAGATGAAAAAAATGAAATTATTGTAATCATAACTCTAAAAGATGATCTCAGATTATAACCATAAATGACCGTTGACCACCGGGCTCAGATTTTAGGTGGTATTCTGTGCTAGATGAGTTGAATTGCAAAGGGTTAACTATTCGCTGGAAGGCTTATCGAGTAACAGCGTTAATAGAAATATGCTGCTGTTTGTACATGAACAAATGAAACATTCAAAGATTCCTTCAAAAGGTAAGTATTGGATGCAATAAGCTTGTGTGACTCGATAGCCAATGTTCATGGATGGATGGTTTGGATAGTGAACCGACGGTTGCTGTTGAACACCCCCCTTAACAGGAGGCTTTGATGGACATATGTTCAGTTTTTTTTTTTTTTGGGGGGGGGCATCACCAGTGTTTGCATATTCAACCTTCTGGTGTTGAAATATAAAAGTTTCAAGTATTTTCCTAAATAAAGCAATACCCATGGATAGACAGTTTGGACTGTATGTCTTTAAGTGGGCGATGGGAACCCTTCTATGTTGGCAATTAAAATGAAAATATGTTGGGTTCATTGCAGATAACTCAAGCATATAGCAGTGGGTAATGTTTACATATATAACATTCTGATGTTGAACTGTGAACTATTCACAGCCAAATCCCATAAGTAAGCAATGGGTATTACACAATTACACACAATTAATGCAAATTCTTACTTTTTGTAATACAATGGCCATAGTATAGGGCTAGATGGTTTGAATTGTAAATTTTGTGGTTGGTGATGGGAAAGCCTTTCAGATTATAGTTGAAATGAGAGCATGCTGAGTCAGATTGCAGATCACTCCAACACCTTGCAAGGGATAATATTTGCATATATGACTTTTTAATATTGCAATGTGAATTGTACGAAATATATTGCAACAATAAGAATTGGTGCATATACTGATATGCACACTTTAAACAAAGAGTTAGTTGTAATCCATATCATGCATAATATTACAGGAAATAGTGCAGGTGTGTTTGAAGAAACACTAGATAAGTGTATTTCAATCCATATAGCCATCATGGCATTCTAAGCTACAAACAATATAAGGTAGGTCAGTGACAAGCAATTATAATGGAAGAAGTGACAACATAACCCGTATATTACGTCATGCCCTCACAGCCCTGACGTGTTATACGAATACAGTCATTAAAGCAGATACTAGATCTAGTATTTGTCATGAACAGAGATTTCGCTTTCTATGTTAATGATAACAAATAATCTGTTATACTATGACATATTATCATCCATCCCTGATTACATTTTGTACATTTGGTGTATCTCACAGCTTATAGTTCCATTCATAACAACCTACGTCATACAATGCACGGCCGGTGTAACAGTGCTCAGGGTCCAGCAGTGCTCTGTCACTGATCACTAGTGGGAGTCCTTCCTAGTTGCTATTGACCACTTAAATATACCGAGACACACTTAAAGTAAACGAGCATATGCATAAATATATATATATATATATATATATATATATATATATATATATATATATATATATATATATATATATATATATATATATATATATATTATATATATATATATATATATATATATATGTATATATATGTATATATATATATATATATATATACATATATGAGTGCTATACATATATATATATATATATATATATATATATATATATATATATATATATATATATATATATATATATATATATATATATATATATATATACATATATGTATATATATATATATATATATATATATATATATATATATATATATATATATATATATATATATATATATATATATATATATATATATATATATATATATATATATATATATATATATATACATGAGTGATCAGCACTCATGTATTTTTAGTTATGCCCTGTTTGGAAGTGCGGTCCGGCCTGGTATCCACCCGAAGTCATCCATATCCCACTATCGCCTCCGAGTGTGATATGGATGACTGAGGGTAGATAACATGCCGGACCGCACTTTCAAACAAGGCGAATTTATCACGTGCTCTATCATGGTAAGAAGAAAGAGCAAAAACTTTACATAAAATCTTAGAATAACTTTGACGGTCAGAACGAGGTCGGTGACCTCTAGCGGTGAGATTGCTGGCCAAGTGGTAATACATACTGTAGTATCAAATTATTTGGTTCGCCAAGTGGTAATATTGAATTCTGCCGTATTTGATTTCAACAGTGAAAATGAAGATGATAATTTCAGTGACTACATAACTGGCATTGTTTTTCATTTTTGGTCATTACAATATTTTGAAGGATAAAGACTTGTATCGTGATGAAGTACTTAATGCTTTAGTATTTCATAAATAAATTATCCAAAATAAAAGTAATGCTGGGCTTACATTTACCCTTCCAATGCTGAGGCTACTTTCATCCAAAGCACAAGGGCGCAAATATTTTTGAAAATTATCTAAACCCTGTCATGTTGGTATTCATTGGAAAGCTCTGGCTGAGTATTCTCAGAAAAGTACCCATGTGCCACGGTATCAGTCATTTTTCAGTTTTCAGTTTTTTTTTGCATCATTTTGTTTTGGCCAAATTAGCCTACAGCAGTATACGGGTTAATGCTTGGCCGAGCCCTTATCTATTTATCTAGCTAGCTAGTTAGCAAGCTAGATATATAGATTTATTTTTTTATCTACCATCCATCTCTCATTATTATAATTATTATTATTATTATTATTATTATTATTATTATTATTATTATTATTATTATTATTATTATTATTGTTGTTGTTGTTATTATAACATTATTATCATTATTATCATTGTTATAATTATTACTATTATCATTATTATTGGTGTTGTTGTTGTCGTCGTCGTCGCCGTCGTCGTCGTTATCATCTTCATCATCATCATTTTTAGGATTGATATTGACTTGGCAATTTTAGGTATACCTACCTACCTACCTACCTATGTACATGCATGCATACATACATACATACATACATACATACATACATACATACATACATACATACATACATACATACATACATACATACATACAAACATACATACATATACACAAACATACATACATAAATACACACACACATATATATATATATATATATATATATATATATATATATATATATATATATATATATATATATATATATATATATATATATATATATATATATGTGTGTGTGTGTGTGTGTGTGTGTGTGTGTGTGTGTGTGTGTGGTGAGTCCAGCATGATTAAAGTCACCTCAGGAGCATTGGGCTCTGAGCTTTCGCGGGAGATTCAACCATGCTGGACACACCCACCGGCGTGGCACATCTTTATTCTGCAAGCTGAAATGCAATGATCAGCTGGAATCGACGGCCAGGCAAACATGACTTACGTTTCAGATGACGTTGTTGGACCACGTCCATCGCGAAGATCTGAACATAATCATATGAGAAGGCTAGTCAGTAGTGTCGCAGCAGCTTAGTGGCAAACAGGTACTATGGAAAACACATCAAGTGTACTGCACCTGCAAAACATCACGTGTGGGAATAGTTCACTACAGACTGATGGAACTACATGTAAGGGGCATGACCTCCCCCCATCGCGTTATATTGAGTTGGTTTTCGGACTCTTCACTTTGGTTGGCAGTGGGCTGATCTTGAGAGCGATTCACCACTTCAAGGTGCTGCATACAAGCACTAACTGGTACATAGCCAGTTTATGCGTATCCAATTCGTTGAGTGCTACTGCGCAAATAGTCAGATTGGGTTTAGAAAAGAGAAACACCATGACCCTCTGGAGTTGTATTATTCTTAAATGTATGTTGACATCCACTCGCTTTGTGCAAACGACCTCGATGCTACTCTTGTCCTGGGACCGCTGGCTGGCTGTAAAAGACCCGGATGCAACTCGGACCTCTTTTCTGCAGAAGTATGTATCATCGGTCATTTCAGCAAAGTGGTCTATCTCGATCCTTTTTCCATCTGCATGGGGCTTGGTCAGCATGTTACAACCCAACTACCATCTTAAAAACTGTGATGTGATTGATGATCGTATTCCGCGAGTTCCTCTCATATTAGGCATAGCCTTTCTGGCCGCGGAGACCATGGTGATGGCATATTTTACCATTCAAATGCTTCGTGGCTTAAAAAGGGGAATGGCACAGATTGATGACATTCAAACTGGGGTAGTAGCTACGATTACAAACGACTGTCAAAGACTCCAGAGAGAACGCAGGAGAGTGAACCGAATTCGACACACACGTTTGAGTATCACTTTATCTACAGTCATGTTGCTGTATCTGCTCACGTGGCCTTTCTTTCTGCTCATGAGCACAGTGAGTTTATTGTGTTCTGGTGGCTGTGTCAGCCTAGAGGTCATCCAGCACTGGTCATCCTCCGCCACTGTCCTCAACTGCGTCACTAGCGTCATTCTCTACAGTTACAAACTCAAGTATTTTCGCTCATCCGTGGGCGCCATCATATGCTGTGCACCTGCAAGAGTGGGCGTGGATCCTCCAGGCATCGACGGCATCAGTTTACGGGAGACACGTCACGAAAGCAATGAAGAGAACTTGGAGTCAAATAGTATGGGAAGGAGTACAGCAGATGTGGCTGACTCACAACAGCTGGGTCCATGGGTATCCATGTCATCAATCCTCTAATGCATTTTATTGTTAGTTGCTATAGCTACCTGTGAACAATCCAATTAGGGGCTGGGTCGTTACATAAGTGGTTTTATATTTTAGTTGATATCAATACATATCTTATCTTACTTATCTCACCGCTGGTTGGTCAATTTGTTTGTTGTAGTAGACTATATTGAGATCCTAACAATGCTTTTCACAACGTTCACTGTTAGGACCCCAATATTAATCCTGTATTTGGGGACTAACATTGCTTTTTACAACATTCATTGTTAGAATGAGTAATGAACTTGTACAAACTGTGACATGTATTGTGTAGAAGACATACTGCATATTATTATTCAGTGTCCGTATTAATATTACAATGGACAAGTTACGATGTATGAGGAAATTTATAACAAATGTCCTAATGTAAAAAGAATATTTGATGAAGATAAAGCCAATACCCCGTACTATTTACTAGGACGGAAAGTCCCATTATGTAGTGATGAGGAAATGTTATGTCTTTGGAGTATTTCTGGCAGGGCTATTTCCAGAATGTACAAAAAAGCCATAACCGATAAAACAGGTGTTGGCTAGTACAATTTCTCTACCCTTAAGTTAACCTTAAAGGCTTAAGGTACAGTCTGTACAAAATGGTACGAACCGAACCGTTTACTCACACCATCAATACTTGAGCTGGATAGATTATAGGACACTTTCTGCTTCACCATTATGATCATTTTTTCTCATAAAATTTCTTGTATTTACTGGTCTTTATAGAAACTTTTAGTATGTTATTTGTTATATTCTATACCTCTGATATAGTCAATAAATACTTATACTTATACTTATTGTTAACAGCCTGATATTAGTTAGCAAAGGTCGCTTTACAATAGCAACAAAATGGTGGTGACTGCTGGTCGCACCGCCACTAAAAATTGTTTAAGGTGATGAGTACCATTGCAAGCCAGTTAAAAGCCCTGTCCCTAAACACTCCCCAAAGCAGCATAATCCTATAACTAGGTGTATCTCCAGGTTCCTGAGAGTTATCAGGTAAAGAATATCATCGCCACCTGTAATTATTCAATCCATATTCTGTTTTATTTCAAAATTTACAACTTTCTTTTCAAATGACATATTCTCATTAATTACGCAGGTGATGGTTACTGTAGGTTCAGAGTTACTTTAGGGATATCATTTACTATGCCCAATAAAAAGTATTTTTTTGATTTTTTACTGCTGAAGATTTTTACAGGCCATAATATTGGAAATTTTAGTGGAATTAATTCCACAGTTAATTTTGAAATAAAACAGAATATGGATTGAATAATGACAGGTGACGATGATATTCTCTACCTGACAACACTCAGGAACCTGGAGATACACCTTGTTCTATGTTTATGCTGCAATGAGGTGTGTTTTTGGACGGGCCTTTCATCTAGCTTGCAATGGTACCCATCACCTTAAGCACTATGTGTGCATAACAATCTGCCAACACGGTGTACATCTGGAAAATAAGATGTCAGTAAGTAATTAAGATTGATTTGCCTCTCACCACTGGGAAAAGCTGATTGGTTTGGATTTAAATTATATTACAAATCTGCAATTATACGAAAAGGACGTTAGGTGTCCGTAAATGATATATGTATGTGTTATCTTTGTATTAGATTAGATCTGATTTAATTCCACTGAATAATTATTGTGGAATTAATTCCACAAATGTACATAATTCAAATGTTTAGATGATATCTCTGATTTTGGAAGTATACACTTTTGTTTAGGAAAGTAAGAAGTACAAGAACTCCATAATTGAGATCCTTATGGTGACAAGTATAGCGGAGAATATGTATGATCTAACAATTCAGTTACAGTACGAACACAAGCAGGGTGAAATTGAGGGTACGCGTCCAATTTTTTAGAAATAAATTGTCTGATTTAATTCACAATAATTTATTGTAATATTGCTAATGGGAATTGCAGGTTGATTTGATTTTTCTTAGTGTGCTGGCTCTGATCCCTCAATCATATTTCATACGAATGTGTTTTGTAAATGATGTCTTTATTTCGTTTGCAGATGCTTGTTCTTTGTTGACATATTTAAATAAACAAGTGATTGTCTTTTTGTGTTAAGAAATAAAAAGAAAGTTTTCATCTAAAATCTTTCATCTTTATTTTCATTACCCAATCGAGCATGATTGCCATTCATCCTTATGTTAAAACATGATTTTACATTATATTTCTATAATATACTCACAAAATACACTGTAGGTCGCTTTGAATTTACACATGTAACTCATTATGGCGTGATGATTTGTAGCAGCCGATTACAGAATGTATCCGTGTGTTTGCTTCCATGAGAAGAGGACTGACTCGTTGTGCTCACCTAATCATTCAGTTAGATTTCGCGAAATTAAACCTACCGCAATGAAAACATTTTTTTTTCAAAACTTTGTGTTGAGGCAGTTGCCTGTTAATTAGTGCAAATTTACATCAAGATGTGCTGACGATAAAAACAACTAAATAGCAGGAGTTGAAGATTGCATAAACAAACTGAATAAATGTACTTTATTACATATAGAGTGTCTGTATTTGTATCAAATATTTCACTTATCATAAAACAAATTTACTCACTTCCTTTAAGATTATGAAGTGTATCACTTTTCGAAATACATAGTTAACAAATGCCAATTTTGTTTTGTTTGTTTTTATCATGTATGTATTTCTCCAATAATAGTAGTTTTTGACCTCTTGCCAAACATAAGCAATACTGTCGGCATTGTCTCTTCTTGGAAGAGTCGTACAGACATTTTATTTAATTAGAAAGATGACACAGTTTGGCACTGTACCAATTTCCAGGGCGCCGAATATTTTCTTTCCATTATGAAGGTTGTAGTTATTAAAGCCTAATTTCCACAGCAGCCCATAATTGAGAGACTTCTAGATAGAGTATAGGCATATGTTCAACATTATCTGAGGCCGTTAAGCAGGAGGAGCATTTATTAGATTTTATACCTATCTTAAAGTTGATCATTTGTGAAAAAACTCAGGTGTAACATACCAAACTCTTTAGTTTAAAGATGTGTCGTGACAGGATTTATGGCTTTGAATGAATGATCATGATACCTCTATAGCGCCGATATGCATTCAGTGCTTTTGACTTTCATTTCACTTTAATAATTTCAGATAAAATTTGATTGCCTTGGGGAGAAAGATTCATGTAAACTCCCATGTTTGTCTTGCAATAAAATTATATTGGTAAGCGGATTTTTAAGAATCAAAGTAGTTTATTCTGGAATATCGTTCCATCGTAGGTAACTCTTTATTTTGAGTGAAATTAGAGTAGTATAGAAAGTTATTTGATGTTAAATCTGGCCTTACGCTATTTCATAGGTCGGTATTTTTTATTTCAAATTGCACACGTGTGCAACATGTTTTTTTTTATTTTCCATGGTCATGAAGTACGAAACAATGTACATAAATGATATTGCGATGCAGTTATCAAATCAATATACATAAGAGGTGGTACTTTATAGTTAATATATATTCATAAGTATTTGAACATGTTATAGGACAAGGTTAATAAGTTCAAAATATTTCGGAAATATAGACCATTTACTATTACAGAATAGAATTAAGTGTAGTATAGTATTAAGAGTAGCATCATGTAGAAATGAAATATCTATGGAACAGCACTCAAGGTTATCATTATCAGTTGCGGCGCATACAGATTACCATCTTGGTTCTCTTTTTCAAAATCCTGCTTCTCTCTTTGTAATCTTTTCTCTCACTCTCTCACTCTTGGCTCTCTTTCTCGTCGCATTTGTATTTCTCCCGCCCAATTGCTTCTCCCTCTCATATCTTGGAATAAATGTGCAACGGGCATGCCATAAATGTGTCATGTGTGGATTTTCTTAGAGATTCTTCACAACCTAGGTATGCTGTCATTTGCAATGTGGTTTTTGATTTTACGTTACTTTCAACAGCTTCCGTCATACTGCGCAACGAGATCGAAATCCGGTATTGGGAAGAAATTCCCTTCTGTTCAAGATAACTTTCAAGGCATCTTTCAGTTGCAGAAGCACCATAGTTTGCCCTCCATAACTACACACTTTTATATAGCAAACAGGCCAACCCACTATCCAGCAGAGACTCGAATCTGCTACATCACGATTAGTTACTAGAGATGTGTGATGCCAAACTAAACTGTTATTTCTTAGTGTTAACTTCTCCCAATATTTCTGAAACTTTATGGATCGTAAATGAAGGTATTGAAATTTTATATTTTCGCCATTAATAAAAGTAAAATTTTTGAAACGGTTGCCATGGCAACAAGAATTTGACAAAAAACGGGTGCCATGGCAACATGCATATGTGGTCCGATTCGTTTACTTAATGATGTTTTATGATAAGTGGTATCACTAGATAATTTCCTCAAACTTTCATACATATTGACAAAGGAATGGATAAGATAGAGACAAAAGAACGAACAGGGTTGAACTTTCCATGACATGTTCATTACAAGAATATGGCAAAGAATGACGTCATGATGAGACGGCATCCCATCACGGATTACAAAGTCAAACTTTGGGACTGCTGAATATTACTCGCCTTTCCGTGGGTCAATTCTAATGCGGTTTAGATCGCTAGAACCACCACAATTCATTATATCTGTTACTATATGTTGGGGTACTTATACTGTGTGGTTATTGCACAAATAAGAAGCTCATATCAAGTTTCCAATATGTTTCCGCGAAGTTCAAGCAAAGACTGACGTCACGGATATTATAGCGCGTTGCTATTGCAATGATAGGGATAGGATTATACACTATGTCCAGTGAGGAGCTGCTTCTGTGACTTTAAAGTGGTCCCGGTAAGGGGCCATAGCAACCAATTGAGCCGGGACCAGATCCCTGCTCAGCAGCCATGAGAAAACATGATATTTATGAAATTTCAACAGAATTGTAAGATAATTCTTTATTACTCAAACCCGCTATTTGAATAGCCATTAAGATCTGCCACTGAGATTTGGTGGAGATTTATAGTCTCGCTGAGGGTGTTTGTTGCAAAGCTTTGGACTTGGCGGCCTCAGCTTTGGCATCAAGCACCTACGTCTCGGCTATAAATCTGCACCAATGCTCAGCGGCGGATCATAATACCTATCACAAAGTCGCAACTTTATGACTGCATTTGAAGGGGAATGCAGAATTATTATCGAGCTGCGCAAACATTTAAAGCGTTGCTTTGTAGTCATATTACAAAGTGAATATTGGAAAAAAGTGTGGTACCCCTCCCTCTGCATTGCTCTTTCCTCCACATTTATGAAATTTAAAGAATCCCGAAACATGATTGTTGGTAAGAGCTACGTTTGAAAACACTATGTATGTTTATTTTCAGTTTTTACCCCAAACATCTTACATCCTGTTCTGAGGGTACTTTTGCGATACTTAGTGTATTCCCCACAAAAAAAACTGAATGAATGTCCAGTCAACTATTGACAATGAAAAGAATATTTGTGAAACGTTTTTTCGTGTGTGTTTTTTATCATTTTAGAGAGTAATTTTCAGACAGATTACACTGAATGAAAGAAAAGTTAATTCACAGTGTTCAAAAGTTGATATTCATTTAAACCCCATGGCCCCTTGAGTCATACACGACCGAGTAAATAGTGACTAACTGCATGCTAATAAAGTATCTGAGAGAAAATATTTAACAAAAAACAGAATGCTTTTCAATTGCAACACTGACCCCCTTAAATCGAATTTTTTAACCTCATCTTGCATATCTTATTGAGCTCTATGTTCTTTGAGTGGTTTCGTCTCAATTAAGAATCGTATGTGGAGGAAGAACCGCCCACCTACGGTTTCCCCAAGATGCATCAGCGTTGACCTCAATAGTTTTATTTCCTCTATCCAAAACGGTAGTGAAAATTTAAAAGTTTTTTATTTTCTCACCCCAAAAAACGGTCGTGGAAATAGAGTTTATTCTTTACTCGTTCACACCTGGTCCATCGTATATTAGTGATAAGTGATATTATTATCTACAGTTTAGACCATTCTTTTTTTTTCATTTCACGTGTTTGTATCATTAACAATCACTTGTATTTTTCCATAAATAAAAGTAATACTTATTCATTTATTCAATAGTGTGTTATGCAGTTATTAACCTAGCACCGCGTAGCGACGTAGTGCTATACAATGTGCGTATCAAGCCCGGAGGGGGGGGGGGGGGCACTCTGGTACAGAGGGGGGCCGCACCCTCGTTACGTATTTTGCGGAAGAAGGGGTCTTTTTTAAGACCTCCGCATGTCCGCGATTTTGTAAAAGGAGGGTACTTTTTTGTCTCCAGGTACGAAGTATGGGGGGTGAAAATCCGTTTACAATCCACGAAATATACGCGGCTCTGACGCCGAGTGACTCCCGAAGTGACTGGGCTTCCGAGTTTGCTGCCGCCACTTGCTGCCGCTAAACAGGCAGAGGATTATAAAAGTTAAGATACGTGTTCCTTTTCATCGAATGTCAGTGTTTTGATAAAAGAAGGGGTGTTTATTCACTTTTTATTAGAATAAGGGTGCTTTTTCGGCCAGAAATCAGTGCTTTAGGGGTATTTTTAAATTTTGAGAACGAGCGTATGCGCCCCCCTTTGTACCTGGGTGCAATTTGATAGATTTAGTCTCAAATGAATTGAAATTGACATTCGTGATGAAGTGAGGCTTAGACATAGACGATTTCACGGTTGCCATATATGGGCAAAGGTGAAGGCCGTTTGGCAGACGCCGTGACACTTTACCCAGGTAAGCACGAAATCCGTTCCTTTACTGGCTTTCACTGCGCAGGTCTATGGTCACCTGAGTAACTCACCTAGGTCTCACCTAGGTTAGTAAAGGAACGCTTGGATAGTTGGCTCAATTTCAGACTGAACCTACTCAAAGGCAATTTAATTGAATGAAAAAGGTAAATGAAGAAAGTGCTCGGTGAATATTTTTATTGAGATGCATGGCTTCGTCATGCATCTGCTTCCATAGAAATTTGACAAATAATGAGAAAAATTCTTAAGCGGTCGAAAAATGGTACAAATTTTCCAAATTTTACTATTTTCGTGGAATAAAAATCTCCAGAAATTATTTTTCAAAAATGTCTCTTAACAGTTTTTTGAGCCCTCAGCTGATCAACAATTTTGACAAATTTCAAAAAGAATGGATCAGCCGTTTTCAAAATTCACCGAAGGTGAAATTTACGGCTATATGCTTCACTACGGCAAAAGAGGCTGACCGTTACAATGTTGCAATAATGCGCGTGTGACGGGGAATCCCCAATAAACTGAGAACTTCCCAGGTTGCGTACTCCACGTTTTAATTGCAAAGTACGCGTTTAAGTGTTGGCATCAATTACTCGTCACACATCTCAACTCAAGTATTCCCTGTTGTACTCAGTATTTAAGAAGAGCTCCCATTGAAGTTTTCTAGTACAGAGCATGTTATCAAACATTGAAAGTGAATAGAAATAAGTACAGGTATAAACATCCAAATCCGATAGAAACATTACTCCAAATATTCGAGATAAATGGTCTAAACGAATGGTAGACAAAGAATGAGGTGTTGCTTATGATACATTTAGAGGAGATTTCTTAGCAAACCTGATGATAGCACTTATTTTAGATACATACATGTGCAATTCAACCAAACCTACCATGGGATAATCATTATTCACAAATTACACATAATGAACTTGGTTGTCACCCCATACTATTTATTCTGTTTATTATCAAGTGCTTACACTATTTGCTAATGATGGAAATCTTTGATGATCAACAGGATATTGTTTAAGAACAACACTTGGACCCAACATAAACGTTTTTGGCACTCCTAAAACACCTCCTACCTATCTTGTTGACTACTAAAATTTGATAAATACAGGGATATTGGATGCCCACTATATTCAGTTAATATGTATGCTTAACATTAAGAAACAAAATAAATAATACTGGCCATCCAAATTTGATTGTGAGAATGTTTTTATATAAAATGGAAGGTTGCGATCCTACAAAAACATGTATGTGTTAATGTATTATTTTCTAAACATGTTTATATGGCAAGAATTGCCTTATATGCCTTACTGGAGGTGATATCACCTGTGTGCGAATCAATACCAACTATCCCCGGGGGGGGGGCACTTGGGTATTTAGGGGGGCGCATACGCTCGTTATCAAAATTTTAAAATACCCATAAAGCACTGATTTCTGGCCAAAAAAGCACCCTTATTTTAGTAAAAACGCTGACTTTTTCCACTCCACAAAATAAACACCCCTTCTTTTATCAAAACACTGACATTGGATGAACGGGAACACGTATTTTAACTTCAGATTTTATAATCCTCTGCGTGTTTAGCGGCAGCAAGTGGCAGCAGCAAACTCGGAAGGCCAGTCACTTCGGGAGTCAATCGGCGTCAGAGCCGCGTGTATTTCGTTGATTGTAAGGGGATTTTGACACCCATACTTCGTACCTGGGTACAAAAAAGTACCCTTCTCTTACAAAATTGCGGACATGCGGAGGTCTTAAAAAAAGACCCCTTCCTCCGCGAAATATGTAACGCAGGTGCGGCCCACCTCTGTACCTGAGTGCACAATGAGCATCACAAGCAGGTTTCTATCACCATGTCTATAGGAGAGCTTATCTAAGACCATGCAGTCGTGTTGCAGCAGCCTAGCAGGAAACACGCATCATGGACTACGTATCGAGTACACCTGACCTGCTGCACACCACTGCTGGTAACATATCAGTAACCACTGATGGAACGCCGTCAAGTGGAGGACACACTATGACCTTATCCCGATATATCGAGTTGATCTTTGGACTCTTTACGATATTTGGGAGTGGACTGATCTTGCGAGCGATTCACCACTTTAAAGTGTTGCATACAAGTACTAACTGGTACATTGCCAGTTTAGCTGTAGCCAATTCAGTTCTTGCGGCAGTGACAATATTCAGAGTGGCTTTGGAACAAGGTTTTACAATAACTTTGCGGACTTGTTTCTTTCTCAAGTATGCCTTTTTCTCCTCGCGCTTGGTGCAAATCACCGCCATGCTGCTTTTATCCTGGTTCAGCTTGCTAGCCATCAGAGACCCGGATGCAACTCAAAGCTCTTTCCTGCACAACCATGCCTCATTGGTCATAATTGTCAAGTGGTCTACCTGTTTTGTTCTCCCTTTTATGTGGGCAATGTTCAGGATGACTCAACCCAATCAACTTGTTGACAATTGTGAAGTTAATCCCACCCTCAGGCTTTTGTATATACTCAGCGCAGCAATTGTTTTATTGGAGTCTTTAATGATGGTCTATTTTATTGCAAAAATGCTTTATTTGCTTAAAAGGAGAATGACAGAGATTAAAGGTTTTCAATCTGATGTGGTACCCACGACCGTGACAGATGCTTATAGAAAACGCAAGAGGGCATACTTTAAAAGGCACAAACGGTTGGCTCTTACCGTAATTATTGTTTTGCTGCTCTATTTGTTGACATGGCCTTTATATCTCCTTTTGACCATTATTTATAAATCCTGTTCTGGTGGCTGTGTCAGCACATTAGTCATCAAACACTGCTTCTCAATCTCAACCATTCTCAACTCTGTCACAAACGTCATTGTTTACAGTTATAAACTGAAGCACTTCCGATCACCAGTTCGTGCCATTTTATGTTGCATATCAACAACCGTTGGCACGGAGCATGCAGGTAATAATGAAGTCAGTTTGGAGGAGACACACAAGAATGAACATCCAGGTATTACTGGGGTCAGTTTGGATGAGACACACACGAATGAACATCCAGGTATTACTGAGGTCAGTTTGGAGGAGACACACAAGAATGAACATCCAGGTATTACTGAGGTCAGTTTGGATGAGACACACAGGAATGAACATCCAGGTATTAATCAAGTCAGTTTGGAGGAGACACACAAAAATGGACATCCAGGTATTACTGAGGTCAGTTTGGGAGAGACACACAAGAATGAACATCCAGGTATTACTGAGGTCAGTGTGGATGAGACACACAAGAATGAACATCGAAGTATTACTGAAGTCAGTTTGGATGAGACACACAAGAATGAACATCCAGGTATTACTGAAGTCAGTGTGGATGAGACACACAAGAATGAACATCCAGGTATTACTGAAGTCAGTTTGGACGAGACATACAAGAATGGACATCAAGGTATTTCAGATATCAATTCGGGGGAGACACACACTAATGACAATACAGTGAAGTGTTTGATAGTAAGTACACTTCGGCCTACGATAGATGTGCAGGAGACAGAGTCACAGCAGCATGGAACAAGTCTATCAATGGTAGAAATCCTCTAATCCATCTGTCTGCCAACGAGTACTCATGGTATTTGACAGATGGATTTAATGGAATGAATTCCAGGTTAATTAACAGGAAATAGACTATTACGCAACACTGATAGTGACTCTGCATCTGTTTGGGGCATAATCATTACCGCCGGTAAATATTTTGGATTGTTATATGCTTTGTTATACAGCAAAACTGTAGATGCGTGCTTGTTTTCTATATTCCAATGCAATTTCTACAAAAGTTGCCTACTTGGCCATTCCCTATTGTCAAGCTATTAAGTGATTTGTCTGAATCTAAGAATTACAAAACTATTAATGTCATCTAGTCTGTTACACTTTTCAAATTAGCTCTACAAAGCAGTGGTTGGGAAGTGCAAACAAGAATTTATTACACAACATAACAATATTTACATGACATTGTTGAATAAGTAAAATTATAACATTGTATTGCTTAAAGTAACCAGTAAAATGTAAACAAACCATTGTTTTGCTAATCATTATCACCTGCTCTGCTGCGATACTCAATGCTGATTGGTCAATAGGTGTTTGACCTAGAGCCGTTCACACTTTGTAGATTCAATATCGAACGGAAGAATTCAAAATCGAAGAGAAAAATTCAATATTACCACTTGACCAGCAATCTAGAGGTCACCAGCCTTGTTCTGACATACAGCAAAGCGCAAAGGCATTAGTGTGATTAGTGGCAAAAAAACGGTGCTCTTCCGTTGCTTCATTAAGAATTTCAGTCGTAGTTGACTGTACAGAGTATGAATATTGATAGAATTGCATGGAACCTGAAGATAAGACTGGTCAAAACGGATATGGATTGTTTTTGTGGATTTTCCCCATGCTTCACTGTCAAATTAGCGGCATGGAGTCTGCGCTGCCTTTTTAGTTGGGGCCCTGATTCTCCTCACGGCTCATTGAGATGTATTTGTTCATTTTACTAAGCATGAAAGAGCAGGTGATAATTTTGTTCATCCTGCTTTAAAGAGATGTCCAGCCTTCTGTACACCCTCAGTCATACAGATCCCACGAGGCGGACTGGATAACTTCGGGTTGATATCAGGTCAGACAGCACGTTACAACAGGGCGTGACTAATGATATCAACATTGTACCATATATGAACGTGTCGTTAGATTTAATTAGCACTAGTAATTTGGTCGCAATGTTGCCCTAGTTTATGCCATGTCACTTAGGCAATGACCATTAGATATCCAGGGGGGGTGGGGGGCGTGTATAGAAGTTCGGGCACTATTTTTTTTTCTTTGAGATTCAGAGCTCAATTTTTCTTTTCATCATTTCGGGGCTCGATTTTTTTTCACAGATTTTGATGGCTCAATTATTTTTCATTATTGTAGGGAAGTACAAAAAAGGATAAGAATTTGACTTGCCTTGAATCTTTTATTGAGGATAATAATGTATATATCAGGGAAGTAGGGTGTCCAAGTCCATATGCCATTGGCGCACAGGCTGTCTGCTGGTGGTGCACTGCGTGCCATTGCAGCCAGCGATCTGGGAGCCTTCAGTGACCCTCAGAAGCCATAGGGTTCTAGATACTCTGAGGTGCATTCTCAGCCTTATCTGAGACCCAAATGAGTGATTCCAGATGAAAAGTATTTCTGTTTTGAGAAAGCAGTTTACCTTTTTTTACCCATTTTTGTGTGCAGGGCCATCTGCCCATAGCGCACTGCCATTGCAGCCAGGGGTCGGGACGGCCGCTCAAGGCCCCTAGAAGCCAGAGGGTTGTAGACACTCTGAGATGCATTCTCAGCCTTATCTGAGACCCAAATGAGTGAACCCTGATGAAAAGTATTTCTGTTTTGAGAAAACAATTTATCTTATTTTTACCCTTTTTTGGTGTGCAAGTCCGTCTGCCCGTGGTGCACTGCCATTGGGGCTGGGGGCCGCTTCCAGAAGCCAGAGGGTTCTAGATGCTCTGAGATGTATTCTCAGCCTTATCTGAGTACCCCAACCTTTCTTCACATTCTTGTTCTTTCCCCAATAGTACTGACATGTAAAATACCGGAGCCCAATTATTTTTTTCCTAGAGTCAGAGCTCAATTATTTTTTTCACTGATTTTCAGGGCTCAATTATTTTTTCAAAGAATTTCAGGGCATGATTATTTTTTTCAATTCTATACACGCCCCCCCCCCCCCCCCCCCTGGATATCTAATGGTCAGTGCCTTATGTCACTTTATATAAAAAAAGTATTATATCATCCAACTGCCCTTTTTAAGTTATTACCGGCAAACAGTATTTATAGGCCAAAGATTTCAGGCTTTATATGGAGGGGGACCTGCAAGGATTGCCGCTGCCCGCAACTGCACATCATCTCGTGAATAGTAATGTTTGACCTTTACACTACTTCACCCTCCAAATCCCTGTAGAATAGGAGTTGGCACCTCGGGGAACCCTACTCACCTTATAAAAGAAGGGGGATATGTGGATCTGTCTATGGATACCCTGCCTCTAAAAATATCCCTTGGTCCTCTTTGAATCTGAAGGCTCTGCTCCTACTCTCCCTCTTTTTCTTCTTTCACCTAGAATAATTATGCATTGTTCTTCAACATTGACAAAGGACCACTTTTGGCTAATATCTTATGGCACTAAATGACCTATATGTGTGTCGATGTGCCTTTAAACACTTATCAATTCATTCATTGCCTGTAGATCAGGCCCCACAGCCCCTCTGTTGAACGCCCACGAGCATGCTCACATCTGGAGGGAGTGGAATGTCAGTCCACAATCCGCAAGGGGCACATCCTTTTGCCTTGCTCTATGGTGTGCAATAGGAGCTGGCACCTCCCAGGGAACCTAAAGCAAGTGTGGCACCCTGCTTGCCTTATAAACAAAGGGGGATGTTATGGATCTGTCCTTTTTTCTTTTTGTAACCTTTTTGATATTCAAAATCGCAACATTGATTGACTCTATGCTAGTCTAATCAGAGGTCACACCTTTCTATCATTAAGTAATGGTCTATCTCTCAGTTTCATTCTTTTGCACGTCCGTGCCGCAAAACTTAGTTTGCTTTATATTCAGTTCGAATTTGATCGGTTTTGTGTTTGTTTGATTTCTGTAATTATTGAATTAGTAATTTCAAGTATGTGAGATTTGGTCAATAAATATACTATACAATACAATACAATACAACAATAATAGGTTTAAAAGACATTTCAAATATTTTATCTAAACCTCTCAACATTAATCAATGATGTATGAAATCATTCTATTTGGCTCTAAGAAACACCTAGCTGAACTGAACATTAAGTCACTCTCTGTAGCGGGGACTGATGTGTCCATTGCATCTGAGCCTGTGCGGAATCTGGGAGCTATGTTTGACTCTCAATTGATCATGGCACCCCATGCCAAAAGTGTTGTCAAAAAATCTAGCTTTCACCTGAGAAATATTGGAAAAGCAAAACGTGTGTAAACAGAAGATGCCACAAAAACAGTGATGCGGTCACTGGTGATGTCTTGCTTGGATTACTGCAATGCTCTCCTAATTGGAATACAACAGGATTTGATTGCAAAGCTGCAGCGACTACAAAACAGTGCTGCAAGGATAGTATCGAGAACCAGGAAGTATGAACATATCACACCTGTTCTCATCAAGCTTCACTGGCTACCAATCAAATTCCGCATCCAATTTAAGGTCCTACTGCTGGTATACAAGGCGCTAAACGAACTTGCACCTAAGTACATCAAGGAGCTTCTGCCTTATAAACCCAGACGCCATCTACGATCAGAAGCAAAGGGCCTTCTGGATGAGCCTCGGACTAGACTCAAATTTGGAGATCGCGCTTTCTCCATTAGTGCACCAAGATTATGGAATGCGCTTCCACAATACCTGAAGGATTCTACATCGTGTCAGGCCTTCAAAAAGTGTCTCAAAACACACCTTTTCAGGCTCGCCCATTGAGGCGTTGTTGACTATGACTCAAACTATGACAATGTGTAGCGCTTTTGAATATTTTATGAATGGAAATGGCGCTATATAAATTCCAATTATTATTATTATTATTATTATTATTATTATTATTATTATTATTATTATTATGTATGTGGATTCTGTACAATTCTCTACCTCAGTGCAAATGTTTATGACATTAGGGTAAAAATTAAAAGTACTGTACACTGCCTACATAATCCGTGCTAAAATAGTACGGATCTCTTAAAATGAAAAGAATCCGTTTTTTAATAGTCCGGATTCGATCCCCGCCCATCGTGCCATCTATCTATCATAACGCAAACTAATTTTTGGCTAGTGAACCGTGATAATAGAGCCGATAATAGATGGATAAAATTCTGACAAGTTCTAGTAGTTGGGGGCTCTTACATTTTTTTCTCTGGCAGGGAAATTGCAGTTAAATTGCAGTTAAAATGTTCAATACCGCCTGCCACCCCAGATGATGCCTGCCAGGTGGGAGTTTGAGTCTCAAGCAGGGAGAAAATGAGCACAACTCACCTGGTTGCAATTAGCAACCAGGTAAGACAAAGGAATGAATGTTACAAACATTTTGTGAAGGGCTTCAAGTTCATGCTCAGGAAGCACTCAAACAAGGGAATGGGGAAAGGATGTATTAAAATGGCCACAAACGATCTGTTATTTTTCATTTTGTTATATTAGCAATGTTAAAGGGTTAAAACGGACGTTAGACAGTTAATTTTGCGTATATGACGTCAGTAAAGGTGATTTATAGTGGCGCCACCTATTGACTGATAGGTAAACTAACGGACAAATGGACGAACGTAACCCCCCCTTCATTACGTTTTTGTCCGTTTTTAAACATTCCGGATTCTTCCAAACGGAAAAATCCGGAATGTTTTTACACTCGGACTATTAAGGCAGTGTACAGTAAATGGTTCAAATCTTCTATTACATTTTTACAAAATTCACAATTTTCATCAGTTCTGATTTGCATTGCTTTTAACAACTTATTTGTGGCTACTCAACGGGTACTTGCATTTCTCTAACGTGCACACAGTCTTTTAATTTATCCATGAATTAATATAAAATATATCATTTATATGATTTGAAGGCAGTTATGCATCTCTTCCCGGCCCTCTTGTCTTTCATCCATTCCTCTTAGTACCATACATCCCCAAGTAAATCTGAGGGCAACCGTTTATTGCAATGTGAATGTTCTTAAATATATAAGGTGGAATGACCGAATGGGTCTTGCTATCATTTTCTTTTGTATTCTCCAGGAAAATAGTATATAGCCAAGTTGAATGCCATAGTAAATTATAAAGAATTCTGTATTGCTCTGTTGACAATCCCAATAAAGACTGATAGTATTTGTGGTATCGATTCTGTTTCACACGTGAATTAGAGCCATTCTACAGGTGTTTGACATTTTGATGAAATGTGGTCTAAAACTAGAAAACGCTGAGGTCGTTGATAGAAAATTCTATTCCATAGTGCATTGGCGAAATCCACTCTCTTTTATCATAAATCTCACACCTACGGTACAGCCTGGCAAAAAACCTTCACTTTGTGTTTCCCCATGTGTCTAATGTGTTGGGGTTTTTACTTTGAAGACTATCCTATTTCATTCATATAAATATTTGTGATATCTCTCGTCTACATTTACAAAAATACGTCCTGCTAATGTATGTATGTTTTACAGTTTACCAGACGGTGGTTCATCTTAATAAATGTTTGTTGGCAGTGTGGATACATCAGGTAAATTATACAGATACAAAATATATAAATACACATTAATCAGTTAAAAGAGCAAATAAAACATAAAGCAAGCTGGGCGGATAAGGTCGAATAATGGGAAATGGTGTAAATGTATAGGAAACGAATCAATCAAAGAAAGCTAATATGCAATTTAACCATTTATGTCTGCAGTGGCAACAAAGTATACTAACTCCAAACAAAACAGGTCACAAAGAATATCTGAAAACGTCTTTCAATGGGGTTGTACAACTCAATGGCAATAACACTGTTTGGTCAAATATATCTCTAAACAAACATTGCTTTGAAATTTCCTTACGTGTTGTACTTTTGCTCAAATGTTTTTAAACACATTTCTTTGTAATAAACCTATCCCCACGTGTCCGGCCATGTGCATACCCCAAAGACGGAGCGGTGAAGTTCTTGGCTCATGCTAGGGAAAGGCAGTGATTACCACAGGGAAGGCTCATTGACGTACAGATGAACTGCGTGTTATTGTGTTCTGGCTGCGACAAGTTAGTGAGGTTTTCTCTGTTGACCCATTGATGACACAGTAATGCAAGCAGCACTAAAAGGAACCTGACACTTTAAAAGTTAAACCCTAAAAGTGAAAGCATATTTGGGAATGGAATTGATGGAGAAATAATAATCAAAAACACTACGAAGAGATATCCTCCAAATACTTCTGTAACTCTTTCTTAATGTAGTTATTATCAAAATTATCATAATTCCGGATGATAATGTCCGGATTGAGTCTTAGGCAGGCTTGAAGCCAAAAATGGACAGAGTGAATCGTACGTGAAATAGAAAGTCGACAATGCAAATGGGCAAACGCACAAATTATATATATAATTTATCCTTTATTTTTGTTCCATGTTTTGTTTTGTTTATTTGATTTTTGTACCTTTCATAATGATATTATGGTCAATAAAGATAGTCAAATAAATACAATGGGTTGAGAGTATGACGTCTGCGTTTTACTGCTGTCATCACCACCCTCCAGGTCTCCATGATAGATATGTGTCCGAGTATGATCCACGCCTTATTACTACATGCAATACACGACGCATATGCATGATCATGCCATTCTTGTTTTGATGTACTTTAACACAAATATCTGATCATGAAATATTAGAAAAATATGATAGCCTTCCCTGCACGCCTGTGATTTTTTCCTGCACTTTGTCCTGCATAGTTTGCCCTCCATAACTACACACTTTTGTATAGCAACCAGGCCAACCCACTATCCAGCGGAGAGTCGAATCTGCTACATCACTATTAGGTATTCTCTGTTGTATTTAAGGAGAGCTCCCATTGAAGTTTTCTTAGACAGAACATGTTATCAAACATTGAAAGTGAATAGAAATTAGTACATGTATAAACATCCAAATCCGATAGAAACATTACTCCAAATATTCGAGATAAATGGTCTAAACGAATGGTAGAAAAACAATGGGGTATTGCTTATGATACATTTAGAGGAAATTACTTAGCAAACCTGATGATAGCACTTATTTTAGATACATACATGTGCAATTCAACCAAACCTACCATGGGATAACCATTACTCACAAATTACACATAATGAACTTGGTTGTCACCCCATACTATTTATTCTGTTTATTATCAAGTGCTTACACTATGTGCAAACAGGGAGTTTTACTTAAAGGGAGTGGCAACTCGACATGCAGTCCATTAGCTTTACACTGTGGAGGGAAATCTTACCTAGGAGCTCAGTTAGATAAGGAAGGCGGCCATCTTGCCTAGCAGGTTGGGTAGCAGGTTGAATGGACCTCTAGTACTTTCAAACATGTAAGACATGAATTTTACTTTTTGGTGAGGCTTTACAATATAGAGATTCTGGGGATGAATGTAGGAACTATTGTTTACGATGCTAATTGATGTTAGTGTTATTGCAATACACATATTTGGGGTGGTTCAACCGGGGACTCTATTTCACTTGTGATAAGACTAAACATCAGTCATGAGAGTCATTTTTTAGTAAATTCCACCTTCTAATTCTCAGAAACCAACACTTTCAAGTTTGTTTATAAGGTGAAATAGATAAATATAGAAGTTAATCTCTGAGGCTGTACTATTTTCAAAGAAATTTGTTCACCTGAAATAGTATTTTTTCCCGGTTTTCTGGACCTTATCTAAGGTAATAATGGAATTAAATGTTCTGCCATTTTGTATGCTGGATGTTGAATAAAACACTTTTTTTGAAATATTAATAGATTAGAATTTCCTATAATCAAGCTATCCTGTGCTGCATTTTCTAGTTTCCAGGATTTTGAAGTCTCAAATTTGAGGTCAACTTCAGGTCCAAGGAATCAACAGACAAATAAACTAGAAATAGGCTGTCACATAAGGGGTTATTTATTGAAATAGTGCTGATGACAAATACCTATGTTAGCATCATGAAGATACGTCAAAAGTCTTAAACTGAAGCAAACGTATGCTCATTGCAACAAGGCTAACATTAATTAAACATAGCCATTCAACAAATAAAATATCTAACAGTACTCACATACATTCCTAGAATGCCCAGGTTGTTAAGCCTCCTCAAAAGGTAAAAACTGAAACTATCTGCTTGAGAGGTTGATTAACCCTCTCCATCCACCAAACATACTTGAGTTTTTCCAAGCTATAATGACACTTCTCTGATAAGTCTACAAATCAAATATCTAGACTGTAATTCTGTTTCTGCCTGTTGACAGCAGACAATACCCTCACTTAGGATGTTATGAGGCCCATCCCGTCTGACACCAATTAGCTTATTGTCTTTTCAAGACCTGAGGAAATAAAAGAAGTCCAACCTGGGGATTGCAATCAGACAGGTGTGTCCTGTACTGCCCCTGACAGGTGTGGATCTGAGAGTAAAGGCAATCCACAACAGTAGAATAAGACAATACACTGAGACAGGAAAATATCATGTTTTGTCACAGCATCCTGTCTGATGTTATGGACCTGTGAAACCATGAAATAGACAAACTAACAGAATGCCATTAGTTAGGAAAACTTCATGTATTCTTTTTGGACAACAAAGCTATGGTACTGTAAAGAACTCAGGGAATATAGGCTTATTTACAGCTTTACAATGTATTAAAATAGATGGGGGTATGGATTTTAGAACTATCTTGTTTCAATTTATGAATATGTGAAGAACTGAGGAATGGTACAATTTACAGAAATATTTTTGCTAAGGCAACTCAAAGAAACACTTAATCATCATGAGTTTTTGGATTAGCATCTTTTCTCAACCCATTCATAACCTACCCTGTGGTACAGCCTACACAGGAAGTGGTGATAAGTAGAGCAGTGCACATGCCCGGCTGAGCCAGGTTGAGCTCCTGGGTATGATTGGGGTGCAGATAAGAGCTCATTTGCATAACAATAGTGTGTGACTGGTGTAGGAGCTATTACTATCTGTGTCATATCTCTTTAATCTATATATCTCTGGTGCAAATGATGAAAATCTTTGATGATCAACAGGATATTGTTTAAGAACAACACTAAGACCAAACATAAACCTTTTTGGCACTCCTCAAACACCTCCTACCTATCTTGTTGACTACTAAAATATGATATCTACAGGAAGATTGAGAGGCCCACTATCGTTTAACCAGGTAATACGTATGTTTAACATTGGGAAACAAAATGATTAATACTGGCCATCCAAATATTATTGTGAGAATGTTTTAATAGAAAATGGAAGGTTGCAATCCTACAAGAACATGTATGCGTTAATGTTTTATTTTCTAAACATGTTTATATGGCAAGAACTGCCATATATGCCTTATACTGGATAAGGTTCGACGTAATATCACATGTGTTCAAAATCAATACCAACTATCTATATATGAGTAATTCCAAAAGAGTGCAAGGGCGTTTTCGTTCTTCCCTAGGCTAGACAGGTTATTTAACACTGGAGTTTGTTTCCTGACCTAACATAAGATGCGTGCCCAACGCGTTGCATAATGAGCATCACAAGCAGGTTTCTATCACCATGTCTATAGGAGAGCTTATCTAAGACCATGCAGACGTGTTGCAGCAGCCTAGCAGGAAACACACATCATGGACTACGTATCGAGTACACCTGACCTGCTGCACACCACTGCTGGTAACATATCAGTGACCACTGATGGAACGCCGTCAAGTGGAGGACACACTATGACCTTGTCCCGATATATCGAGTTGATCTTTGGACTCTTTACGATATTTGGGAGTGGACTGATCTTGGGAGCGATTCAACACCTTAAAGTGTTGCATACAAGCACTAACTGGTACATTGCCAGTTTAGCTGTAGCCAATTCAGTGCTTGCGGCAGTGACAATATTCAGAGTGGCTTTGGAACAAGGTTTTACAATAACTTTGCGGACTTGTTTTCTTCTAAAGTATGCCTTTTTCTCCTCGCGCTTGGTGCAAATCACCGCCATGCTGCTTTTATCCTGGTTCAGCTTGCTAGCCATCAGAGACCCGGATGCAACTCACAGCTCTTTCCTGCACAACCATGCCTCATTGGTCATAATTGTCAAGTGGTCTACCTCTTTTGTTCTCCCTTTCATGTGGGCAATAATCAGAATGACTCAACCCGATCGACTTGTTGAAAATTGTGAAATTAATCCCACCAGAATTGTGTATTTACTGAGCGCAGCAATTGTTTTATTGGAGTCTTTAATGATGGTCTATCTTACTGTAAAAATGCTTTATTTACTTGAAAGGAGAATGACAGAAATTAAAGATTTTCAATTTGATGTGCTGGCCTCAACCGTGACAAATGAGTATAAAAAAAGCAGGAGGGCATACTTTAAAAGGCACAAACGGTTGGCTCTCACTGTAATTATTGTTTTGCTGCTCTATTTGTTGACATGGCCTTTATATCTCCTTTTGACCATCATTCATAAATCCTGTTCTGGTGGCTGTGTCAGCAGATTAGTCATCGAACACTGCTTCTCAATCTCAACCATTCTCAACTCTGTCACAAACGTCATTGTCTACAGTTATAAACTGAAGCACTTCCGATCACCAGTTTGCGCTTTTTCATGTTGCATATCAACAACCGTTGGCACGGAGCATGCAGGTAATAATACACTAAGTTTGGAGAAGACGCACAAGGATGAAAATCTAGGTAATAATGAAGTCAGTTTGAATGAGACACACAAGAATGCACATCCAGGTATTACTGAGGGCAGTTTGGGAGAGACACACAAGAATGAACATCGAGGTAATACTGAGGTCAGTTATGGAGAGACACACAAGAATGAACATCCAGGTATTACTGAGGTCAGTTTGGACGAGACATACAAGAATGAACATCCAGGTATTACTGAGGTCAGTTTGGGAGAGACACACATGAATGAACATCCAGGTATTACTGAGGTAAGTTTGGGAGAGACACACAAGAATGAACATTCTGGTATTACTGAGGTCAGTTTGGATGAGACACACAAGAATGAACATCCAGGTATTACTAAAGTCAGTTTGGACAAGACATACAAGAATGGACATCAATTTGCATGTATTTCTGACATCAATTTGGGGGAAACTTACAAGAATGACAATACAGTGAAGTGTTTGATAGTAAGTACACTTAGGTCTACGATAGATGTGCAAGAGACAGAGTCACAGCAGCATGGAACAAGTCTATCAATGATAGATATCCTCTAATCCATCTGTCTGCCAGCGAGTACTCATTGCATTTGACAGATGGATTAAATGGAATGGCCACCAGGTTAATTGACAGGAAATAGACTATTACGCAACACTGATAGTGACTCTGCATCTGTTTGGGGCATAATCATTACCGCCGGTAAATATTTTTGATTGTTAAATGCTTTGTTGAACAGCAAAATTGTAGGTGCGTGCTTGTTTTCTATATTCCAATGCAATTTCTGCAAAAGTTGCCTACTTGGCCATTCCCTATTGTCAAGCTATTAAGTGATTTGTCTGAATCCAAGAATTACAAAACTATTAATGTCATCTAGTCTGTTACACTTTTCAAATTAGCTCTACAAAGCAGTGGTTGGGAAGTGCGAACAAGAATTTATAACACAACATAACAATATTTACATGACATTGTTGAATAAGTAAAATTATCACATTGTATCGCTTAAAGTAACCAGTAAAATGTAAACAAACCATTGTTTTGCTAATCATTATCACCTGCTCTGCTGCGATGCTCGATGCTGATTGGTCAATATGTGTTAGACCTAGAGCCGTTCACACTTTGTAGGTTCAATAGTGAACGGCAGAATTCAAAATCGAAGAGCAGAATTTAATATTACCACTTGGCCAGCAATCTGACCCCTAGAGGTCACCAGCCTTGTTCTGACATACAGCAAAGCGCAAGGGCATTAGTGTGAAAAGTGGCAAAAACACTTTGCTCTTTTGTTGCTTCAGTAACAATTTCAGTCGTAGTTGACTGAACAGAGTATGAATATTGGTAGAATTGCATGGAACCAGAAGATAAGACTGGTCAAAACGGATATGAATCATTTTTGTGGATTTTCCCCATGCTTCACTGTCAAATTAGCGGCAGGGAGTCTGTGCTGGCTCTCTTGTTGGGGCCCTACTGTGTGAGATTCTCCTAACGACTCATTGAGATGTATTTGTTCTTTTTGCTAAGCATGAAAGAGAAGGTGATAATTTTGTTACGCCCTGTTGTAAAGTGATGTCCAGCCTTCTATACACCCTCAGTCATACAGATCCCACTTGGCTCCGCCTCGTGGGATCTTGATCACTTCGGGTTGATATCAGGTCAGACAGCACGTTACAACAGGGCGTGGCTAATAATATCCACTGTAACAAGGTTATGTTACTAGAATAGGGTTAGAGGTAAAAAGGGTTAATGCATGGGACAAGATATTGTGTGAGAATTATTGATGCTGTGCTAGTGTTAGGTAACTTGTCAGTTGAACGCCACCGGCTGCAGGGCCATTAGTCTTATATATTATGAATATATTGATGTTGTAACATATATTATGCATATATAGTATAAAGGTTGGTTGTGGCTCTCGATATAATGGGTAGGTTTGGAATAAGCAATGGTAAGTTTTGTAGTCAAATAATGCCTCAAACGCCATCAACTCCGGCATGAATTAAAACACCTTCCATGTTTTTTTCAGCCGTTGTTATGTGTGACCTGTAATTTGGGATTTATTTCGCACAGCCTATTAAAAAAAAAACTCACAAACCGCAAGACATGAGTGGAAGTTTAACGACTCACTTCATTCATCCTTGTTCAAAGAATGTGTTGAAAAATTTAGGCAAAATTATTTTAAGGTGCACTCAAACCATTTAAGTGATGTGGCAAGGCATAGGTTAACGGAACTCGTTGACCAACCTTTTGAATCAACAATAACAATAACAAAGAAAACCCTAAGCACTATCACGTTAGAGTGTTTTGGTAACCCTGTGCTTGATCAGAATTAGCGACAGGTACAGGAACAAAATTTTCCAAAATAAGCTTTACCCATGTAAAAGTATCAGGGAGCCATTGTTTTGTTGTTTAGCCACTTAGAAAGTTAGTGAGGATTTACTTAGGATTCAGAAAACCTTTGTGTGAAAAAGTTTTCTTTTACAAGGTAGGGACGAATGTAACAAGGTTATGTTACTAGAATAGGGTTAGAGGTCAAAAGGGTTAATGCATGGGACAAGATATTGTCTGAGAATTATTGATGCTGTGCTAGTGTTAGGTAACTTGTCAGTTGAACGCCTCCGGCTGCAGGGCCATTAGTCATAAAGCAATTAAGTAGGTCCCAGGATAACCGAGGTCAATTCCATGATTAGGAAATAGCTGACAAGATGATTATGAGATACCAGATTAGCGTACATGGCCGAATTAGCATATATGGCCGAACAAGGATGACCCAGAGTTAGATAAGGTAGAAGTTAGAATTTAATTATCGTGTATGCCTAGTTATCATATATTGATTTTAGACAAGCTGTTGTCTGTAGTGGTGCCTAAAAGGAAGCGTGATTCGAGGAGACGGGGAACTTGGAAGGAGACGAAAGACGAGAGGTGACCAGCCAGTCAGGAGATCAGCATAGGCACCACGCAGCTCTTTATCAACGTTATAGTAATAAAAGTATTTAAAAATCACTCCTCTATCAAGACTTATTGGTACACAACTACCCCAGAAGCTGAGACAATAGAGCTTCATTTCACCACATTGTATCATATATGAACGTATCGTTAGATTTAAACCGTTAACACGTAGAGCGGCCGAAACAGGCCTGACAATTTTGATAATACTTTTCTAACAAAAGCATTTTTTGGAAAATATTTAAAAGAGAAATGTTAATCAGAAGCCAAGCAACAACTCTACTTCAAATATTTTGTGAACTTTTGCTTTATTCCCAAGTTATTTTCAAAAGTATGAGAGTAGCAGACGATACTGGCTAATGGAACTCTGAGTGTGAATGGGTTAATTAGCACTTCAGAAACAGATACAAAGTAGTTTGGTCGCAATGTTGCCCTAGTTCATGCCATGTCACTAATTTCACTTTACATAAGAAAACATTATATCATCCAACTGCTCTTTTTAAGTCATAACCGGCAAACAGTTAGTATTTATGGGCCAAAGATTTCAGGCTTTATATGGAGGGGGATCCGAACCCACAAGGATTGCCGCTGCCCGCAACTGTGCATCATCTCGTGAATAGTAATGTTTGACCTCTACACTACTTCACCCTCTGAATCCCTGTAGAATAGGAGTTGGCACCTCGGGGAACCCTACTTGCCTTATAAAAGAAGGGGGATATGTGGATCTGTCTATGGATACCCTGACTCTAAAGATACCCCTTGGTCCTCTTTGAATCTGAAGGCTCCGCTCTTACTCTCCCTCTTTTTCTTCTTTCACCTAGAATAATTATGCAATGTTCTTCAACATATCTTATGGCGCTAAGTGACTATATGTGTGTCAATGTGCCTTTAAACACTTATCAAAATGTTTGTAAATCAGGCCCCGCAGCCCTTCAGTTGAACGCCAACGAGCATACTCACATCCCGAGGGAGTGGAATGTGAGTCCACAATCCGCATTGGGCACACCCTTTTGTCTTGCTCAGTGGTGTGCAATAGGAGCTGGCACCTCCCGGGGAACCCTAAGCTGGTGTGGCACCCTGTTCGCCTTATAAAAGAAGGGGGATGTGTGGATCTGTCCTTTTTCTTTTTGTAACCTTTTTGATATTCAAAATCGCCACATTGATAATGTATAATCTGAGAGTTCACTGCCTTCAGTGCATTGACTCTATGCTAGTCTAATTAGAGGTCACACCTTTCTATTATCAGGTAATGATCTCTCAATTTCCTTCATGTGCACGTTCGTGCCGCAAAACTTGGTTTGGTTTATCTTCAGTTCGAATCTGATCTGTTTTGTGTTTGTTTGATTTCTGTTATTGTTGAATTAGTACTTTCATGTCTGTGAGATTTGGTCAATAAATATACTATACAATACAAGACAACAATAATAGGTTTAAAAGACAAATTTCAAATAGTTTATCTAAACCTCTTAACATTAATCAATGATGTATGTGGATTCTGTACAATTCTCTACCATAGTGTAAATGTTTATGGCATAGGGTAAATTAAAAGTAAATGGTTCAAATCTTCTATTACATTTTTACAGAATTCACACTTTTCATCAGTTCTAATTTCCATTGCTTTTAACAATTTATTTGTGGCTACTCTTTGTGTACTTGCATTCCTCTAACGTGCACACAGTCTTTTAATTTATGAATTATGAATTAATATAAAATATATCATGTATATCATTTGAAAGCAGTTATGTGTTTATAACTAATCTCATCTTGCATCTCTTGTCTTTCATCCATTCCTCTTAGCACCATTAGATCTGTGTATTAACCCCCTGATAAATCTGAGGGCAACCGTTTATTGCAATGTGAATGTTCTTGAATATATAAGGTGGAATGGCCGAATGGGTTTTGCTATCATTTTCTTTTGTATTCTCCAGGAAAGTAGTATATAGCCAAGTTGAATGCCATAGTAAAATATAAAGAATTCTGTATTGCTCTATTGACAATCCCAATAAAGACACCCGTGAAATAGAGCCATTCTACAGGTGTTTGACATTTTCATGAAATGCGGTTTAAAACTAGAAAACACTGAAGTCGTTGATAGAAAATTCTATTCCATAGTGCATTGTCGAAAATCCTATACCATACTGTAAAGTTCGAAATATTAGCGTGGAACTATTATTGGCGACATTAGCGAGTGGGTCAGATTCGCTAATATTACGATCCGGTAATATTTGTTCCATTTTTCAACGATTTTTCTTTGTTTTTCTAGGTAGTCTCAGTAATTTACTAATTCCGAGAAAGAAAGAAAATGTTATACTGAAGCGAGAGTTATCATATTTAAATGCATATGTGGCCAGAGACTGAATAAAAATGCAGTTTTAATGCACTTAAGGGTGCACAACTTGATATGTACATTTTTTCCAAAAAATGAGTTATTGACAAAGCCACAGATGACGCCACGTATGTGACGTTTTTGACCCAATCGACATCGATTTATCTCAGTTAATAACGAATTTCTAGCATGTAAATGGTATTCTGAAGTGAGGGCTATCATATCTGAATGTATATATAGCCTGAAACCAAATAAAAACGCAGTTTTGACTCATTGGGAGTGCACAATTCGATGTGCACATATTTTCCAAAAGAAATAGTTTTTGACATAGACTTCAGATGGCGCTACCAAAACAAAGAAAATTACACACCTCCATATCAAAATCGGCTCTTTTCTGACCTTTTTTCATTTAAGATGCAAAACAAACACAAAACATTGTTTTTCAAATCTTTAAAAAACGGCCGAAACTGTGCACAGGCCTCCAGGCGCGTTTCTGTGTTTGGAGGACATGTACACCAGCGTGGATCAAGGCACGTCCGCCAAAATAACGCGCCACCTTTTGACCGTTTATCAAACCAGGTCTAGTTTGAATATCTGTCGGCAGATAGCGCTTTTCGAGATGGTTCAAACGCTAATATTACAATTCGCTAACATGGAAAAATGGATCAATTATCCACAGTATCCACTCTCTTTTATCATACATCTCACACCTACAGTACAGCCTGGCAAAAACCTTCACTTTTTGTTTTTCCCATGTGTCTAATGTGTTGGGGTTATTACTTTGAAGACTATCCTATTTCATTCATATAATCATTTGTGATATCTCTCGTCTACATTTAAGAAAATACGTCCTGCTAATTTATGCATGTTTTACAGTTTACTAGACGGTGGCTCATCTTGATAAATGTTTGTTGGCAGTGTGGATACATCAGGTAAATTATACAGATACAAAATATATAAATACACATAAATCAGTTACAAGAGCAAATAAAACATAAAGCAAGCTGGGTGGATAAGGTCGAATTTTGGGAAAAGGTGTAAATGTATAGGATACGAATCAATCAAATAGAGCTAATATGTAATTTAACCATTTACGTCTGCAGTGGCAACAAAGTATATTAACTCCAAACAAAACGGGTCACGAAGAATATCTGAAAATGTCTTTCAATGGGGTTGTACAACTCAATGGCAATAACACTGTTTGGTCAAATATATCCCTAAACAAACATTGCTTTGAAATTTCCTTACGTGTTGTACTTTTGCTCAAATGTTTTTAAACACATTTCTTTGTAATAAACCTATCCCCATGTGTCCGGCCATGTGCATACCCCAAAGACGGAAAGGTGAAGTTCTTGGCTTGTGCTAGGGAAAGGCAGTGATTACCACAGGGAAGGCTCATTGATGTACAGATGAACTGCGTGTTATTGTGTTCTGGCTGCGACAAGTTAGTGAGGTTTTCTCTGTTGACCCATTGATGACACAGTAATGCTAGCAGCACTAAAAGAAACCTGACACTTTAAATGCTAAACCTTAAAAGTGAAAGCATATTTGGGAATAGGATTGATGGAAAAATAATAACCAGACGACTACGACGAAATATCCTCGAAATACTTCTGTAACTCTTTCTTAATGCACAAGTTATTATCAAAAGTATCATAGATCCGGATGATAATGTCCAGAAGTAGTCTCAGACAGGCGTGAAGCCAAAAATGGTCAAACGGACAAATTATATATAGAATTTATTGTTTATCTTTGTTCTATGTTTTATTGTTTATTTGATTTTTGAACCTTTCATAATACTGTTATGGTCAATAAAGATGGTCCATACAATACAGTGGGTTAAGAGTATGACGTCAGCGCGTTACTGCTGTCATTACCACCCTCCAGGTCTCCATGATAAGTGTCCTAGCATGATCCACTGTGTCATGATCTGCGTACATGCAATACACGCATGATCATCACAAAAGTGCAGGACAAAATCACATATGCGCAGGGAAGGGTATCATATTTTTCTAATATTTCATGATTGGATATTTGTGTTAAAGTACATCAAAACAAGAATGGCACGATCATGCATGATTTTGTGATGTTTGAAGTTCCTTGGCTTAAATTGTGAAGTATGTGATGGAGCTAAATACTACTACCACTGTGGGGCAAACACATTGAAGCAAATCGTTTCCTGACCATTCCCAATGGACGTTGAGAAGAATGGATATTGGATCCACATATAGACGGAAAAAGTGATTATATTTGAACCACCCAGCAACTTAATCATTGCACGTCACCCACATTAAACTAGGCACGCACCATTGCTGTTGCCTCATTGAAACCCACGTGAAGCACTTAAAGCACTCGGTGCGGCATGTTCTTCATATCAAAAATCTCAATATCAAAAGGCGGAAATAGGTACCCCAAATCATGAGCTATAGGAACAGTGAGTGTGAATCGTGTTCAGCCTTGGGCAATCGTCACGGCGTATTCCTTTTAGGGCCAAAAAAAGATTCAACACATGTTAGAATCGTCGTTCCTAGTAGCCACTCTCCACACAGAAATACGCTTCGCATAGTATCTCTGCCACCACAACCGGTACTATTTCACGAAATATTTTGGAAAGTGACGTCATTAAATGTAGCCCATTGGTCAGAAATTGTGATGCACGTGACGCACGTGGTCATATGTATAATCAACAATGACATCATCCTCGAAGTGCGAGAGCAGTGGACCGCCGACTGGCTGGTTAATCAATTCAGGACTTTCACCGCATCTTCTCATGAGCTATCTTAAAAAGTACAAAGGCATTACAACCAAAATATCAAGAATATCGTAGTTTGCACAATTAAAAGAAATTGAATGTTGAATAATGCACGGTAGCTTTTACATCTGGTATAATTTTGAAATCGTACCACGGAACAGAACGAAACTGCTCAAGATGGGCAGAGTGCTTAAACGTGTGGTGGCAGAGATACTATGTGTGTAGCAATCGTGGTAGACAGGATCGATATGCCGGAGATTGCCTAGTATATGGCTCTTCAGCGATCCTCCATACAAGATCACAAGTTTCCGTGACGTCATTCCTGAATCCTGACATCTGCGGGGATTTAGAGTCTACCGTTCATACCTGCACTGTCAGGGGCGGATCCAGGATTCGAGAAGGGGGGGTTCAATGTAGTTCCGAAAGGTGACACTGGTGACGCCACTCACAATTATTTATGAAAACACCACCAGGAGTCAACTGCAAAGAGCTAAAAATAATAATTTCATGAGATATAAAAAAAAATAATAATCTCATAAGAGATATAACAAAACCCATTATAGAGTTAGAGTGAAATTTTAATTGAAACGCAATATTTCATATAAATTATGATATGCAAAATCGGATTTGGTGATGGCCGGCCACATTGTCCTATTTTTTGGTCGCAAGATTGAACGGACCTCTTGCACTTTCAAACATTTAAGAAATATATTTTACCTTTTGGAGAGATTTAACAATGTGAACACCCCGAGGATGAGGGGAAGAACTTTTGCCCACTATGCTTGACGCTAATGTTCATACCCGGCGGTAGCGCCGCAAGAGTGAAACGGCAGCAGATGTAACTAATTGAACCTCAGAATAGCAAGTTCATAGCACAGGGAAAATTGGATCGCGAAGCTTGCAATGCCACAAAGTTAACGACATGTAAAGGCGTATTGATATAAGTATTATTGTTCATTTATTTGAAAAGGCATTAGATTAAAAGATCAAAAACAATTTTTGAGCTATTTTGGCGCTCCTTGTTGGGTTCTAACGACATTCCAATGATGCCGAGCCTTTGGGAGTAGTTAGACAACAGGCGCCATATGTTGGGCTTTGACTAAAAACGATCTTTTATCTTTGAGTTATAATAAACATTTCCACAGTTGTGAAGTTGGGAATTTCTTCGAGAAAATCTATAGTTTAATGGATGTAAGTAATGCCTAGCCTTCATATAAAAATTGAGCTCTGTAAAGTTTAAAGGGTGTAAGTATTAATTTATATCTGTTGATGAAGGAAATGTTCCATTAAGTTCCCTATGACGTTGGTGTTGTCACTTGCATGCACACTTGCGGCACATGACTATTACTTTATGCAACTCCCAGCCATTTACCTTCTATCTGCCCTTTCACACGTCCCTACGGCCCTATCCATGTACCTACCACCTGTACTTTGGGCTTGGATCCGTGCGCCCGCCACTCACTTTTTGGGCGCACGGATCCTTACTACATTGACAACTTCTACTCCTCCTGCGGCCTTTAGCGCCTTGCCGCAACACTTGTCTTCCCCCTTCTCTGTAATTGTACTGTCCTCCCAGTACCTCTTTCAACGGGGCCCTATCTGGATTGATGTTAGCGTAATTGCGTACATGCATCTCTTTCATTTGTGATACGACTAAACACCAGTCGTGAGCGTCATTCAGTAAATTTCCCCTTCTGCGCTCGTCGAATTCTCAGAATTCAACTTTCAATTTTTTTTCTAATTTGGCTGACCGGAACCATTTCTATTCAACCTTTTTACAAATAGTACTCTACTTGATGAGGTACGCCCAAAGTTGTTTGACCATTTTTGCACTTCAGATGCAAATGGGTTAAGCCACCTCAAAAGGTGTTAAGATGTGGTTATTTATGTATATGTTGGCTATTAGTTAGGTATTTTCCCCCCTCACCTAACACACATCAGGCTTTCCAAGCTAGTTCTTAGCGGTCTGCAAACGACTGGACTGTAATTATGTATCCGCTAGACTAAGGAATCAAGTGGTCTAGAAGTTCAGTTAAAAATCAACGACCCACTCAGACCTATACCTGGCTGACACCAATCAGCCTGTTGCCTACTCAGGGCCTGGGGAAACAATAGACGTGGACAGAATTGCAAATTGCAACTGGTGGCCGAGGCAGGAAAAACAATTCGTTTTGATGTTTGTCCATAGGTGGCGTGGTGATGCAAAATGACTCACCAGCCAGGGGGGTTTCGGACGAACCCCTCGAACCCCCCTTGGATCCGCCCCTGTGTGCAAAGTGTCATACTTTTATCACAGTATGCACAGCACAAAGTTGTCACTCATTCGCAGGACTAATTTGACTCAATGATCAAAATCTGGAAAATCTGCAAAGTTCTGCACGAACATATACATTGACTGTAGAGGATAGTTATCCAAACAGAGAAAAGTTGATGTAGGATATGGAAGAACTTCTGCGTATACATGCCCCTGGGACACTAGATATTAAGACCCCTAACAATAAGATTAACACAGAACAAGTATATGAAGCTATAGGAGGCTCCAGCTATATTGTGTATAAAGTAGTATCTGAATTATTAGGAGTTGACCATTTTGCTCGGAACAATATAATGTGCTCCATTATGTTAATTTTATAGTTAAATTTGATTGTACTATACGTTGTCTTGTATATATGCTATAAACATGCTTGTGTCTCTAAGTGGTATATATAATTATAAGAAAACATTGTACTCTATATGAGTTTGTACCTTATACGTACAGACAATAAAGCATACTACAATACATTACAATTCCGGTATCTCATATCATTGATCTCAGATATATTTCGAATACTTAGGGAATAATGTCCCCAACAATTATTTTCGGATATTGGAATGAATGATGAGAGAGTGGAAATGATAATTTGCATGTGTACAGAGTTCTGAACTCGTAGAGTATGAGGTAGACGCCAAAGGCTCATGTTAACTGTATAATATAACACCGTATGCTGTCTGCTGTATAATTAGGGGGTTTGTACTAACGTGGCTATCAATGTTTTGATAGATTTGTAAAAATTAAAGATTAGACTGATTTGTAAAAATGCAAAGAAAAAGAGTTCACAGGAAAAACTAAAAGACAGTAATATAAGTAATAGTATGTTTTATTGCCATCAGGTCATACAGCGGCAACACATGAAAGTTGTCATAACGTGACTGGTTAAGCATTTAATATGCCTGTTCTATAATTGCGGTATTTGACATAAAGGCCAAATGTATAGGAGCGCGGCAAACCAAATACATTGCTGTAATGGTATTCTGTTGGTTGCAACCACAATTTGTACAAATGAAACATTTTTAGTATGCTTTGGGAAATTTGGGCTGAAAACATCAAAGCGGCTTTAAAGTCTATATGTTATTTCATTATATTTATATCATCCTTAATTGAACCATCCTAAGATTTCGTTTAACCATCCAAACTATTTTAATTAATGTCCAACAGATGTGCTACCGCCATGCAAATGCAGTGGAGAGGCCACACAGAACTAAATGGTAAACAGGATACTCTTTTTGTCTTTGTTTTGAAAGGGGCCGCATCCGCGTTACGTATTTCGCGGAGGAAGGGGTCTTTTTTAAGGCCTCCGCATGTCCGCGATTTTGTAAAGAAGGGTACTTTCTTGTACCCAGTTACGAAGTATGGGGGGTCAAAATCCCCTTACAATCCACGAAATATACGCGGCTCTGATGCCGAGTGACTCCCGAAGTGACAGAGCTTCCGAGTTTGCTGCCGCCACTTGCTGCCACTAAACACGCTGAGGATTATAAAATCTTAAGTTACAATACGTGTTCAAGTTCATCCAATGTCAGTGTTTAGATAAAAGAAGGGGTGTTTATTTAGTGGAAAAAATCAGCGTTTTATTAAACTAAGGGTGCTTTTTTGGCCAGAAATCAGTGCTTTAGGGGTATTTTACAATTTTGATAACGAGCGTATGCGCCCCCCTCTGTACCTGAGTGCCCCCCCCCCCCCCGGGAAATCAACCAATCGTGCCAGCATAGGAGCGCCGTTGTTATGTGGGCGCCCCACAGTAGGATTTCATCTTGTTCGCGTTCCTTTACTAACCTAGGTGAGGCCTAAGTGACCTACTCGGATGACCATAGACATGCCCAGTGAAAGCCAGTAAAGGAACGGTTACGTGCTTCCCCGAGTAAAGTGTCATGGCAACTGCCAAACGGCCCTCATCTTTGCCCATATATGGCAACCGTGAAATCATCTATGTCTAAGCCGCACTTCATCACGAATGTCAATTTCAATTAATTTAAGACTAAATCTATAAAATTTCATTATAAATATTACTGAAATATTAAGCCAGGGCATGTACTGTAAAATTAAAATAGTATTCTTAAATGCTGGTAACAAAAGTGAACGATTTGCTTATTTTTAAAGGTGCTTACGAAAGCATCAAATACAAAATAATTTTCATCATTTTACTGTAAATAATGATCATCTTTTAGTTTATTTTCACAAGCAAAACAATTTTCGGTAAACGAAGGCGTCCATGTTCGCGAGGTTAGTTGGGCCTGGCCCGAGTAAGCGCCAGAGTGACGGCATCGCCTAACTGGAACGATCTCGCGCTTACCCAGCGCTTACTCGCGCAAGTAAAGGAACGCGGTACTTGAGGATTACTTCGTTTATAGGCAGACGTGTATCGTTGCAAAATCGTGTCGGCTAAGCTGGACTTCTCTGCAGGCCAGCCCGGCACAGCAGTAGGCTGCGCCCGGCATATTGCATCGGGAACCATCGGTGACGCACGTCCCGCGGCTGAAAAGACACAAGTTTGATGCAACAATTAAGAAAGAGCATACGTGGCAGGCTGTATGTCTGATTGTTTGGCAATCTGTTGAAATAAAGATATACACTAAACTGACTAAAGCTATTTGATCACTGTACCAGTCGACCGGTGTCCGTCAGCAACTGCTGGAAATGTTGCCAGGCCCAGCTGCGTGGTCGACGTATTCAGTTAGCTACATATGACATCTACTTTTTAGCCATGACGTTATGGTCGTGCACGGAGTAGAAATCAGGCATACGATCGTGTAGATCGTGCCCGCATGCGCACTGAAATACTAATTGCTAAAACGATATTGCTACCAAGATGTTGAAGTAAATTGGAGGTGATTAACAATGAACAGCGATGATAGTAGTCTTTATATTGCACCCTGTGTGCAAAGTAATAGCTCAATGGAAGCGACTGACTCAACAATAAAAATAAAATAAAGATAAAAATAAAAAGTACATTAAGAACAATGAAATGTGTATGCTGCATCGTTGTTTTAAAATGAGTATTATTTTTAGTCAATGAGTTCAAGGAGATGGTTACTAACTCAGTGCTGACAAGAATGCACATTTAAACTGAGGATGTGCAGGTGAAGTTTGGCAGTATTCTGTGGGCATTGGAGGTATAAGTAGGGGTTAGCAGTTTGGTTTATTTAGTGAAGGTGGGCCCTATTATACACGAATACCTCGCACATACCCATCCATAAATGGTCCCCACCGTGTGTGGTGAAAGTCCACTGTGGCGGTACATTGAATATCAAATATCGTCACTTTTCTGTCGTATTTAGGCTAAATCGTAGCTATTCAGTTGTGGTGGAGGAAACTGGACTACCCGTTGAGAACCAAGACCTAACCCCAGGTCACCGATAACTTACTCCCATACCCGGAAGCGATTTACACAGGGCATGCCTCCACTACCCACGACAAGGTACCATTCACTTTCTTCTTACAGGCACTGAATCAACTGGGGACATTCTACACCACAAGTTACCCTTGGAAGTTTTGGAAGTTTTACAAATGAGCAACACATTCAATGTATCAATTGAAAATAAATTAGCGATAAAAAAGCATATCAAATTAAAAACAAGTCATTGGACCCACAGATAGGTATGAACTAGAATCCATGCAGAAATGTCGTTTTCTTAGATTATATACAATCTTTACCCCGTTTTACCATACAAATGCTGTTTTGATGTGTTAATACATATGTTTATTCAATAATGCAAGTTCATCCAATAAACAATGAACTGCAGTAGACATTCAAGCTAAAGATTATCTTCCCTCCTCTTTGTGGCTACCTCTATGAGCCCAAATAAAGTAATATGTTCGCCCTCACTGCCGATACAAATATATGCTATGTTATTTCATGTGTATGTTCAACATTGCAAGTTCCTCCGTTAAGCTTATAAGTCGGAAATCTTTACCTTTCTCTTAAGCGGGATGCCTCATGACCTGAAAAATGTAATACATGTAGTTACATTAGTTTGATACTTGGAGTAACTCTATATCACCTTTTAGATTAGTGTTATCTTAAGTTGTATAAAACTGGTATAATATGGGTACATCTGTCACACTAACAAGAATATTTCTTATTGTCTACCCTAATGATAGGGGCTGTTAAAAGTGACCATTTGTAAATGGTGACTATATTCGCCGGTTTACAGAAGCACTATGCGTAGATCGTTCATGATAGTGGTATAAAAGTTGATGATTTTCTGATTAATATCGAATCGCAAATTAAATGCAAACGTAGGATATTACATAATGACTTAGAGAATTGAGCCTAAGATTCTGCAGAAATTGTATGTATGTATGTATGTAGGTATATATATATATATATATATATATATATATATATATATATATATATATATATATATATATATATATATACATGTATATACATATATATATATATATACACACACACATATATATATATATATATATATATATATATATATATATATATATATATATATATATATATATATATATATATATATATATATATATATTTGGAAACTGTCTGTGTATTGGTCTAACAAGTTCAATGGAAGAGACGTAGCGAAAGTAAATCATGCCCTGTACACATGCGAGCATGGTGAGGTACAATGGAAAGGTGTGCCATTCCTGACCAAATAGGACCAGCAGTTTAATTGCTGGGTTTGATCACCGTCATCTCTCTTCTAACATGTAAGTGTTACTTTTGCTCGTACCTAAAAAGCTTGTTAAAGAAATAAAAGCATATTTGACAAGAATCTTAGAATGCTGCATAAGTATGATGCACAACTCAAACTCCGTATCTCAAACATCGAATGTTTGTTCAGTGTTATGGCGTCATGCCGTCCCCTGATTACTGAAGACTAAAATCATTTCTGCTCCAAACACAAAAATCCTAGATAGATATAGCCAAGTTAGTCGTACATGGTGGGTATAGAGATAAAACGTTTAAATATGGAACAGGCAATTGATGATCCTTCTAAGAATAAAGGCAAATGCGCTTGTCTAGCCTGTTCGTTTACCCGCACACGGACGTACTCACACATACGGGCGAGTCTTGCAATTCGAACAATATGAAAAACATAGCGAACCTTTGAAAAACATAATTATGATTGGAATCCACTCACAAAATATTTTGTATATCAACGATATTCTGGAGAAATAGTGGAAAGCTGGGAGATTCCCCAATCAGTTTCCATCTGAATTGGTTGCGTCAGACTTCTTACCCTGGAACAATGCTGTACAAAGAACCTATGTAAATAATGTTTTTTATTTATGAATGAGTCAGTCTGAACAGATTCTACCCTATCTCAATCTATAGGGTTAGCTTGAAACATCAAGCGTCATTAAATATGGAAAAAGCTTAGAAATTTAAGAAAATTCCTTTTCTATTGTTTTGTGTGGTGTGTCTGTGGCAACTATGCTGTACTCAAGTGCTTGGTGTAACGTTGAATATACATGTAGAGTATCACATAGTTCCGGATTCACCGAACTCCCGCTCGTTTTCATTTTTTCGAATGGTCAATGCACGGTCACCATTACAGTTAGATTGCAATGCCAAATGCAATCATTGATGTGAGCATCAACATGTCAATGATTCGAAAATAAACATAAATCAAAATATTCACAACATATAGAAGGGAGTATTACAATTTGCAATCTACACTTCACGAACATAATTGTAAATGATAAGGAAATATAACCTATGTATATCTGTTTCAGGAAATCATTCATTAAGATGAGAGTGGATGATTAGATTTTGACAGGTCTCCTTGCTGGATCAACGAAAAGCAGCCCAAAAGTAGATGTTTCCTCAAATTCTCAAGTAACATTTTCGTCGAAATGCTGATATCGTAATTGCATGACGTATAGATGTAAGGCGACGGACCACTCCGAAGTTTCGGATGCCTGAGAAAAATATAACAGGGGCTTGTCACTAACAGATCGGGCCGCTCTACCTTGTGTAGGCCTAGGGGTCAGTCGGGTCACAGCAGTGGAATAACTGATATACCCAGCTTGCAGCCAATAGGCACACTATATTTTCGGGAGGCTGATCTTTAATGACACTAGACTAGCTAGTACAGCAGTGATCACACTGGAGGCTAGTTGGTCGCGCTGGGCAACACATATGCGTCTACTGCGCAGTAGGTCTACTGTGCAGTCATTCACGTTTCGTTCTGTAAATGCATTACTTTAAGCTGAGGTATGTGCCAATAGGCACTTACCACTGGCTGGTGAGAATTTAGCCTAAATGTGTTAGAAAAAGTGACTATAATTTACTGAAAGTGCTAGTAAGTATTGTTGATGAAAATATATAAACCTATAAAATGCCCTTTAATAAACAATGCTGAGTATGAGCATAAGCCAGATTTTATCATGGCGTTTTTGCAACTAATACAGAACAGGCTATAATGAGATGCTGAAATACTACCCCTTTTGTCCAACACTGGAATTAAACTATCTCGGAATGCTTTATATTCATTCTGCCAGAAATGACGGAGGCGGCGAGTCGCACTACAAATCCCGACATATTTCGCCACCTATCGTATAAATGCGAAACTAATTATTAGAGGATTGGTTGTAGTGCGAGGAAGTCGTGTTAGGCAGAGACCCCTATTAATCAAAACAGCGGAAGCCGGGGTTGTCGGGCGTGTTTACGAATAACTCCCAAAGGGAATTCGGCAATTTTACACAGATAACATACCGCAAAGGCGTTAGGAAGATCTCGCCATCTCAAGGAAAATGGCAGGTAAGTGCTGATGAAGTTATCCGTAATTAGGTCAAAACACCTGAACGGTTTATTTACCAACAACTAGGTCACGATGTATTGAATTTTAGAATTTGAGACCGTTGGTTTACACCCGATTTCAATTTGTTAGCCAGCACCTAAGCTTGATTTTTTATTATGTGCTATTTTTCATGGTGTATACCTGTTCCGACAATGAAAATCGAACCTACTTTACACTGAAAAGTAGCAGTTTGTTGGCAACAAAGTTGCTACAGGTAGAAAGTTAAGCAGGTATAGCTTCACTTCCAACATGGCGGATTCAATACAGAGCTACACGCTTTGTAATTGCATGTATCTTTCCTGCCTTATCGCCAGTTATTGATGTGGGTGTGTCAATATCATATGGCTATGAATCAACCCAAAGCGGATCTATAATTATTATCAATATTTGACTGCCCCACTACTACTTGATTATCAAGTTGATATTCCCAAATAGAGATAAAGAAAAGAAAGTGGAAATTTAAATTTAACTTTTAAGTGTTTTTTGACAAAAATATATGTGTGCTGAAAAGTCCATGATATAAGCCTATTAATGGTATGCCTTTTAAGTATGAATTTATCTGTAGAAATTTATTTTCTGACCTTTTCACATCTGTATTTGAAATCTGTTATAGACAGGAAGAGTTGAAATCAAGTACTATATGACATCAGAGGAATTATCTAAGTTACTAGGAGAGCCAATATGATTCCATTGAGACAGGCATGGATACCTTACACACAAATGTCATATTTATATATATATATATATATATATATATATATATATATATATATATATATATATATATATATATAGATGAACTTGGATATGACAGACTCAATGGGACCAGGAAAATTGGTCCGACGGACGGACCGACTGTCATATGCAAAATCTGTCTTATACATATGACACATACTTGATATGCATGGGACTGTGACCAAGCTTATCGTCCGTCATAGCCAAAAGTCTGTCGTACGGTGGTCCGTCATCACCTAAATATAGGAAGTACTACATATTGTCTATATGTATTATGAATTTATAATTTTACTGAGCTACCACATATTCAGTTTTCACCTGATGTAAGATGTACAAATTAAATTGAATGGGCACATGTATTCACATTCGCAAGAACAATTGGGTATAAGGTCCTGATATCATCATCCAAGTATTTTCGAGATAGTCCAAGTGATAGCCTTTTCCGGGGTATATTTCTTGACTAAGAGATGGAGTGAAGTCTGTCCTGACCTGACACGTTTGCCTAACAACCATTCTAAAGGTCACACAGACCTGTGATATGACATGTATGTGAACAAGACCTGACTCATTGATATATACACACAGTATCTTATATTGTCTTATCTTTGATAAATTTGGAACAACACATTTATGTCAGCCGACAGCAGATTCTTTGCTAGGATTTAGAAGCTTGGCGTCAAGAATTGGCAAAACTTTGTAAAATTTCTTGGCGGCCTATTTTTGATAGGGTTACCATAGCATACTCAAATTGAAGCCTCAAATATGTAACTTCTTAATGAAATATAGCATTATGTCCTAATACATTGCCATGGTAATTATATTTCTAGAATGGGATTATAGTCAATTATATGCTTAGAAATTTCTCAAAAGATTTTGGGTGTTATTTTTTGAGGGTTTGGGTGTCCAACTGATGCCCTGCTTTGCGTGTTGGCTAAGGCAGTGCTTGTCTATTGCTTGGCACCCACACAGAACAGGTAAAAATTAGGTGTTCACCCTCTGGCTTGATGCTGACAGGGACTTAACCAAGACCAGTCCACAGGCCATTTCCTGAACTTTAACCACTTTTATTTTAGAGTTTAATATAGCCAATTATTTTCCTTACAAACCATCTTTTAGAACATTGTAGTTGGTAAATTGATTTAACGCGATTCAGCTAAATCTGGAGGAGCAGAAATTTTTTAATTGCAGTACTCATTCATTGTTTTGGACAAGCATTTTTAAAATCCTGGCTAGGACGGTAAGACGCTGGCTTGAGGTGACTTTAGCTACTTATCAAAATAAACTAAGAATTATTAAGTCACATATATCCACGTAGGAATTAATATAAAATGTTTGAAGCTGAAGAGTTGTATGACATGTTCTAGTTTAACAACTATTTACCAAAATAGGTTTTGGAAGACATCCCTTGAATAGTGATCTGAAGGATTTTTGAGGCGCTATGTACAGCTATTTTCCCATGGGTTACGTTTTAAAAATCAGTGTCAAGAATGACAGGTCTGGGCATCATTTAGATATACCCAAACACTATAAGATCAGTCCTCATAACACTTTAAGAAGTTGTGGTGAGATTAAAAAAAAATGTCAATTGCAAGTATTTATAATTGATTTTGTTCATCACAATATATTTCCTTTGACATTGCATTCATGAGGATGTTATGCCCTGTTTCTAATGTTTCTGTTTCGAAATATGTGGTTTATGTTGTGATCTCAGTATACTGTGGTCTCCCTTGAAAAATAGGATGTCCAAAAATTTAACAATTGTAAATTTTGGGCACCTAGTTTCTGAGTCGTGACCCTTCTGCTGCTTAACCCTTATCCTGCTAACCACAACAATTGTCCTGGTGTGCAGCAGTGCTTATGGGTTTCACAGCAGGATAAGGGTTAAGAGTCAGTCACCCATGAAATACCCAGGGGGTGTGTCATAGAGTGCCTTAGACTTGCTACAAGTCTGTGTTATCTGTCTCTTTCCTTTTAAGTCTCACTGATCTAACCTGAGTTGATTTCACTGCAGGTTTATAGTGTTGAATAAATCCTCAAGGGGTTCACGCTTAAGCTGTAGTCTGTAACACACTGCAACTCCTGAAAACTGTGCTGCCATCTATAGGTTGAGAGAAACATCACACCTATCCTGTAGTGGTGACGCTGCAGTGTCTTAGCCAGGATTTGGAAACTGGGTGCCTAAAATTGGCAGTTGTAACATTTTTGGGCGTCCAACTTTTTAAGAGGGTTGCACTATTTACTCATATTTTAACCATAAACATGTATACATTCATCAAAACAAGGCATGATATCATTAAACAATGTCATGGGAATTATAAGGAGATGAAAAAATTCAATTATAAGCTTGAGATTGAGATTTTTATAAATTCCACACTAAAAATTTGGGTGTCCTGGGGGGTTCTTATTAAGGGTTTGGGTGTCCAAAAAGGCACCCACACGCCCTGCTGGCTAAGCCCATGGGTGACGGCATGGAATTAAACCTTACTCAGCCTGAGAAACTAGGCTAAGAGTGCCAGTGTGCTAATTCCATCTAGTCACAGAACCAGAAGTAATGCATTATTGGGCCCGTCACAGGGTGTTATTCAGCTGGAATTCAGAACCCGGCCACGCCAGCAGTGCCAATGTTGTTCCACCCAACCATATAATTATACTCTTATCCCCATTCAAGCCTGGGTACAGGGACCAGGCTATGGCCCATACAGCCTGTCTTTTGGAAAACCGTTTTAGACAGACAATAATTTCCCGGCCAATTTTTCAATTAAGACCTTTTTGAGATCAAATATTTTCCAAGTATTTTCCTGGCAGGCTGACAAACCACCTTCCAAGACATGGCTGAAGTGTTTATTACGCTTTTTGACATAATAGGCTATTTAATGTAGGTGGCAGAATCCTTAACCATAATTAACTGTTGTCTGGGTAAATACATGTTTATGGCTGTTATCTTCAGGAATATATTGTGATCTCCCTTCAAAAAATGGACACCCCACAAATGCTAAACAAAAATTGTGCAGCTCAGTGTAAATGGAAACAAACACTTATTCATAGTGTGTATGAAAAACTATGCATGTCAATTCAGTATGTATCCCCGCAAGGCTAAATGGCAAGCTGATATTGGAGAGAGAAATAACAGATGTAGGCTATTTATATATTTAAATAGTGCTAAATGCAATCTGCCACTTTGTGGCTGGGTGGTATGTTGATAAAAGGAAGTTTCCTCAGACAAACAGCTCAATCGTCTAGATCAGAGGCTGATGTCAAACTCAAGTAGTTCATCCGTCTTTGTCTAGATTGAATAAAGTGACAGCTTGGAGAGAAAGGATTCGTTAGCTTTTGGGAAATAACGGGGTATTCCTCTTCAGGGATTGACTGTAACTTTGGAGGTTTGGAAATGTAGTCCTGAAGATTTAATATTATAAGTGAGATACAAATGTGCTGGTATTTCATAATATTCATGATTTGTAATGAAATGGGGGTTACCATGTGCTGTTACTCTATACATATCTAAATACAGATATGGAATTGTTATATATAATTGTTTATGACCTGTTATGATGGTTCTGTTAATGGGGCCTAAAAAAAGTAACAAATTTTTATTCAAAAAAATCCCTACCCTAAAGTTTTTTTTCCAGCCATCCCAACTCCCAATCAATGTAAAGCATGCATAAAACACATTTATGACCAATAAAGTAATGCAAAAAAATTTTTCTTACCGACCTACCTACCCCATTTTTTTTCAGACTATTACAGGAAACAAACAATATTTTTTTTCTTGGCCTGGTATATAATTGACTTTAAATGCTGCTACCAGGATGCCTCCAAACAAAGGCATTTTGCTATTTATCTATTGAAATTTATGAGGCTGCAGGGCTCAACAGTCCCTGCCACTAGCCGGCCAAGCCAGGTAGTCTGCTCAGGCTGGGCAATTAGTTGGATATTCCTGTCAGGCATCCAGGTTGCATGGCCAGTTTGCTAGCAGTTACCTTGTTTAATTAACCTTGACATAGAGACAATAAAATATTTTGTTAACTTAAGGTTTGATGTCATTTCTGTATATTTTTGTCTTACATTTTATTTCCGCCTTTACCCTTGACTTTTCAAGGTTGCTGTCAACTATATTATTATTCAAAAGATCCTCCTGTATATGAATCCAATGAATGTACCTCTCGATATTTTAATTCTAATGTCAGATAGTCAAGCAGGGCAAGTTGAGGGCTTGTTCAGCTTCCCGGAGATGCCGTTTTTCCATGATCAGATAGTCGTGACTATGGGGCTTTCTGTTATGTCGAGCCCTGGGCTGACAGTACAAAATTTAACAAAATTTGGTACCTTTGAGGCAGGCTGAGCAGTAGTATTAAAATGATCAGTAAGATTTTATATTGATAAGGAAAATCAGTATTGTTGCGCTAGAACTTTAAAGGTGCTTATCCCTGGAATGGAAAATTCAGGGGCAGCTAGGTACATAATTTATTTTGTACATGGTTCATTTTCAACCAAGGCTAAAGAAAAGTAGCATTTCGCAATGTATAATCTTTAAAATACTGGTATATATAGCTATTATTTAAAACCTAGAACCCTGCAACCGAATAACTCTCTTTAGGCTATTTTGTTGGGAGTCATTCCTTCATTCCTGATATTTCTTTTAGTACGATAGATCACAGCATGGAGGGCTCAACTGCCTGTAAATATAAACTAGGGACTCCTAATGAATGTGTGTCATAACAGTATAGATTAGACCTTAGCCTGGTTCTCAGGCTGAGTTAGGTATAATGCCCCCAGCCCCCCACCACTCTATATATTGATGTCTCTCTCAAACTAAAGATGGCAGCACAGTTTTCAGAAGTCATAACATAAGATCTATGACATTTTCCAGGGATGTAGTACATCATGCCTGTACCCTCCCACCCCCACCCTCCCCCTTGAAACAGCCTGAGTATTTTGAAAATTTATCAATGTTGTGGCCAGAGCATTTTCCGAAAAAAAATTGATACTTAGAGGAAATGTTGATGGGCACCAAACCAACATGTCTGTCTACATTAAATATATTGTGAATTTAAGCTTAATTCGACCATTCAATATTTTAAGAAATATTTCAAGCCAACAAAAAAACAAGAATGGGTTAGGTTAATACAGATTCATGCCAAGTGTTAAGTATTTGGTACTTATGAAAATGACTTGTAAGTAATTGTAGTTGTGTATATCGCTAAAAGATGGCACTAGCTGCACTGCTCCAATTCATACTTTATTCTGTTACATGTATTTACAAAAGTGTGATACTCACAGACAGGGTCTTAGCCAGAATTTCAAAATACCTGTCTCTAACGGCAATTCACAAAATTTCTGCCCTTCCAGAATTAGCCACTGAGCTTTTTGAAGTCCTTATACAAACTTTGTACATTAACACTTCAGCCATGCCTTAGAAGTTAGTTTGTTTTAAAAAGATTTGATTATTATTTTTAAAAAAAAGTAAATTTGAAAATTCTTTATGAAAACTTTCCTTTTGTAAAAAGGACTTTTTCAGGGAACTGCCTGTCCAAAAGACAAGCTGGATAATTGGTCCTGGCTTAGTCCTTGGTCAAAGACTAAGTAGGGTACCTCTAAGAATGGAAGGTTTTATGAGTGCATGACCAGTTTATCAAACCTATATGTACATCATGAAAGTGAACTAGTTATTAGGGGTAATCTCCCCTATCTAACAGCAAACAATATTCTTATAGTTATTTCTATGTTTTCACGATATTTGCATTCATGTCCTTCTGATAGCAGTGGCCTCAGATAGACTCTCCAGGCTTGAAGGGAGTTTCATTGGCCTAAAGGTACTCTGGATATTGAGGATCCCCACATCTGGCTTCAATGTAAATATAGGATGTGTGGCTGGCATTTCCTGTACGAGGGACATGGGTCCTCGGGCCATCATCACCCAAAAGGTCTATCCTAGCTGAGTACTATTTATGTAGCCTGGTAGAACTCTGCTATGTTAGAAAGGTAGAATGCCACATATACTATCTAGAGGTAGACAGCAGGGTCTTAGCCAGGATTTAGGAACTGGGTGCCTAAAATTGACAATTTTTAAATTTTGGGGCGTCCACATTTTTAAGGGGCACCACAATATACTCAGATTACAACCATAAACACGTATAAATTTATCAAAGTAAGACATGATATCCTTATACAATGTCATTGGAATTATATGGAGATGGAAAAGTCCAAATATGTGCTTGAGATTGACATTTTAAGAAATTCCTCACAAAAAAATTTGGGTGTCCTGAGGGGTGCTTTCTAGGTGTTTGGGTGTCCAAAAAGACACCCAGACGCCCTGCCGGCTAAGACCATGGTAGACAGTACCGTTGACTAGTTAACATATGGCAGCCTAGAAATCTAGGCTAACTATGTAGCCGCCGCCCAGGCATGTAGAAGTACTGAAGGCCATCAGTTGTTATCATTGCCAGAATTCAAGTATTGAGGAGATTTCCTCACCTTATAGACTTCAGGCTCCAAATCCCCAAGCAACCATTCCCTTCTTCAGGAGTTGACTAACCTGAGTGTGGTCTAGTGCAGATAATGACAGATAGATGGCACCATATGGTCCTCCTATCTCTAGCCATTACTCAAAGAGGGTACCATAAGGCTATTCCCCTGGTGAGATAAATGTGAACTAAATCAGCCACTATGTCCAACTTGATTATTTGGTGCCTGGTACTTATCAGAAAAATACATTTGACAGCCAAGACATCTAGGCTACCCTCTCAGACCTCTGAGAGAGGCCCTTGGGGTCTTAGCCAGCAGGACAAAGTTCGACGAAACCCTCTGAAAAATGTTTTCTGAAAATTTTCTGTAGATGTATAAATATTTTTTCAAGAGATTATTTTAGTTTATAAATGTGTGTTTTTTGCATGTTTTATGTTGATTGGGAGTTGTAAGGGTGTGTTTTGGACATTAAGAAACATTATGGTGTGAACTTTGCATGTCCTTAGAACACTGAGAGACCACCTACTTCAAGAGAGAGTCCCCTCTTTAAATAGCATCCCAGTACTCAATAGGTAGGGTTCAGCTAAAATCCAGATGTATCTTGAAAACTCCATGTTAAATGTCAAAGAAGCAACTGTGTGTCAAATCTGCATGTCCTCACAGTACTAAAGGTACAGTCTACTTCTCTATCTTTAGCGACCCACTACCCACTGGTTCTTACTATAATTTTCGAGAAACATGTTTTAAATGCCAAAAAAACATCTGTGTGAACTAAGTGTGTCCCCAGAGTACTTAGAAATAATCTCCAATGAATAATATTCAGCTCTAGATATATCTCTAATAACCCAGTATATAAGGCCCTTTAAATTAGGATTGATGAACTTGGTGTGCAACATTGGCCATCATGTACATTTGAGTGTGCTTTTTTTAGAATGACAATTGATATAAACTTGTATATCCTGAGCCAATCTTTGAGTAACTATATGTATTGTGTTTCCTTTGACAATGAATTGAAGTTAGAATTGCCACTTATCAGGTTGAATTGGACTAATACTGATCAATAGTATAAAAGGTTATTTTAGGCTTCAGCTTGGGCTGTGAGTAATATCTAACTCTGGCACTACCATGTTGTGATGTCTGGGTAATAATTAATCAGTGTCTAGCATGTTTGTATACCTGACTAACCCTGTTTGAGCGGCTAGGGCTGATCTATACTGATAATATCCCGGGACAAAGTCCATCACTTTCAAAAGAGCAGGCTAGAATCACTCAAGATGGGGACTCCTGCCTCATGGAAAGACAATAGTCTTGCTGAACTTCTACCTGCCCAATTTGGTAAGTCGTGCATCATATATATACATTCATTCGTACATACATACATACATACATACATACATACATTCCTACATACATATATACATACATACATACATACATACATACATACATACATACAAAAATGCATTTCATACTCAGGGCCCAAAGTTTGGAATGGCTTAACTGAAGCAATCAGATGTGCACCATCTCTACCTTCCTTCAAGTCTCAATACCTAAAAGCAATGTACTATACTACTTTGTAACCCTGGGGCCCTCTAGCTACTTGTAAACATGCCAGACGGCCTCAGGGAAGATCCTTACCATTGGACTGAGTTACCCTCTTTAAATAAAGATTATTTTTATTGTTATTATACATACATACATACATACATAAATACACACACATATGATTATATATATATATATACATGTATGTGTATAAATACGTGTGTGTGTAAATATATATATATATGTATATATATATATGGGCTCGATCAAGCTGTTACGGAATCACACTTTTGCTGTTCAAGCTTAGATATCTTTTTAATGGAAAAAGTTAGGAAATCATGCTTTATATGGTTGTGTAGGGCTTTGAAAGTTCTTTTAAATGGACCAAGTTCCAACTTCCCCAGAAAATGATTTTTGGGTAAAAAAGTGAAAAAACATGCCTGTTACGGAATCACTCAAAATTACCATCTGTTTTCTACCACTTTAATCAAATACCACTTTCATGCTGTTCCTGCCACTTTTTTCCAAATGTTTCTTTATCAAGTGGTAGGTAAATTTGTTTTGCACAGATTCCACCACAAATTTAGGAGTTGAATAAGTTAAAGTGAACTTTATTCAAGAAACTTTGACAGATGGTCTTGTTACGGAATCACATTTACCATTTGTTACGGAATCACATTTTCTGTAGCAATCAATATCTTTCATTAAAAGAGTGCACTATGGTGAAATTTTCTGCTTTAATAAAAAGTTAAGTTAGTGTACGGATATAAAGACATACATTTTTACTGAAGGGAGCACTTAATTAGGAATTACATGGTAGCAGAGAGTGGGTTTTATACGTCTCCGATGGTAGGTAACAGATGACAATGTCTAATGTTAGAGAAACCACTTCCCCACAACGGCAATTGTTAGACAATTAACTTATATAAGCTGTAATTGATTTAACATTGAAGCTTCTTATAAATAGATCATTAATCTGAAAAGGTTTTGAAAAACATGATGTTACCTTCTGCATTCTCAGAGGTAGATTTCACTCACTACCTGGTCAGTTTTATATCACTTCCTGTACACATCAAGGATGTTGGTATACCCCAGACAATGTGGATTCTGTTTTTCCTCCACTGTCCCCTCTCATTAACACCCCTTATTGTTTAGTCTGAGCAAGGAGGATATGATTCGGGAGGAAATTGCATCTACCCTGATTAACTGAATGGGTGGCTTCAGGATTAGGGAATCCGATGTAGAGGTGAATGAAGACAAATTGCATTTGCAGACAGGATGAAGGTGTCAGTCAAGGTACACATCTGTACAGCTACCAATTGATATCAAACTAGCTGAGTTATGAATGAATTATGAACATTTATAGTTAATGCCAAATTTGCTAAATACTTATAAAATAACTATGTAATGATTCTTTTTAAACATGCATTTGTGATCTTATTAACTGTTGGATATTTTTTCTGGAGTAGATCATACATGTCTATTGGGCAAATGGAGAATCCCTGGAAATTTGTTTTTAAAATCATTTAGACTGCTGATCTATGACTGGCTTTGTATAAAACAGTATCATATGAGTCTTCCATATGACTATATTGTATCTTTGAGTGATGTAACAAAATTTTGTTCTCTGAGAAATGTTTATGTATTGAATCCTTCCCCTTCTACACTTATGACAAAAGTTTCTTGTCCTCAACAGTGTGTAAGTTCCATCTGAAACACTGAATAAATTCCTCTAAAATTTAATGCGGGTGGTCAAGTTTTAAAATATATGCATAAATAGAGACTTCAGAATCTGGCCTACATTGACCATGTGCTAAACTTCAGTTTTCTTCTTTACTTGAAGGAGAATCTCTGTTTCTGTGAAAGTATCTAAAATCTCTGTCGAAGAGCTTTCCTGTCCACCACAGATATAAATTCTCTAAAATCTACTATTTTACAAAAGTCTTGAACAAATAGGGTTCAAGAATGATATTACTATAGGATAAGACAGCCAAATGAGGGAGCACATTTTCCTGAATTTGAGGGAAAATATTGAATTCAATATTCTAAAATTCTGTACGCAACAGTTTGAATAGGTTGATATGGCCCAATATAACCATGAACATGCATGTACTTCTTGAAATAAATGCCTTATAAAAAGTCACTGAATTTAAATGAGAGTGAAAACAATTCATTTATATATTTGAAAATGTCCTTTTAAAGGGTTATTCACAAAATTATTTGGGTGTCCTGATGGGTGATTTTTAAGGGAGTGGGTGTCCAAATGAGGCTGAGATGCCCTGCTGGCCAGCTTAATTATACTCTACTTTAAAACTGTGTGAATGTTTTAAAAAAGGTAGTTTGGTGCTATGACACATTTTGAATAATTGTACCTTTCTCAAAATTGTATGTGAGTTACTTGTTTATAAAGAACTTCATCTGATTTCCATGTACAGCTTAGTCCTTGTTCAAAGCGTTTTGATGCCATATTGAAACTACTACTCGATAATGGCCATATACTTTTTTTTCAAAATACTGTGCACGATGTCTCATTCTAAATATGGAAACTATCAGTTAATACTAAACTTAAAGTTATGAAAACAAACTAGTCCATTTAAAGAATGTTCAAGACACCTATAGGCTTGAACCAGTCAATTTATCAAATATGTGACAGGGACCGACGTTAACTTTTGAAGGCACTTGCCCATTCGGGCAGAGCAACCCCAAGATTTACTTGCCGGAAAAAAATTCAACTTGCCCCCCAAAATGTTATTTTGCACTTTGTTCATTATTAACACAGTGACATCCTATTTTGTATGTCTCTTTAGCATTTTTATGAGAATAAACTATAGAGGCATACAATTTAGAATGACAAAGGGCAGTGTTTTGCAGAAATAACAACGATAATCTCGGTCTAACTTTTGTATGGGGTATTAAAGTGGGAATATTGACTTGCCTGTTCGGGCTTTTAGATTAGGCCATGAACTTGCCCGAAACTCTGTTTTTTACTGTTGAACTTGCCCCGGGCAATAGGGCAAGCCTTAGCGTTGTACCCTGTGTGATTCCGTAACGTTACGGAATCACCAACTTAAACCCCCACAAAAACACTGTTTGAAAATTTATTTTTCAAAAGTGTGCCCCTCATAGTTAAATTAGTGTTAAAATGCTTTTTTCTATGAAGTTTCATGGTAATGACCCAATCTGAACATTTTCAAAAATTAAAAAAATGCTATTTTCCTGTTACGGAATCACATGTTACGGAATCACAGATCACTGTATTTTAAAATTCATCAAAAACACCCCAAAACATAATATTCAATACTATATCTCTTGGCACAGTCTTCCAAGGTATAATTGTGATCATCTAAAGCAATGTTGAAGATCATAAGATGGTTTTACAAGAAAATATGGTGGTTTTAACATTTTGTCAAATGTTATTGTCAGAAAGGCGTTGAACAAACAAACAAACACCCTGCAGTAAAATGTTCATAACCTTTTCGTAAATGGGAATACAGTAAATCTGACTAAAGATCCAGAAACTTCAGAATTCTAGCTTTCCAAATATGTAAGATACATATTGCTACTATAAAATATATTTTTTGTCTTAGATGCTAACTTCAACTTGATCGAGCCCATATATATATATATATATATATATATATATATATATATATATATATATATATATATATATATATATATATATATATATATATATATATGTTTATATACATACTTGAAGTGTATATGTATGCCTCTGCTAGTACCTCCTGAGCAGTGGGGTTAACAGCCTGATAGATACCCTAGGTAATAGCATCACAGGCTTGGACACTTCAATAATGAGGCTTGTATTTAGTCACAGCGGTGGCTGGCTCTCTGCTGTAGCCAGACAAAACAACTGAGGACAGCTCCCTAACCTGTACTAATTGAGTTATGTGATTGGTAGCCGAGATCACAGGGCATGGAAGCAATATTGTGTAATAGACATCAGCCTGGTGGGGGTAGCTGCAGTGTAAGAACTGGATTTAGCATGGGGTCGGTCATTTTGGGGAAGTCTGTGGTATGTCGGTATATAGCCCTGTTAATGTACGAATTCCAGTTCAACTTTCTAAAACAGGGTGCAACATAGGTTTCAAAGCAGTATGTGCTGAGCGGGGCAAGCTGCCCCATAAGTTTACTTGCCCCGCCGGCACTCCCACTTGCCCCGCCACTCATTAATCAAAAGGTGAGTTACATTACAAGGACTCCGCCAATTACATTTATTTGTTGAGTGGGGCAAGTAAGGGTCTTGTTCTGCCTGCCCGATTGCTGTTTGTTACCGATTTCACTTGCAACGGGGCAAGCGATAATGTTGCACGCTGTTTGTTTTTTGTCGATGCTTTTCTAGATTTTATTTATAATCTGCCCTAAGTGGACAGCCAGTCCTAATGGCCGGGTGGTCTATTGCCTTGGTTGTTTGCTGTCTTTTGCCAATGCATGTGGTTTAATCCTGATCGGCCAGATCGTGCATGTGAGAAGGTTGCCTTTGACAGTGGTTTACCAACTACATGTAAACGATTATTGTGTCAGCAGCCATATATAATTAGAAGATGGTTTGTTTTGAAAATATTTGGTTATTTAAACCTGAAAAGGTCATGAATGAAAATTCTTCCTAGAAAAATCTTGCCTGTCTGAATATGAGCTTTTCAAGAATTTCCCTGTCAACCAGACAGGCTGGACAAGTCCATGTTTGTTGGAAAATCTGCAGTCCTAACGTCCAATTAAGGTATATCATCCATTCTCAATAATGCCAAGATGCAAACTGTATGGTTATCATTTATAGCATAATCAGATGTTTGGCAAAGTTCCTACAGAAGGAATAGCCTTGTCAATAGCCTTAGTAACACATGATACATGTAGGTATCAAGTATGTCTTAAGCAGATGCTCTCTGAGACAGCAGTTCTAATGGCAGTTAGGGTACATCATCCAATAGTTTGCAAACACATTACTGTGTCAATAATGTCAATGTGTGCTGCACAGTTATCGCTTATAGCACAACCAGATGCTAGATGGTGCCTCTACTGAATGCCAGTCACCAACACATGTCTTGCCAATAATGCCAATGCATACTGTGTAGTTATCATGTAAACCATTACCATATGTTCCACTGACTCTCGACAGAATGTCAGTTTGATAGAACGTGAACACACCATTCAAAGTTTTACGGACATATTCTTAGCCAGTAGAGCATTTTGTGATCAATTTCTTGTAATGTCAATATCAAGGATACAGTTGATTTTCTTTCATCTCAATACTATTCCCATGACATTTTATAAGGTTATTTTGCCTTATAAAATCTCAATAAGAAAAAAGTTAATGGTTTTAATCCAAGTATGTTGTGGTCTCCCTTGAATGTTAGGATGCCCCCAAATTTGACAATTGCCAGTTTTTGGCACCCAGTTTCTAAATCATTGCTAAGGCAGTTTCATTTCAATAGGCACCTTTTAACCACACTAACTGTATTTATCTAGTTATTATGTATAGGAGTACCATACATTTTATCAAGTCTCTACAGAATGCCTCATCTTATGACTACTTCATTAAATGTTTAATGAACATATTTTGTTTTCAGTTGCTTTAACACAAACACGCCAACAGTGTTGACCGAGTCTCAACGGAATGCTTCCGCTTGAAAATAATGTTAGATATTTTTTATGAATATATTTTTGTTTCAATAGGGCTCTTCAGCACAAACTAGCTGAATCAAACTTCAGAATACTTAATAAATGATTTTACAAACATATTTTTGTTACAATGTTAGCCCAAACTGTGTAGTTATCGTATCATAGCATTACCATATGTTTGACTGAGTTTCCTGAGAATGCCAAAAGTGTGGACTACATGATTAAATGTTCTGTGAGCATGTTTCTGTGTCAATAACCTCAGCCCATCTCTTATGTTCCGCATGTAAGCCAAGCCTTGTAGAGCAGCTTGGAGACAAGTCATACACACTTAGACAACTCATATGCTACAATGCTTAAGCGAGAACACATTGCAACTTTGCTGGGTTCAGCATGTGTTTTCGGGGTAAAAAGATTCCCTTGGTATTTACCGTGGTGAGGTTAGAGAAGTTCTGGGAGGGAATCGGTGCCTGGGTCGGCCTTGTGGATGACTTGAGAAGTCGCCCGTCCTAAGCACATGTTGGCAGTGGCTTGTTGTTATGAATGTATATATCAACATGATATGAGCGTAGTTGTTAGAATCGGGGTCTTAGCCAGGATTTTTTAAATGCCTGTCCAAAACAGCAATTCCAAAATTTCTGCCAATCCATAGCTACTCAGCTACTTCAAATATTTTTACCAACTATGTTCATGACTGTACAATTGATAGCCTGTTGTATCAAAAAGGGAAATTTACACTTTAGCCACTTCATAGATGATGGTTTTTCGGGGAAATATTTGGTTATTACTCTTAACAATATCAAAATTTACAATTCTTTATTGATATTTTTGCCTGGCCAAAAATAGGTTTTCAGGTAACTGCTTGTCCAAAAGACAGTCCCTGGTTAGAATTGATTGATTATTAGATTTCAGATCAACCTGAACATGTTTTTAACCCATTTATGCTCACAGTATCTGGATGCTATGACAAATCAGAGATTTTTGGTTTGAAGAATTAATTCACGGAAAATATCTAGATTAAAGATTTTCAACCTATCTACATTAACCTGTTGCATTACATTTAAGTTTACGGTAGTTGCCTGTACTTGAGGAGAGAGGGGCTAGGATACCAACTGCCAGTGGTCCAGCGGGCACTAGAAGTGCTCACTTCATTAGCCACTGAACACCTTCTGTAACTCTACCAGGAGTGGGGCATTTACCAGGAAGTTTACGGTAGTTGCCTGTACTTGAGGAGAGAGGGGCTAGGATACCAACTGCCAGTGGTCCAGCGGGCTCTAGAAGTGCTCACTTCATTAGCTGCTGAACGCTTTCTGTAACTCTACCAGGAGTGGGGCATTTACCAGGAACTTTACGGTAGTTGCCTGTACTTGAGGAGAGAGGGGCTAGGATACCAACTGCCAGTGGTCCAGCAGGCTCTAGAACTGCCACTGAGTGCCTCCTGTAACTCTACTAGGAGTGGGGCATTTACCAGAAAGTTTACGGTAGTTGCCTGTACTTGAGGAGAGAGGGGCTAGGATACCAACTGCCAGTGGTCCAGCAGGCTCTAGAAGTGCTAGCTTCATAAGCCACTGAACGCCTCCTGTAACTCTGCTAGGAGTGGGGCATTTACCAGAAAGTTTACGGTAATTGCCTGTACTTGAGGAGAGAGAGGCTAGGATAGCAACTGCCAGTGGTCCAGCAGGCTCTAGAACTGCCACTGAGTGCCTCCTGTAACTCTACTAGGAGTGGGGCATTTACCAGAAAGTTTACGGTAGTTGCCTGCACTTGAGGAGAGAGAGGCTAGGATACCAACTGCCAGTAGTCCGCAGGCTCTAGAAGTGCCACTGAGTGCCTCCTGTAACTCTGCTAGGAGTGGGGCATTTACTAGAAAGTTTACGGTAGTTGCCTGTACTTGAGGAGAGAGAGGCTAGGATACCAACTGCCAGTGGTCCAGCGGGCTCTAGAAGTGCTAGCTTCATTAGCCACTGAACGCCTTCTGTAACTCTACCAGGAGTGGGGCATTTACCAGGAAGTTTACGGTAGTTGCCTGTACTTGAGGAGAGAGGGGCTAGGATAGCAACTGCCAGTAGTCCGCAGGCTCTAGAAGTGCTCACTTCATTAGCCACTGAACACCTTCTGTAACTCTGCTAGGAGTGGGGCATTTACTAGAAAGTTTACGGTAGTTGCCTGCACTTGAGGAGAGAGAGGCTAGGATAGCAACTGTCAGTGGTCCAGCAGGCTCTAGAACTGCCACTGAGTGCCTCCTGTAACTCTACTAGGAGTGGGGCATTTACCAGAAAGTTTACGGTAGTTGCCTGCACTTGAGGAGAGAGAGGCTAGGATAGCAACTGTCAGTGGTCCAGCAGGCTCTAGAAGTGCTAGCTTCATAAGCCACTGAACGCCTCCTGTAACTCTGCTAGGAGTGGGGCATTTACCAGAAAGTTTACGGTAATTGCCTGTACTTGAGGAGAGAGAGGCTAGGATAGCAACTGCCAGTGGTCCAGCAGGCTCTAGAACTGCCACTGAGTGCCTCCTGTAACTCTACTAGGAGTGGGGCATTTACCAGAAAGTTTACGGTAGTTGCCTGCACTTGAGGAGAGAGAGGCTAGGATACCAACTGCCAGTAGTCCGCAGGCGCTAGAAGTGCCACTGAGTGCCTCCTGTAACTCTGCTAGGAGTGGGGCATTTACTAGAAAGTTTACGGTAGTTGCCTGTACTTAAAGAGAGAGAGGCTAGGATAGCAACTGCCAGTAGTCCGCAGGCTCTAGAAGTGCCACTGAGTGCCTCCTGTAACTCTGCTAGGAGTGGGGCATTTACTAGAAAGTTTACGGTAGTTGCCGGCACTTGAGGAGAGAGAGGCTAGGATAGCAACTGCCAGTGGTCCAGCGGGCTCTAGAAGTGCTAGCTTCATTAGCCACTGAACGCCTCCTGTAACTGGATGCTGGGCTGCGGCAGACTTGCTACCAACATGCTTGTTTTCTCCGCCTAACTGAGCCCCACTACGTCGTCCTATTCTTGTCAAGTTTGGGAGGCCGCTAATCACGGTACATGTTCGGATTAAGATGTTCATCCCCAGCACCAAGGCGAAGCGATCAGCGCCCTCTCCCAGGAAGCGCGCTTACCATTACGAGGATGATGACGATGATTACAGTGAGTCTTGGATTTTTTTGCACCGGGGAAAGTGTGTTTTTTTTCAATGAAAAATATATATATATTTTTTTTGGAATTTCTAGGTCAGTGTTGTTTTCTCTCTTTACTGTTTGAGTTTATTTCTTGTTCAGCTTTCTGGTATATATCAAGGATTTACAATGACCACTGAAGACAACAGGTTGTCATGTGAATACTCAATATTGAGATCATAGAAGGGGTTGATTAGCTTTTTTTCTTATTAGGGCACACATTCAAATAGTGTAACTTGCTCAGTGCTTCCAAAACACACTGCAGAGTTAATGACCTGGAAATATGAACGGGTAAAGTAAAGAAGAGTTTCCCAGTTCCATTTCTTTCTTCTGCATGTTGGAAAACTGCATTGAGAATGAACACCTCCTACTATGAACTAATTTACTCCCAAGATATAACTCATATATCACTCAGAGGTTTAATTTTTTTAATTTTCTAGTTGTAGTTGGACATATATTTTAAAGGACATGTACTGAAGAGGTTTCTTTTACAAAGGCTTATTAAATACAGTACAACCTCCTTATAGCATACACATACTTTTTGCAGAACCTTAATGGCCTTATACATTGTGGAAATCTTTTTTTTACCAAGGCTTGTTAAATACAGTACAAACTTCTTTTGTGTGTGCACTTTTTGCACAACCGTTTTGGCTTTATATATTGTGGAAACCTTAAATGAAGACTGAAGAAAATTTGGTTTACCAAGGTTTGTTAAAAACAGTACAACCTTTTGTGTGTACACTTTTCGCAGAACCTTTTCTGGCTTAATGCACTGAAGTTCTTTTTTAACGAGGCTTTATACAGACTGATGCTGGGCACAAGAGGTTGACATCTGAGAGGTTTCATTATACATAACTCTGTCTGACTCAGCTAAGGATGAGACTGAAATTAAGCAGCCAGCTGCCAGCATTCTCTCTTGAACAACCTGCAAATAATAGCTTTACAAACTCAAATATGTCAGAATAAAATGTGTAAATCATTTACTAGCAGATATCACACATATAAGCTATGTGGATGGGAGTGACAGTGACAGTATTTTGTGATTTTTCTTAAAGAGTAAAGTATGTAATTATAGTCCTCAAAAGAAAAAAACAGCTGCTCCCAGTCACAAGCCCCAGGAACTGGTGCATAACCGCCCCATTACTCTGGAACTGATGAAGAATTTAACTACTGTGGAACAGTTCTATTTTCTCAGACCCTAAACTTCCTGAATAAACGAATCACAGCCATTTATTGATTTTAAAATTCCCTGGCCTGAAAGAGTACGAATTTAGCATATTTATTTTGGTGTGTATCAATATTAACTAAATGACAAGTGGTTGCATGTATCACACCCATATAAGCACTCAAACAATGCCACATCAGGACCAAGGGCAGTGTTTGCCACAAACATCCCTGAGTACTACTTCTGTTGTCAACCTGACAACCCACCCAGTATTGGGGAGGACTACTTATCCTGCTGGTTCCTGTATTTGTAGATCTAGGTGACCCATGAATGGGTTAAACTACATGTTCGGTTCACTCTGTGAGATTTCACGTGTCAAATTGGTGAAATATCTAACGCTCCTAAGTGCTACTCATACGTGCCTCTCGTGGCAACATGTCAAAACGATCAGTGCCAGGAAAGCGTCAAAACCGAGGTCCTCACAGTTGAAATATCACTGATAACTTTGGCAATGACCACTTTAAAGTAAACACTGCCAATTGGCAATGGTAGGCATAAGAAAAACACTGGTGGAGAAGTTTCAGAGGCTTCAGCTAGGATTGAAAACTAGATGCCCAAGTAAACATTCAAAAGGTGGATTAAAGCAATATATTTCTAAATGTCCTAATATAGTTTAAATGATTAAGGGTTCTGAATAGAAATGGCTCTGATGCAATACTTTTTTAGAATTTTGAATCAGATCATTGGAGTTTGGACTATCATTCCTCTTGATCAATCAAATCTTTGAGTGAGTGAGGGCCAGGTCTGAATGGAGATCAGCTGAAAATATGATAGCCACATTTCAGAATTTTGAATCCGATTATTGGAGTTTCCTTTAGATCAATCACAATTTTGAGTGAGGGGTCTTAAGTGGAGATACGCTGAAAATATGATAGCCAGGAATCCATGTCACAGAGTTTTTGCTGTGAGGCATATTACTTGCATGGCAGCGTTACTGATAACAGGGGGAGAAGTGTTACACATCTGTATGATATTACATATACACACACCATGGCCTTGGGGGAAATGCTGGTAAATGATAGCGCTTGTATTTACTGGGGAGACTGTTGATTCATGCTAGCACAACCCTAGAGCACTGAAACACATGTAGGTATTAAAGTGTTTCTAGATAAGGAATAAACACAGAAATTGTTTCTGAAGAAATGATGTTAGCTCAGACCATTCAAGGGTGCTATTGAAGCGGATTTTCCATATGCAGGCTAAATTGTGATTGGGCAGTTGTAAGTGGTAGGGAAAACCCTATTACCTGGGTAAAACCACTACTTAACCCTATGTCATTGGCAATTTGTTCTCATGACCCAAGCAGGACTCAGCCTAGGTAGCGGTGAGATACAGCATTTAGCAGTTGGTGGCAAAGTCTTAGACCACTTGGCTATCAGGCCAGGCCCCAGGTGCTACTACAGAGCTGAATGGGTATAGATGGGTAGATGAAGTGTTAAGGTGATAAAGGCTGCCACTGTTGTTAACTGGTGCTGGTGTCCAGGAATGTTGGGCACATTGCTCTGGGGCCCCTTCGAAGGTGATCATGTTCATTTTGGCAGCTCTGTCATGTTTGTATAGTTGATGGAGAACGATGTTGGTGGGGGGGGGGTTACAAAAGGTACTTTTGGCTTAAGGCCTAAAAAAAAATTGTTTGTTTCCAGTAACCCGACCGACCCTACCATTTCATTGCCGACCCTACGTCTTTTTACCTCCCGAGGCTCCCGTCGTGAAACTTAAAAAAATAAAAATATAAAAAAAAGATTTTTTTTTTTTTTTTTAAAACTATGAATTAAACTACACGGAAAGGAAAGCAGGGCAGGTTTACAGTTGCACAAAGCACATGCAGCACACCAAAGCAGGCATGTCTAGGGCTAGGTTGTGTGTCATCCCCTACAGAAGAAGAAAAGAAACATAAGAAACAAGTGACAGGAAACATAAGTGACAGGTAACATAACTGACAAGAAGCATGTGACAATGTTAATTACAAATACACAATGTAATAGGTGAATGAAATGTGTTTTTTCAGCATTTTTCCAGGACACCTACTGCTAAATACAAAAAAAAAAAAAAAAAGATTTACCTACCTACCTACCCTATTTTTTTGGAACCATTACAGGAAACAAACAATTTTTTTTTTAGGCCTAACCCATTCACACCTGGAGAGAGCTAATTGAAAGGTCTCATCTAGACAAATGACGCTTTTGAAAACAGCTTTAGATTTCAATTCAAGCATAAATTCACTTTTTCCCTCAAATATTTTCTGGAAAATGCTGTTGTTGATAAGATACTTCTCTATGTAGCCACTCCCCCATGGTCGTAGCCAGCAGGGCGTCTGGGTGTCTTTTTGGACACCCAAACCCCTCAAAAGCACCCCTCAGGACACCCACTTTTTTTGGTGAAGAATTTCTTAAAATGTCAATCTAAAGCATATAATTGAATTTCATCATCTCCATATAATTCCCTTGACATTCTATAAGGATACCATGCCTTAGTTTGATAAATTTATACATGTTTATGGTTGAAATCTGAGTATATTGTGGTTCCCATGAAAAATTTGGACGCCCTAAAATTTTACAATTGCCAACTTTAGGCACCCACTTTGTAAATCCTGGCTAAGACCCTGCACTCCCCTGAAACCATTCCCACCTGTGGCACCCATAAATGGGCCTACTCTTATTGGTGGGATCCTTCTACAAAAGCACCTTTAGGAACCTATTTGAAAGGGTAATGTTGATCAGAATTCCTGTTTGTAAGCAAGTCAAGCCACCCTCTCTGCAGCAGCACAGTGGGGGTATGTAACTGACACTAATAGAAACTTGACGCATACTGGGCATAAAGAACATAATACAATATGTGGCCTCATTCCCTTCACATCCACTTATAAACACAATTACCAAATCTCTCTATCAGCTGAAGTTTGTTATAGTTAACATAATAATATTAAAAAATTCAAGATGTTTTGGGGCCTTATGGGCATGAATGGGTTAAATGTTACTAAGAACCAAACAAGCAGATTTTAATTAATATTGATTCCATACTCTCATATTATTTTGAAAATTAGACACAGTTAGGTAAAATATCGATGGACTCAGTCTCATAGGAAATGGCACCTGTGTCTGCTTTTGCTTAAAGTTAGACAACTTGAATAGACAACAGTGTCTCCAAAATGTATATATATATATATTGGGAAGAATGTGCAGTTAACAGCATATTTTTACACATTCAGAAAAAATGCTTTATATGTAATATATTCAGGATTAAGGAGATGAATAGAAATCGTAAAAATGTTATAACAAGGAGAATTTAGTGGTAAGAATGGAATGTTTTCTGTTTTTGTGGTTCTTCAGAGCATGTCTTTTGACCTTGTCTTAGGTTAGCGTTTGATGACCTTGAGCTAGAAGTCACTAGTGTAAGGAGGAAGAAGTCACACATATGCTATATTGGGACCAGCAGAGGAAATCTCTGACTGCTGTAGCAGAAAGGAAAAATTAATGCTTTGTTTTTATTTTTTATTTTTGGAACTTCATTGACAGTAAAATTATTAGATGCATGGAAACATTTTCATACTTATGCATCTCTTCAACCTTTACATGACATGTGACACATGACAGTATTCACATTGTTTTCCTGTGCAAATATTTGGATAAATTGCAACTATATGGATTTGTACATTGTGACTGGCATATATGAAAATAAAAATTTAAAAACCTACAAGTTGGTAGGTTTTTCAGAATATATATTTTTTTTAAACTTTACAGGGTCTGACAATAACCAGAAAACTCTACAAGCCTGGTAGGGCTAGTGGCATATGGAATCTACTAGCCCTACTCAAACCTGTACTGGCCCTACCTAAAAATCCAAATAATCATTAAAACTTGACCCCTTTTATTATCTAAATATGCAAGAAAATATGCTATTAATCTAAATCTTCCTAAAGGCACCAACCAAAATTTAAACATGTCAAATAATCAATCTTATCATGACTGGTAAATTTGTACTAGTCTGGTAGGGCTACAAGGGTTAGTAATTTACTAGCCCTACCGGCCCCTTTTCACATTTTTACTAGTCCAGACTCTGAGACTAGTAGGGCTACGTTGTACGTCGGACACTGCTTTAAAAAATAACTGTGTTAACCCATACATGTCTCTAGTCCCCTGAGAGCTGCCTGACATTTTATAGCTGCCTAGATTTAGGCATCACTGCAACAGGAATGAATGGGTTAAGTATGGGATTAACCCTCCTGGTGAGAGATTGGCCTGATCGTGTTATGATTATGAAAATATAGAGGTATAAATAGAATGGCTTCCGGGTCTTGCAGGTTTCCCCAGTTCAACCTTTGACCTTGCTCTTAGTTCATCAACAATAACCTGGAGGTAAAAGTCTCACTCTTAAAGAAGAAACGAGAAGGAACACACACATGCAACATAATTATAGATTGACCTCAACATTCACCATTTTAAAAAAATACTTGAATTGTGAAATCATATATATTTATTGTAGACTACATGTTCAGTGAATGAATTTCTGTATGTGATCTATTTCCTGATGAAAGCTATCGTGCTGGTCATCGTTCAGCAGCCATGGTGACCTGTAGTGCTGAAGTTAGTATCCCTACAGACCCACTCTCATCTCTGTTTACCTGATACCTCATCTCACCTCAAGATTATGAACCTTCAAATGCTGAGGCTACTTTTGTCCCAAGTACAAAGATAAAAAAGATTTTTGAAAACCATCAAAACCCTGTCATGCTGGTATTCACTGGAAAGCTCTCACTGAGCACTATCAGATGAGTACACATGAACCAGGGTTTCATGCAGTCATTTTTCAGGGTTTTTGCATTATTTTGTAAACTGGTGAAGCTAGCCACAAGCAGCATAAAGGGGCATTAACCACAGTGAGGCAGTACAGGTACCTTAAATGACTATTGTCATAGGATGCTGCACAATGAGTGTTACCTGTTGCTTAACCGCAACAGAAAAAAATGCAAAACTGATTTGAAAAATTGGTTGTTTTTGATCAACAGGTAGGTGATCAAATATGAAATCCAAACCGTTTCCCATCCCTACTCCTACCATCCCTGCTAGTTGATCTTGCTCTGACTTTGCATTTTTGTGTGTTTCAGGAGGATGTGGAGAATGTATTGGCCGGACGCCGTTCGGGTCCCTGATTGCGATGCTCTTCTGCCTAGCTGGAGTGGGCCTTTTCTGCGGAACGTTATACCGGGCGGTTGACATCACACTCAAGGGAATATTCGAGGATTTATTCAAATTTCAAATACCATGGTGAGATCATGTTTTTCTTTCTTTTTCTCCCAAAAGGGGAAACTAAACTTTTATACCTAAGTTCCTTAAAATTCACATTAAAAATTTCAAAATGATGGATGTTAACCACTCTTTCCAAAATTATCTTATTTTTCTTCCCAAACATTTGAGCATGTTTTCTATGCCTTGAGATATTTTTCCCTTTTACTATATTTTAATATGAGGTATTTCAAATGAATGCCTTATCCCCAAGGTTGAGTTTACCATAATTTACACAAGTTTTACCATTCTGTCAAGAATTATGTAATTTTGTTTCCCAAACTTTGCAATGGGATTTTCCGATCCTCAGTGTGTATTTTTAGTGTGTTTTTCTATGTGTCTCGCTGTTTTTTTTCCCCGTGTTGAGTTTAAGTGCGAGGTATTTGAGTTCGGCAGTGAGACGTTGCACCAAGTCTGTTCCTCCATGCATTAACGCTTACCAGTAGAAGGTGCCTGGCAGCTCTTTTAGCTATTTCTGTCAGGTCTTGGAAGATGCCAAATGCCGCAGCGGCGTTCTTCTCCGGCCAAATGAGGGTGCTATCCCCTGCTCTTGTTACAGTAGAGGTAGAGCTTCTTCAGAGGTGTTTTTCCAGACCACAGAAAATACCCATTTTAACCTTCTCAGCCTGTAGTACCCTCACAATTATTTTGGTAATTCAATATCTCTATTGTAACTTGAGCATTTTAAAGGAGAAATGCTTTTAAAAAACAAAACTATAATGAACATCCAGTTAATAAATCCTGCTTGCCAATAGCAGCCAGTAAATGTTAATAAAATCTTGCCAGCTAAAGCATAATTAGGAAAGTATTTGATGGAAAAATGTTAAATAGACCACTACCAACAACTCTACTTCACATACTTAGTAGAACTCATTTTCAAATCTATCTTATCAAAAGTGTTGTAGATCCACTAGACAGCAATGTCTAGAAGAACTCCTGAGTATGAATGGGTTAATCCATCAATACTCACAGCAGCCAAAAACAGCCTGACAATTTTGATGAAATCATGCAGGCAATAACATAATTAGGAAAAATATTTGATAGAGAAATGCTAATTAGGACTTATCCAACAACTCTCCTTCAAATATTTTGTAAAATCATTTTTAATTCCGAAGTTATAGTCAAAAGTAGGTTAGATGCAGAAGACATTTTCTGGAGGAACTCTCAAGCATTAATGGGTTAAGATGCATGCTTGATGGTGTGGACAGGAGGTGTAATGAGTTTCACTTCTCTTAGATATGGTGCATGCTTTCTGGCACTCCAGGCCAAACTTTCTTAACCCATTAATGCTTACCATACAAGTTCCTCCAGAAAATTGTCTAGATCTAAAATACTTATGAAAATAATAATACAAATATAGGAGGAATTTTACAAAATTGGAAGGAAGGTAATTGTGAGCTCTAAATTTCTTCTCCAATTTTTTTTATGAAAATTCTCTGGTCAAGAGGATATCACGGAAAGAAATTAGTATATTTTTGGGCGTCACAGGCATGAATGTGTTAAATGTTTGACAGTGTCATACGTAGAAGGAGTAGTAATATGCCAAATGTTATCTGGCAATTCTCTGCAGGCCTGTAGCAAACCCATCACCCTAAGAGGGGTCATCCCCCTTATCTTGTGCTGCCTTGCTACTGAGATACGCAGCTTTCTGCACACAACCTATAGGAAGACGCAGAGCAGGCTCTTAGCTTCAGAAACAGTTTTTTTTCTTCAGATTATGGGGATGTTCTATTTTTCAAGGGAGACCAAAATATATGCAAATAACAACCTTAAATATGTATTTACTTATTTTAAAAAGGCAAAATTTGTTTATGCAAATTCATATAAAATTTATTGACTTGAAAGTATTCAATTATTTGGTTGAAATTGACGTTTTGATAAATTCCTTACAAAATATTACGGTGTCCTTATAATGTGTGACTTTTGAGGGTTACTGGCTCAGATCCTGACGCATAGTGTCATACCGGCTGCAGAGAATTAAAGGTAGGGATTTCATTGAGTAAAAAGAGGTTACAGAAAACAATCCTCTTCTTATAGGCCTAAACATTTGAAGTCACCTTAATCAGCATTCCTTCCTGCAGCAATTGGTCCTGTTTCTAAAATATGCTGCGGATATGGTATTGTCTTATAGCCACAAGAAAGAAATGCCTCATTTATAGAATATCTTATGGTCTTTTGTTAGGTTACAATTACTACAAATTAGGGCTGTGCTCATCAGCCAATTTTTTGCGATCCGATTAATTGCCTAATTTTTCTCGATGTCGATTTTCTCGATGTCGATTTTCTCGATTCGATTCTGTCGCGCGGTAGTGCTTGGAAAAGTGTGGTGGGGGCCGGACCAGCACCATGTAAAATACATTGCGTGGCCCTCTCCACACTTTTCCAAGTACTACCGCTCCCGATAGTATCTATCATAGTGCAGTTTCAATGGCGGCTGGCTCAGCGCCGCAGTCTTTTTAAAGAATAGGGTAGGCTCTTTTGTATTTTGGGGGTAAGGAAAACAATGGAGGTAGGGGGGGCCATATGGAGTTCGGCAATCGATGTCCTCTCATGTTGAACATCGATCTTACGACTTTGCCGATCACTCAATGTCGTGCCTATCGAGCCCAGCCCTACTACAAATCACCTTGATTGTTGCAGCTATGGGTGCCTTTGCAACTATTTTGTAGAAATTAAGTTTCTAAGCAACAGAAAAAGTAATTTTTTGCAGTTTTTGAGAAATATTGTCCTGTCTTTAATCTGGTGACAAATCACCTTCATCATAGTTGTGGCAGAGCTATGGGAACCTTTTCCATTGTGTTGTCGATCTTTGGTTGCATAGCAACAAGAATTTGATATTTTTGTATTATCTATAAAATATTTTTGTGTCTTTAACCAGGTTATGGGCATTACATATAGGCTTCATCATCCTCTGCTCAGTTATGGCAGCCTTTGGCATCATTTTGTTGATATTGGGTTGCTTAGCAACAGAAAATTTAGTTTAATTTATTTTTGTGCACTATCTGTATTATATCTTTTTCTCTTTCACCAGGTTACAAGCATTACAAATCGCCTTCATCATTATTGCTGCAGCTATGGGTGCCTTCGCCATTATTTTGTTGATCTTCGGTTGCCTAGCAACAGGCGCAACAAGAAAAAATGTTTACAGTGGAGCAAAGTGCATTATGGGTGGACGAGTTTCAGCGGCATTTGTAAGTCAGATTTTTTTTAGGTGTAAAGCTTGGGAATTGTTTGAGGTATTTTAGGTTTAGAAAACCAAAACATAACCCATTCTTGCCTGAAGTGCACAAAACAGATTTATTTTCTGTGGTTATTTTGGTGCTATCTCTCATAAAAAAAATTCTGATAATATTGAAATTGAAATGTAAATCAGAAATTGACCTACAACTCTTCTCCTACTATAAGTATTTTATGATATTTCATACCTAATTTCCAAGTTAATTTCTATTGAAAAGTTTAAAAAATAATTATTGGGAAATCTGGGCCACTCTCAATCTAGCGCTTGTAGCTATATCACAAAATATAGCACACCCTGTAAATTCTGCTGATACACTTTAAGTTTATGAGAACTATTTCCTATCAATGAAAAGTTTCAATGTTTGTTTTCAGTTCATGTTCTTAACATACATTTTGAACATAGTGTGGGTGGGTATCGCCATTGTGATGGTCATCCCCATCTTCGTCTGGGTCATGATGCAGTCCATCTGCTACCACGAGATCACAGGGCGGCCACCATGGTACTTCGACACCTACTGTTTTAACCTCACTCGGTTTGGTAAGTAATAGATAACAGGTTTTATTTTGTATTCATGTATGTTTTCATTTACATGCACTGTATTCAGTGTGCAACATAACCGCTTGCCCTGTTGCAAGTGAATTCGGCAGAAAACTGCAATTGGGCAAGCAGAACAAGACCCTACTTGCCACGCTCAGCAAGTAATGTTTTGGGCAGAGTCCTCGCGATATTACTCATCTTTGTTTAAAAGAGTGGCAGGGCAAGTGGAAGTGCCCCACAGGGCGAGTAATATTTTGGAACCTATGTTGCAACCTTGTATTCCGTGTTAATTTTTTGCATATTTAGTTATGCGCTCATTAGACAGCTGCCTTTGATGCGCTGTTTAAAGTTTGCATGTTGAATGACATGCCATCATGTCACCGTGTTGTATGATACTGGCGTAGGGATGAAACGTCCAAATACTGGTGCACAGTTTTATAAATGCGTACTCCAAGCATGTGCAAAGTATGCAATAGTTCAACTGTCGCAATATTACCACGATATACAGTATTTATTGTATGGTAGAAAGATGATGAACTAGCTAATAACACCGAAGGCAGATCATCAGTTTTAAGTTTGACAACACCTCATCCTCTTTTTGGACATAATATAATCTCAACTTATCTCATGCTAAAAGATAAGGTACTGTATCCCCTTCCAGGAAATGATATAGTTTCAGACTCTCACACTGCAGGGTGATAAGATACTGTATCCGCTTCCTCAACATGATATACACTCAGGCTATCCCATACTTAACCAAACACTCTCAGCTGCCAGCCTGCTTTTTCTCTGCTCTATGTTAACCCCTTCACACTTTAAAGTCCTTAAGTGAAACTTTCGTCTGCATTTATTTTACCTTTTGAAATACAGTGAAACTTTGGGATATTTATATTAATTCTGTGTATGATGTTTCAGGTATCCATGAACACATCCAGTGGATAACAGGTGGAGCTTCCAGAAACGCTATCTGTGAGGAGTCAGAGTTAAGCAAGCTCTGTCAGCATGTGAGTAGAATATTCCTATAAATTAAACCAAAGTTCTGCCTATTGCTCAGGGATAGATTTATTATGAAAACAATTAGTTGCTGTTAAGTCTTAACCCTTCTAATACTGACGCTACTTTCGTCCAAAGCACAAGGATGCAACGATTTTTGAAAACCATTTAAACCCTGTCATGTTGGTATTCATTGGATAGCTCTCGCTGGGCCCTCTCAGATGAGTAGCCATGTGCCAGGGTTTCAGTCATTTTCCAGGTTTTTGGCATCATTTTGTATTGGCCAAATTAGCCACCAGCAGTATAATGGTTAAAATCAGTAATTCTTTACCTATTCATATCATATCTGGAGCGTACTCATGGTCTTATGCTGAGAGGGTAGTTTGTGTGAACTAAATAGAGAAAGCCACAAGCCTTTATAGTGGTAGTATAGGTGCGGGCATAAATTTATGTGTAACAAGCTAAAACATAGATAAGCCTAGAAGCTAGGCTAGGTCTTACACATATGGGAATAATTTTATCATCAAGCAATTTTTTCTAGAAATATTTGACTGATAGCTGTGATTCCAGATGGATTTTACAATCCCTCTTCAAATAATTTCTAATTTCAAATTGATACAGGTTTGACTGTATATATTGTATGTATTACAAAGTAGAATATACAAGTGGTATTGTGCTGTTCTAAGTGTCTTGGTGGTTGTGTTTTCAGACGGCTGATTCTGGTCCTCTGTTCATCTTGGCGTTCGCTGGAGCGTGTCTGATCGTGATAGGCATGGTGAGTAGTCCGTATCCACACCCCTCTTTTATCTTGTCTCGCCCCATCGCCATTTCATGCACACTCTCCCAGGAGCGCATGAAAATAGGGAATAACGTGGTGCCCAGTGTTCTCTGGCTCAAAAACATGATGACCCAGAGTGCTGCGTGGAGGGGCACTTACTTAGATATCTGAAAATTCATAGATAATCATGGAAATATTTTAAAGCTACCTTTGCAATTTTTCATTCAACATATTTTCAAAGTATTCTTAATCACTTTCATATAGATTTTGCATTCATTCAATTTGATATGCAATTAATTTGAAACATATTTTAAAAAATGAAGATAATTCCAAAACTTCACAGGGTAAATTATTTCTCTGAATAGTTGATCACTTTGTCTTAAATTCTCAATTTGAATGTTTTAAGTCATATTTATCTATTATACAGAAAGCAATTTGTTTGGAAACTTAGTATCTTGTTTAAAATTTGATATTTGTGTTTTATCATGAACATGAGTAATGGAAATATGATACTGATTTCTTTAACAAACTGGAACCCATATTGTTAGAGATGTTTTATTTTGAGTATTTTTATTTGGAATTCTTTTTTTGGAAAACACGAAAGTGGTGATAATTACTGCTCATTTAAATAGATCATTATTTTTCCATGTATTTTCGGTACCATTATTTCATTCGATATATTTTTGAAAAGGCTTCTTTGTTGAAAAATGATATTGGTATCAAACAAATTTGTGATTTTGAAATTATGAATGCTGGCTGATTATGAATAAGTTATAATGATTAGTCTAGAGAAAATGAATCAAGCATTATCCCTGTTATGGCCATTTTGATAAATATTTGCGGGCATGCAATGTTTGATTTGGATCAAGCTCATAGGCAGGGCATTTAAGCATGGGACAGGCTTGTAAGAGTCTAAAAGTTTAAATTCAGGATGTGTTTGCATTTAATTGTGGTAGATGTAGAATGATACAGCATTTTTGGAAGAAAGACAAACATGGTAAAGAGTGAACAATGACTGTTTTTTAGCATTGGTGCATTTGTTTGAAATACCGGTATATAGCATGTATAAAGATGTGTATAAAGTAGATATCAAATTAGATTTGCCCTCAGAACATTCTGTGTATGTCAACATGTGCTAGTTTTGATGGCCCCATTTCTTTGAATCAATTTTGCCCCCCTCTTTCACATGACCTCTGACCTTGACATGACCTTTACCTGACCTTGACCTAGGTTAAGGTATTAATGCACTTTATATAATCAAGAAATTCTCCTTCACATCACCGCACTGCTTTTCTTCTTACTAACCTGTCTACTCCTTAACATATTCATTCTCAGATTTCCCATTTTAAGTTTTGTTTGCATGCGATAAAAGTCATAATACATTTGAAATTAACTTGGAAAAATCAAATAAATTTGAGAGATATTTAACGAGGAGTTGTTGGTAAGGTTTAGATTATTTTTTTCTCCCTCAATAGGAGTTTTTATATTTATCTCCAATGAATGTATGTACAAGTATGATTATAGACAAAATCGCCCCAGATACTCAATGGAAATATAGATAATTTAAATCCACCCTTTAGTACCTATATGCTACCCAACACTAGGGTTGGGACAGGTACAGATGTATCTATTCATGTCTTATAGATTAAGGCCCTCAGTATGAGCACCCTCCCCATCCACCCCTAACCATTCATGGGCTAGGTGCCTCCCTCTACCCCTTGCTTTAAGTGGCTTCAGGGTTGCTTCAGTTTTATAAAAAGGATTATTAGTTGAGCAATGGGCTGTCTTGTTTTCATTTGCTGCATGATTTTGTCTTGTTTCTGCTGCTGCACTTTGCTTTGTACACCTACAGCATGCTTTACACATGAAACAACCTTTTGATATCAGTAGATGCTCCAAGCACCATGTGTAAAGATGAAAGAAAAGTCATACAGTTGGAGATTAATAATAATAATAATAATAATAATCATCTTTATTTCACGAGGGTAACACAGTCAAATACAAGATTTGATTTTCGCTGTGGCCCTCAGATTTAAGGATTATACATTCAATTCTTCAGGCCACAGAGTTGAAAATTGTTCTTCAAGGTATAGTTTCTTGAATGATGAGAGAGATGGTGCCATTTTCATATTTAAAGATAAGGAATTCCATAATACTATGCCTTGGTAAGTGAATGAATGTTTGTATAGCTCGATTTTGATCGGTGGAGGAACCAAATTATGAGATGTATTTGATCTTGTAAGGTGACCATGTTGATCTGAGCAGAACTGAAACATATTTTTCAGGTATATTGGACTCTGTCCATTGACAGATTTATACATTAGAATAGCAGTATTAAATTGAACTCTGTTAAGGAAAGGTAACCATTTTAGTGTTTTGAATAGACCCAAGATTCATAATTATACAGGAAATTAACCTATCAAAAATGCAATTCAGTCTTGAAGGGGATTGACCATAGTTAGTGGTTACTATGACCTTTCTCAAGACAACATGAGATCTAAGGTACAAATCCAACTGGATTGTCATTAGTTGGTTGGGTTGGTTGCTATACAGTTGTGTGGCGCTTGAAGGGTTATGTCTTTGAAAAACGCTGGCATTTCTTTCATGCCTCAGCGGTGATTCAAACCCGGGCAGTGGTGAGCGACAGCTAGTTGTCAGTGGCAACGCCTCAAACCACTCGACTAATAAGGCTTGGTCATTAAGGTATGCTGCTACAAGCAATACAAGAAAAAGATAGAAAGTAAAAAGGTAAAATTCTGAGAGAAGCTTCCTTCATTAGGAACATATCCAGACAGTTCACAAATTTGATTGGCACTTTCAAACAAATTTTACATTTTCACTTTTTACATGTCATTTTCACATGCATTTGATAAATCATGGAGCTTGGCATGTGGCAGTAAGTGGATGAGTAGAAAAACATATTTCTCAGTTAAATGCTGAAACTGACACACAAGTTACCGTAAAAGGGTTGTTTTTATTGTGCATGCCTCCTTAGCTTGCTTGCTTGCTTGTTGTGATTCATTTTGATTTACATTTATATGATTTTCTCTGGGGTGAAGGGGTTCAATTTATATTTTCTTTGGTGGAAAGTTCTTCTAAAACCTTTTTCCTTAAAGATTTATATAAGAAAATGTATCTAGAATGATTTTTCAGTTCAATTTCTGAATGCTTAACTTAACTTAAGTATTAATTTAAAAGTTATATAAAAAAATCATGTGATTTTCCTATTTAAGATATTTCTATCTGCTTTATGCTCTATGAAAGCATTGTTATGTATTCAAATATTATAATTTGGAAAAAAATAATTATGTTTTTCACCAGTATTATCTAATATTGAGGGGTATTTCAATAGCATGGGACGTGATTATTCTTATGATTTGGTAGTTGACCTTTTGGGTTGCATGTTGTGTATGTAGTTTTAACCAAAGCTGTTTTATGTAGCTTGCGGTAATGCATATTAAAAAAGGCCATGTTGGGGTGAAATCAAACAGTCTCAGTTCATAGAAATATCTATCTATCTTAGTAGTAAGGCTTTTTTTCCTCTGCAATTCTTAGAATTGTTTTGCAATAAAGAATCGCAATGATTTCTTTTTATATTTAACAGAATTTTTAAGTTGAAGTTAAAGATATGGTAAAAATATTAGCTTTTCTGCAAATTATGTCTTTTCATGACTTATGTTATTTATATCTTTCATCCATCTGTTTTGATTGCAACTGAACCATTAAAAGTATCAATTTCTATAAAAGTTTAAAATTCAAATTAATTTCAAAGCTACTGAATTTTTAAAAATTCTATTTTTAGATTTTTATTTTTTTGGTGTTTGTAATTAATTTCAAAGCATTTGAATTTTTTTAAATATATTTTTAGATTTTTAATTATTTTTTTTAGCTGTTTGTATGTTGTTTTCACCCTGATATGGCCTGCATTGCTGGTGCCTTTGCTCACATTGCTGTCTCTCCTTGTCCACTTTCCAGGTGAATTTCTTGATTTCCCTTGCCACAAATATGACTCGCATTAAGACCTCGAGCGAGCTCCAGGACTATAGGGAGGCCATTGCCCTTGACGAACGCCAGTCTGTTGAGTTCTAGGCTAAGAAAAGGCAGGATTATAATACATACCCTACTTCATGATAGTTAACCCAGAGCACACAAGCAGCCTGACAAATGCCTACACAGTGAAACCTCACAGATGTGAACACCTTGGGACCAGTGCAAAAGAGTTTGCATTAGGGGATGTTCACAGTAAGAGGTTTCACCTCAGAGATGTGAACACCTAGAGACCAGTGCAAAAGCGTTAAGATTAGGGAGTGTTTACTTATCAGAGGTCTTTTCGTCATTTAAAAAGAGACAAATGGGACCAGGAAAGAGTATTCATTTTAGGAGGTGTTCACATCTCCAGGGTGTTCACATTAAGAGGTTTCACTGTACAGCCAAGCCTTGCACATGAGACCACCTGTTAAAAAAGACCAAAACTGTTTATGACGAAAAGTCATATTGAGTCAATAAAGATCATCTGGTTGATCTGCTTCTGATGGATTGGTGCAGCTCGTTGTCTTTGTAATCAGATTCAACTGTATTTTTGAATTGAGTAATTGCAGTTAGAAATATTTTAGTACAACTGGGGTATCGTCTACCTAAATCCCTGTTTTACTGATTTTATCAAAATTTTAACCTTTTTTCAAAAAACATGTGCAAGTTGTCATCCTGCTTGGCCTTTGGATATATGGTATGTTAATGGAATTATATTCAGAACCATGGTCAGGTTTACCATTGAAACCCCCAAATAAACCCTTCCTCACTTTAAAACCTGTTTCTTAAAAACCTCGAACATACTATACACACGTCCATTCCCTTCATCCTACCCTCCTATTTAACTCTTTGCTATATCATAGTGCAATTTTTATTTCTTTTCTTCTATTTGTGGAATTCTTCTATTCGTCTTGTTGTTGTTTTTTTCTAAATACACACTGAAAAAGTCTCTGCACATTTCTATTCTACTTTTCTAATCTCAGTTATTCAATGCCAAACATATTTAACCCATTCATGCCTTAAGACCTTGACAAATATTGTCTGGACCTTTGTTATTTTCAAAGATAACTTTGTTTGTAAATTTTAAAAATATTTGAAGGAAAGTTGTCAACATTATTGTTCAAATACTTTTGTCTGAGAGATATGACTATTTAGGTGAGGCGGTTTTGGGCTGTACTGCCATGGGTGGGTTAACCCCATTTGTGCAAGCATAGAGGTCTTCTTGAACAGTGTCTACTGGTTGCAATAATACTTTAAAAAGAAAATCTCTGGATTTAAGCTTTCACAAAATATCTAGATTTGCAAAATATTTGAAGAAGAATTTGAAGTTAGGTTCAGATTAGTGTATCGTATCGCATCGTCAACTTTTTAAGGTGCCAATCCTTAAATTGTAAAGTGATGTCCAGTGTGTGTGAGACATACAATCATATCTTATATCACAATGACCAGATAAGGTTTCACAAGCTCCTATAAGTACCATACTACAATACAGGGAGTCCCAAGTGGACAAACTTTGAATATTTGGAAGGCCAGATGCTAGGATACTTTTGAAAAGTAGTTAGGAATTAAGCAAAACCTGTCAAAATATTTGCAGGGAAGCTGTAGGATTATTTCTAATTATATGTTGGTGGGAAAGATACAACTGAAATAGTTGGGTTGTTTTTGGACCACAATAAGGGGGAGGGTTGAACTTAGAAGATGTGGTTACAGAAGTGGTTTACTGTATGAATCCTGATACGGTTTAAAAGTCATGAAGACGATGTTGTACTTATGGTGTGTATTTTACTTTAATTTCTAAATTTGATTATTCTCTGGTTGAAAGCCTTACCTACTGTGATTTTCCCAAATAATCAGACAGGCAAAAAATACTTATATTTTTCAACTTGAATTTCAACAAAATGTGAATGTAGATATTCTTGACTTGGCATCATTTGGTTGGCTCTACTAATATTAGTGTGAGGGGGTGGGGATAAGTCATTGGTGTTCTTGACTATGGTTCCCATTTAGTATCATTGTTGGTTCATAAGGGTTGATAACAATCTTTATTTCAGCATTGGTGATTATACCTACACATACATATATCCCGGATTTGTTTTCTTATGAATTGTAATTGGCAACATTATGTATCGATTGATTTATTCATTTATTATATTCAAATGTATTGATCGTTTACTGATTTTATTGATAACCTGTGTTTCCTTAACCCATCAATACATTTCTACTCCCAATTCATATCTTTCTTTCATCATTTCTTCAACCCAACCTGTTCCCCTTGAATATTTTATGAATATTATTTTTGGTAGAGATATATCCCCCAAATAGTTGTTCATGAATGGGATGATAGTGCTGAGAAGACAAATGTTTGAGACTCAGTAAAGTTTTGCAACCAATCATTTTGTGGTCTATCTGATTGTCGAACTGGCAAGCCAGAGTTTATGGAGTTATGAATGCTGATAATGTCTTCTTCATCGAAGCTAGAAACTTGTACAAGAAATGGCTTGAACTTATAAGATCGCAAGCTACCAGGGGGGATCCACTGTGGCCTAGTTGTTTCGATAGATGCCTGGGTCCCAATTAAGCCTGAGTTTGCAGGTTCAAGTCTCCACTGGATCCCCACAAGGGGGTTGGCTTGGTCGATATATAAATCTCTCTTATCGTGATATGACCCAAAATTGAATAGTAATCAATAGGTAGCTATTTTTTTGGCTATTGGAAGGGAAAATTTACTGGTATACAAGGCTGGACTGGTCACATTTTGTCCCCCCCCCCCCCCACCCCTCAGCAATACACAAGAGTTGCTTCCTGTACTCCCAGGCATAAAGAAGGAAAAAAGTTTTGTGAATGAAATGGTTTTGGGTGGTCTCTCTATTTTAGTTAAATTTCAAATTCCCTTATATTTCTTATTTCTTTAATTTTCAAATTTTGGATATTGGAAGCGAAAATTTACTGTTGTATGAGGCTGGACTTGTTTGGCACATGTTGCCCCCCCCCCCCCCCCTCCCCAGCAATACAAGGGGTACATAGAGAGGGTAACAAGAGTAGCTTCCTGTACTAGTGTAAAGAGTGTTGTCGTGAATGGAATGGGTTTGGGTGGTGTCAAAAAAAGCTGTATTGATAGTGACAAACCTGAAAGGCTAGTCACACCTAGTTTTTAAAGGGAATAGGAATTACTATATGAAATTCTTACACTTATAAAGTTATTTTTATCTACAGCTAATAAATTCTTTTCCCCTTAATACGCTATACCTTACCTCCTTTATCCTTAACCCTATTCCTTGTATCATTAGCTAAACATGGTATCTTTGATTTACATGATGGACTAATTTTCTATTGCAATGATTGATGTAATATTATTTATTTTTGATGGTATTGATTGATTCTTTCAATGAATTTAGTCGCGTTTTATTTCAAGAATTTGTAGTATATAAAAAAATCTTTCTAGGTGTTGATTCTCATGCATTGATTTTTGACATTTTTCTTTGTTAATTGATAACTTTAATTTGATTATTGACATCATTATTGAGTATTGATATTTCCCACTGAGCTAATTTTTGTGTGCTTCCTTTAGATCAATTACCTGATTGCCCTGACGTCCAATTACACTCGTATCAAGATTTCCAAGGAGCTGAGCGAATACCGAGACGCTGTCGACCTGGAGGGGCATGAAATGGACCATGTTGGTATGCAGGGTACAGTATTCGATAACAAGAAAGCGACTGGCTACTAAAAAAAAACGCAACGAATCGAAACTGCCTCAATGTCTGCTAACTGGTGCTTCTTACACTGAAACAATAGGAATTTTTGGTGTTGTATTAAGTTTTGTGTTAACTGATGTCCCATTTATAATACTTTATTTTGACAGTATGTGATGTTGTACACAATCTTAGATGTAACCTTTATCTTCCTGGTTGCAACAATCTTTTAAATGGTTGATACATTTTACTTCAGAGTAATTACAATGTAACCTTTTATTGATACTTTCTTCTTCAGATTAATTATCATGTAACCTTTTATCATCCAATTGTAACATTGTTTTAAAGAATTGTATACATGCTACATCAACATTTTTGACAACTAATTGATTTCAGATAAAACTTTTAATTTTTTTACTTTGGAAATTAGGGGATTTCGATCATTTCCTTTAGGGCTGTTCCATTTTAAAAAGTGCATGAATTTGCCATAATTTTTTCTGAGTAACTTACCAAAAAAACTCATAGATTAAAGCAGGACCGTATGGTTGGTCTGAAAAATATTCGTTTTTTTAAGGGGCGCATTTTGATTAGTTTAACCTTTTTTTTTTAAATACCAGATACCCAGTTCTGACTCCTGTGTATGTATATTGTATATATGTCTATTCATTTCTATGCCTTTTGTTTTGAACTTGCAGGTTAAAGTGTGCAGTTAGGCCAATAGAATTTGTGTCATGCAGTGTGAGAAATTGGTCCATCTCTCAGCCTCGGATGTAAAAGTATATACCTCAAAGGATTTTTAACAAATAGTGCAACTCGCCTTCAGTTTATTGGAATTAATAATTATTAATTAATTCTTAATAATCGCTTACTTAGCTTAATGAACTGATTTTGCTTTTTAACCAAAATGCTCTGCATGACCAAATTTGTTAAGGCTTTATTACGCGCTTAACTTCCTTGTGTGAGTTTGTGTTACTATCTTTTTGCAAAGGTGATTTCACACAAGTTATTGCAATTGGTTATTTGTTCAAACTCTGATGATTTATCCAAAAATATATTGTTAAAACTTTCATATGACCTTGTTTAAAAGTAGAACATCAAAGTATAGTTAATCATGAACACTCATACAAAATTATTTCACTATATTGCAACATTACATACATCAACAAACACACCACACACATGAGTAAAAAAAGGTATGCCAGAACTAATAGCATTTTTCTCTTCATTTTTGTATATACAAATGGAGGAAAAACAAACTCTTGGGCTTTTTGTTGACTGATTCTTGCCAGCTTCTCAAAATCTTGCATACACCAAATCTATTTGTCACAATCCTTGTAGTACCCTGGCCAATTTGCTTAGATGCAATTTTGGTTTTCGTTATTTTCGTGTTCTGTAGTAGCAATTGAGGAGCCTGTTAGTCTTTGAAGGTGTTGGCTTTATTTTTGTGGACTTGTAAATATTTTTGTACATGGTAGATAGAAGTACTTAAGAATACAGTGTGCAAGCTTTGCAGGATTATCATGAATGGATTATCACATTTTATTGGATTATTGCATAATTATTATCAGATTTATAATTATCATAGTACTGTCTGGTTTTATGGAAAAAGTATTAGTAATTTAAAGTTTATGATGAAGTAATGATGCTGGCACTCCCCTGCTCAGGACATGTGAAAGTGTCATCTAGAAATTTGATACTTAAAACATAATAGTTATTCAGGAAGTATTGGATTTAAATGTCCATTTAAACTAGAAATTATCTGTTAGCCTCTTTATATATTGTAAAAGTTGTGCCTCAAAATGCTTTATCAAACAGGTAACTTATTTTGATGTGCTAGATATGGCTTATACAGAGTTCTATAATTGCAAAAAAGTAGGTTTGATAAAATCATGCACTGTGTACTTATTTAAGTAATACATTTTTTTGTTGAACATAGTTCTTCATATCTCATGAGAGCTAACTTTATAGACATCCTTATTCTTTCGATTCATCAGAATAATTAGAAAAGAAAAATAATTCCTAGCAGCTCCTGTCCTGTGAGAAAAACAAATATCGAAAACAGGCTGGCACCATAAGAATTGGAAATAATAATGAAAATATTTCTGAATGCTTTATTTTGTCAAAATGTGCAGAATGAAGTAAGTTCCATAAGTCATAAGATGGACATCTACCTTGTATACAGAGGCAAGATCTCAGATTATGATGCGACTTACATATCTGGCATTGTATTATGTAACAGTATGTTTGCATATATGTTGTCTTCATCTATATTTGGATTGGAATACAAAGTTGTCAGATATACCAATATAGTAACTTCCTTCACCATTGCACACTATTGAAAAACTTTTAAATCATAACTTGGCAAATAGTATGTAATTGTAAAGTTTGCGACTAGGCAGTTTTCAGTTCGCCAGTAGGTTTTACCTTTATTGTGCAGCTCTTGCAGCTTAAGATGTATGTTTTGTTTTATGACTTCTGTATTTATCAATGTGTGATAAATGTGTTAATATATATAGTATAAACGAGGACTACTTAGTGCAGACTCTTTATAGAGATACTTCATAGAAATGATTAGTTTTTTATATGATCTATGTACAAAAATGGAATGTTTATATTGAATATTATCCCTCCATTATTTTTTTGAAATAGAAACAATTGAATATGAATGTCAGCTATTTTGAAATATATATCACCACTCATACACTGGAAGCAATCAACCTTGGGTTTCAGAGCTAGACCTCCAAAAAAGCAATGATTTAATTAGTTTTAGCAATGAAAATTGATACTTTTTTTCTGGTTGGCTGATGGACAACTATTTTCCACAAGGTAATTCTTATATTTTGTTCAGAAATTTTCAATCTGAATTTCTCATTTTAAGAAATATTTGCCCGAGTATCTTGCTACCAGGGTCATCTCAGCATGAGTTGGTTCAGTGTATGTGTCTTTAAATGCAGCCTCTGTGTATTGGAAGAGAGGTGATTTTTTCAGAACAGAGCTTGAATTATTTGTACCAATCATGTTTCTCCTTGTGATAAAAGATTTTTGTAATAAAATGCTATTTCACTTAGATCGACTGTTTTTGTTTTATTTAGATATTGAAAATTTTGTTCTATATGTGTATGGCCTGCTCCGATGGCCGTAATGTCTGAAGCGTTGCCACTGACTGTTAGAAGCCTCTCACCACTGAGGGCCTGCCCCGATGGCCCTGTCATCTGAGGCATTGCTACTGACTGTTAGCAGTCTGTCACCACTGTATGGGTTGGAATCCTATCCTGGGCAAGTGAGAAAGTTGCCAGTGACTTAGGGCTAGGCAGAGATTTTCGCCCAGTACCCTGGCTTCCTCCACCAGTTACAATTGACCAGTCATGTGGCAAAAAAACAAAATTCCTCATTTCCTATGTGTACGCAATACTGAGCTTAGAGAGAGCGCAGGGTTGCAAAAGGTTGAATTTCATGTAATGAAGGCTTTAAAACTTGCAATAGACTGAATTCATTAAGCTCTGTTAACCTCATAAATATTCTAACACTTGCATAGTAGATGTCATAAAACGTGAGAACTCTTTTAATTGTATTCTTTTGATTGGTCCAGAATTTTATTGATATGTAGGCATATTCCACCTGGTGGCTAGTTTTGGAATCAATTCGCAAAAAAAAAAAGTTTCGTCTTGATAGGTCCAGACTTTTTTTTGATTTGTAGACTTATACTGCCTGGTGTCTAGTTTTGGAACCGATTTATCAAATCGACTGCTATTCTATGCTTCTCGGACACCCATAGTGTAACAGTAAAGACCACCACCCCCTACCTAGTCTCTTTGAACAGGGATGAGCGTATTTGATAGGTTGTGAAGCATATCATGCAATTCATTTAAATAAAATTACAACTCAAAAATATATAAGCAAAATATATCATTTCTTTATTACATCAAGCAAACATATACAGAGGGGGAGGTAACTTCTTATCAATATATACAACATAAGAAAGTTTCATCTAATAATCACAATGATGTTTCAGAGTTTCACCATTGTGCATTTTTTCTTCTTTTTTGAAGAGGGGGGGCTTAGATGTGCAAAGCCCGAATAACTACTCAGTATTCACAGGTACTTTGAAGTTATATTCATGTGGCTAGTCATGATTTAGCTTGATATGGCAGAAAAAGTAACGATAATCGAAATTTATAAGATATTTTCAACAACAAATCATAGCAACCAATTATTGATTTAAAATCAATAGTTTTAGGTAAGGTTTTATGGAGTTGGGGTTAAAAAAAACTCCTATCACAAATTAAACTAGGCTCCTAGTCCCTAAAGAGTTGACATTCCCTTCTGCATTGAACAAGCAGTGTGGTGTAGTACCAGGTATGGTATATAAAAAGGCGCCACCTGATCCTTCTATCTCTACAGGTTTTAGTCATAGTCACACTCTCTATTCCCCTGGTGAGATAAGTGTAAACTAAATTGGCCACTATGGCCACCAAGACTAAATAGTGCCTGGCTACAGAAAATGAATGATAGAAAAATACAAATAACAGCCTAGAAAAGTAGGCTAATCACACATCTGCATGAGTTGCATAGATATATTGTTTATGAGTGAGTGTATGATAGTGTTATGTGCCTTTGGCATGCTTTAGTCTCTGTGAGGTGCCAGGTTTTTATAACACATTTACAAGGTGAGTGATGGTTAGAGTGTGATTTAATCACAACTAAACACTTTAAGCAGTATTTGTGTGTTTTTTATAACAGGAACATTGTATAATATGAAAACATGAATTATTGGATGATAAACACTTAACAGGTAACCCTGCTTAACTCGGACTCGTCTAACTCAAATTTCTTGTAGCCTGCACAATAAGCTCTGTTCCCAAAACATTCCTATCTTCTCAATGTTAAATCAAATCACTTATTTCAGACATAGTTCAAGACACCTTGTATACCTCAGACATACGAGCCAGTCCCTTTTATATCATTTTATTTGTCTAACTCGTACAAAATCTGATGTTCACGTAACTCAAATTCTGGTTACCTCTGACACTTTTTCTTGGTCTTAATTTGTCCCAGTTAAGCAAGATTACCTGTAATACAAAAATTTGCGATGACAGACTTCATTTCCTTTAAATCAAGTTTACATCTGGAATGTGCAATAACAAAGCAATATCTTTAGGAATATCTAAATAGAAGAAGTGATTCATGTTGTGTTTAACATATCTGTATCTGATTCAATGATGTCAGACCATACATTTGCTCCACATGCAAAACTGTTAATTCTAAATGGAATGTACAAATTAGGACAGCAGTGTCCAAAGATACATGTTAAACCAATGATTACTTGACATTCATTAGCTTAAGTACCCAGGCCCACTTGCAGGGTAGCTGATTAGCGGGTATCATAGGCCATTGTACCACAATACCCCCAGTAGCACCCTTTTTCCACTTCAACTCTAACTGGGTACCCATAAGGGTGATGCTGGTTTGAGCTGTAGCGGAGGGAGCCCCTAGGACAACATTATCCCCTTTTGGATACTCCAACATGATCGCAAACACATCTACCCCATTTGGGGTGTTTTTGGATGTGTACCACACTTTTGGGGTGGTGGTATCATTCTGCACCCTCCAGGGTTGTGTGGCATATATGGCGTCCCCGTTCACGGACAACCATTCTCCCATTCCTCGTAGTCGCTCCTGGAAGATGGGTTCTATGAGACCCTCGTGGGTGGGACCAATATTCATGAGAAGATTTCCGCCGAGACTCACGGTATTCACCAGAACCGATACCAATTCCGGCATGGTTAGGTAGTCCGCAAGTCGGGCGTCTCTCCTGAAACCCCAAGACTTCTTGTCGATCGTCATGGCATTCTCCCATTTATGGCCAACCAGTTTACCTGCAAAAAACAATTGCTAAATAGAATTTGAAAATATAACCCAATATCAAACAACATTGTTTCCAGAAATAGATTATAAATCAACCTCACAAGGTTCTAGACATTTTACTTTAATTGAATGAATGTTGTGAGTTAATATATACATTCATTATACATTGGGATTATTGTTTGTATTATTTTTCTCATTTCATCCATCCTGTTTTGGCAGTATCAAGTTTTGTTAATCTGACGGCCACTTTTTTTACTAACATACCTGTGTTAAAAGGATACAATAAAAATGTGCCTTAACTTACAAATTAAGGTTTTCAGTAGCACCCCCTCCTCATGTGTAAGGTAGGCAGGGACTTATCTAGGACCCGTCCAGCCTCTCTTTTGGACAGGCAGTATCCTGGAAATGTCCTTTTTGGGGGTAATAACCAAATCTTATTCTAACAAACCATCCTCTAGGACATGGATGAAGTGTGAATAGCACCTTTTGACACAATACTAGGCTAATAAATGTAGTTTGCATAAGTATTTGAATTGACTGACTAGCTAAATTTGGACGGGCAGAAATTTTGGAATTTTTGTTTTGGATAGGCATTTTAAAACCCTGACTGAGACTAAAGGTAGGGTAGTGCTCACCAAATTCTTATGGCCTTATATATGTGTGAGAATCGCCCCTTTTTATCCTACGTTGCACATTAAGCCAGGTCTAGAGTACAACCATACCTTACTTGTGAGAGGCACCCCTATTCAAACCTTTCCAGCCACACAAAGCCTGGTCTGGATTAGGCCAATATCCCCCCCCCCCCCCCTCCTCAAAGAGAGAATACCCAGACTGTATCTAAGCTTACCTGGCAGGTATCTGTCCTGGCATGTGTAGTAGCCGCCATGATGGCAGGGTATCCCATTTCCCCATCTGTCATTGGTCACCACCTGGTCTTTAACAGGGCTATCATTATACAGCCACGACAGAAAACCAGTGCTGTTAAAATACTCAGGGGGTCCCGCATCTCCATCGGACCAGATCAGATCAGGCTTGTATTTCTCCACTAGTTCATACAACTCCGGCATCGTCTTATCTACCACAAAAGTGTTGGTTTTGAACTTGTTCTTCTGGTCTTGCAAATACAGTGGATTGAACCACTCGAAGAGTGAGTGGTAGAGACCAAAGTGAATATCCGTATTGTTTCGAATCGCCTTCATGAGATCGCCAACCAGATCACGACCAGGACCGACAGCCATCGAATTCCAATTCCATGAGTATTTTGTGTCCCAGTTGCAGAATCCTTCATGATGTTTGCTGGTCAAAACCACATACTTTGCCCCTGAAGCTTTAAAAAGTTCAGCCCACTGTGAGGGATCATAAAATTCTGCCTTGAACTGCGGCGCAAAGTCCTGGTATTCAAAATTAGGCGCATAGTTCTTTTTCATGAACTCAATGTATGCAGGATACTTTCTCTGCTTCCAGAATGACCAGAACCACTCGTCTCCAAAACTTGGCACTGAGAAAACTCCCCAGTGGATGAAGATTCCAAACTTGGATTCATCATACCATTTTGGCAAGGGCCTGGAGTCAAGAGACTTCCAAGTTGGTTCATATCTAATGGCTGATGTTGCCCCCAAAAGCAAAAATACTACTGAATATATTGCAATCCACATTTTGCTTTAGGGGAAAAACTACCGTGCCACAGAGATGAATGCATACAATGAACACAACTAATGATGGAGAGTGAATGACAACAACACTCAACACAGCTCCCATCAACTGTCATGTGATGATGTCCGGGTGGGTTTGATTAGTAAGCATCGGTATACCTTAGCCACCGCCGCTGTCAACGTTCATAAACAATTTCTTGCATTGATAAATGATTTTTATGTATACAAACTTTTATAAATGTTAATAACTGTGACTTTTTAGTATTTTGCTTTCCACTACTTCCAACTTTCTCAGACCGCATGAATAAAACAATATAATATAGCCATACCTGCATAACTTGCTTATGGTGTACCTATTTTATTAATCAAATGTCTCTTAGTCACGTGATTGATCACATGAGTGCTAAAATGGGCGACCACAACAATGTTATTGTTTACATGCTGTCAGGGTGCCTGGGTGGTCTTGTTACGGAATCACATTTACCATTTGTTACGGAATCACAATTTCTTTAAGTATCAATATCTTTTATTAAAGGAGTGCACTGTGGTGAAATCTTCTGCTTTAATAAAAAAAAAAGTGAATGTCCTATTGACTGTGATTGATTTAGAATTTTCATTTGTCAGTTTTTTGCTACATTTAAAGATCATCCATTGCAAAGATTTGCATGTATGTAAACAATCAATCTCCATATGTCTTAATCCAATGTTCCATTTAGTCACAGTTGACCATGTATGAATGGGGCACAAATGATTGTTTAAATGCAATAGAAGCTTTCTGATTGGATCTAATGAATACCAAGGAGAAGTGTGCTTCTGTCTGTGGCTTATCATCACCAGCCCATCACATAACCATCCTTATCTTAATGTTGTCACCTGTGCATAATGCACCTAATTTAAATTGTGATACCTGTCAACACTGTCTGCCTTTGTATCATGTGATAATAGATAAGAAATACTCCTGTCTGTGTGACTATCCTACATTCACAACATGGCATCTCATGGTGTGAGATGTGCCTCTGTCTGTGTCATTGTATTAGTTACCTGTTTGGCGACCAGTATTGATGCCCGATATGCCCCCTTTTGGCTGTCCCTTGACTCAAGGCCCTTACCACAGTGGTATGATGATGCTAAGTTCGGAATCTTTATTCACTGGGGTGTGTTCTCAGTGCCAAGCTTTGGAAATGAGTGGTTTTGGAAATACTTGGATGACAACAAAACAGACTATGTCAATTTCATGAGAAATAACTATCCTCCTAATTTCAAGTATCAGGACTTCGCTCCTCAGTTTACTGCAGAGTTCTTCAATGCTAAGCAATGGGCAGAGCTTTTTCAGGCAGCTGGAGCTAGATATGTGGTTCTCACAACCAAACACCATGAGGGATTCTGCAACTGGAACACCACAACGTCCTGGAACTGGAACTCGGTGGACGTGGGTCCAAAAAGAGATTTAGTTGGCGAACTCTCCCATGCAATCCGTAGCTACACTGATCTACACTTCGGAACCTATTTCTCACTCTTTGAATGGTTTAATCCTCTTTTCGCTGATGACTGGCATAACCTTTTCTTCTCACAGGAATATGTTAACGCAGTTTCCTCTCCCCAACTTCAGGAATTAGTGGAGCGGTATGAACCTGATATAATTTGGGCTGATGGTGATAATGGTCCGGATTATTATTGGAACAGTACTAACTTCCTCGCATGGCTCTACAATGACAGTCCGGTAAAAGACACTGTGGTTGTCAACGATCGCTGGGGGGTTGGTGTCGAGTGCATCCATGGGGGTGTCTTCACCTGCACCGATCGCTATTTGCCCGATAAACCACCGAAGCACAAATGGGAGAATGCCATGACCATTGATAAGGGCTCCTGGGGGTACAGGAGAGACGCCAAACTGGAAGACTATCTCACAAGTTCCCAGCTGATTGTGGTTCTGGTCGAGACTGTAAGTAAAGGAGGAAATCTACTGATGAATATTGGACCAACAAGGGATGGAATAATCATGCCGATATTTGAGGAGCGTTTGCGCGATATCGGGCAATGGTTATCAGTCAACGGTGAGGCAATCTACTCGACCAGACCCTGGCATACCCAAAACGACACGATTACTCCAAATGTGTGGTACACAGCAAAATCGCAAGATGTGTATGCAGTTTTCCTGGAGTACCCAGGAAATGAAAATATTGTATTAGGGGTGCCGAAACCAAGTACTGGTACGACAATCACCCTTATCGGTACAGGGAAAACCCTTTCCTGGAAGAAACACCCTGCTGGTGGGGTATCTATAACATGGCCTGCATTAGCGGTAAACCAACTCGGCAAGTGGGCATGGGTCCTCAAACTACAGAACGTTACCTAGCAGGTTGAGCTCAACAAGTATCTTATTAAATTCCAAAATGTTTCTTGAAAAGAACTAGATTTACAACGTTTAGCAAAATCATTGCTCTGTATCTAACATTTTCAATTAATAGAAATTGGATTGAGAATTTTGTTTATCATCACTTTCTGCCATAGAGTCAAAATCATTGCTAGCCAGCTGTAAGTTGTTGGGGCAACCAGAGCACTGGACAAATACCCTGCCTAACCCAAAGGTACTGGCAATTTTATCACTTGCTGAACTTGAACCACACAGCAGTGAAAGACAATGAGCAATCAGTGGCAACCCTTTAGACCACTCAGCTTTCAAGTTGGGCCAGGGACTTAGCCAGGATTTTCATAACAGGGTGTCCAAATTGGAATTTCAAGAATTTAGGGTGTCCAAAATCCCTGATTGTAAAAGTGAAAACCATTACAATGATTATGTACATTAACCAGTTAAGTAATTATATGTTTAATTCTTCAAGAAATGTCTTTGTTATCATTTTGAAGTTAAACTTTTTACAAATTTAACTTGGAATTAGTATTTACAAAAAACACAAACCAAAATCTAGGGTGTCTCTAGAATCAGGTATTTTTCATGAACCAGGGAGTCCAAAAGACACCCAGACACCCTGCTGGCTAAGACCCCGAGTTGGGTCCTATGAGGCATAAAAAATGTTTGTTTCCTGCAACTGTCCAAAAATAAATAGGGTAAGTAGGCAGGTAAAAAAGTCATCTATTTTTTTTAATGCACGTTTCATGCATGTTTTATGTTGAATGGGAGTTGGAAGGTCAGAAAAAACTTTAGGGTAGAGATATTTTGAGTAACAACTTTTTAGGCCTATTGAAAGTGAGAATAGGTAAAAGGGACCCACCGGCAGCAGTAAGTGTTGTGTTGATCAACAATTGATATAGTTATAAAAATAGAAGTCAATTCTTTGTGATTTTCAATGCTTTATTGATGCATGATAAACAACTATACCCCTGATACAACCCCAGCATGCCCCGCCGCTGCACTAGGGCCACTAGTGGTAGCAGGCCAGCATACAGACACATACTTAATAGTCCCCTACATACAAGGATCAACATTTACACAAACTTCATTCATATACAATTATAGTTTAATCATAGTGGTAATTGCAGGGAATAGTTTCCATTCAATAAAAACTTCTCAAAATCTATGTACAGTTTTTCATTGCCTCTTTCTAGTACAATGCAATAAAATTGCGGTAAAATCATACAAAAATTAAATGGTATTCAGATACGATGCAAGTTGAGATGATATTCGCCTTGAAAAATGTTTGCGTACAAACACAACAAATGCATTCCAAGGGACTGGCTGGTATGACAAAAGAAACATTCTTCATACAAGTGAAAACTGCCAGAATAAGCCAAGAGCGCATTCAGTAGAATATCCTATAACCTTGAAAAGCACACCTTGAAAAGTATCATAATTTAGGGATCAAATAAAAACTGCTTTTGTAAAAACATTTGAAGAGAAGTTATGGTTTGATATTTATGCATATGATGAGCGATTTTTTTATATTTAAAGTTAGTCTTTAGTATTGATATCAAAAGTCCAAATCTATATTAACATTTTGACAAATTAATGGATAGCATGCAACAATACAGCGTATCAATTCTAGTCTGCCAATGTTGGGTGAAAGCGAGTAATAAAATAAAAAAAAGTTGCATCGATTAAAAGCATATCATTACTTACACATTTCAGTTTACAAATAAAACTTATGCAAACTTTAATAGTAAAATCCAGAAATGTTTGAATTTGTTGAAGGCTATACAATATTTGACAGCAACCCCTAGGTATGAAATTAAATACTGCATGTTCTTCATTCTCATACAAAAAATAAGTTCACAATTGTCCTATCACCAGCAGCAGGTTCCTTCAGTAATGAAAGGGTCAATGCCAGATCATATGATAATCACATGATAATCATATAATAATCACATGACGACCATACAATAATCACATGATGATCACATGAGAACCATATGATAATTCTATGATGATCACATGATAACAAATAATAATTACATGATGATCATGATAGCCATATAATGATTATATGCTCAAAATGGAAGTGGGTGCAAATGGTTAAAATACAGACCTCCACTAGTTCTTATATGCAGGTTGAAATATATGCTGCAACGTTAGGATAATGAAACAAAATGATTTTTTTCAGCCATAACTAAGTGTTAAAATGATTTGTTAAAAATGTTTTAATTTGTATTTTGATAGAAATTTCCCTTGGGTAATGCTTTCTGAATGTCTATAAATGAAAAAACTGGACTAAAAAGGGTTACAATAATTATCACATAATTGATCATAATTATGGTTACAAGATATAAATATACAATTATAATCGTATCATATGATAATTATACCCTTAACAAAATAACCAGCCCACTAACATTCGAAGGGACAGCAGGGTAAAAAAATATTTTTTTAGAAAATAAAAGTCAAATTTTCAAGCAAATGGATGGCTTACGAATTACAAACAGAGGCTTAGCGTTTTGATTAACACACACTGAAAATATATTTTTAAAAGATGAATCAAAAGCACCATAATACAAAGATATAAAGACCTGAGAAAGATTACTAACTAAACCAAGTTGTGGTCAGAGCGCCTTGCAAGTCTGGCATAATACAAATACAGACTTCATAGTGTTGGGAATCATTGATTTTTTTCAGCCTTATAAACTGTTAAGAACTACAATCAACTGATCGATTATACTCTATTTTTCCAAATAATAGATGTTTGTACCAAGACACATGGTTAGAATGGCACTATGTAAGTATTTTAAAATGACATGCCCAAGAACATATTGTTGTGTTAAGATTTATGGGAAATCTAGGACGGAAACTAGGTGAAAAGTGGAATCTTTGTTTTTGAGCAAAAATCGGTGTGCAAGAATTCTTTTTTCATAATTGAGTATATAATTAAATGTGGCAAGATGTCCGATTAATCAATTATACAATGAATTGTCCCAACACCAGATAATAACATCATGTATTTAAAATATCTATCACTCAATATGAGCTTTCATTTTAAGTAATGAAGTTTATTTTCTAAATACTTGCATATGTGTCAGACATGCATGGCAGTCTGAGCAGGAATGGCTTAAGATCCACAATATCCTTACATTCATTCAAAATCAATATATGCACATGAATTGGTTCAAATCAAAATTCAATTCAATCCAAACCACAATTAATGCCTCATTTACAAGTAAGCAGACAAATGTTGGGTGCATTTCCTTGACAAAAAAAAATCAAAACATGCATGATAAGTGACTGTTGACCTTGAGAGATCAAAGGTCAAATTTTAGGAAAACGCTTTTCCAAAAAATCAGCTAAAAGATAAGTGCAAGTCTATAATCAAAGGTTTGCACAAATAATATGGGCATATAAGCTTATAAAAATGTTTTTGTCCTATTTATAAAATAGAAATGTATATTTTTTCTTAATTTCAAAAATTAATCCATTTAATTTTCATCCTATAATGTAAAAGGGAAATGATTAACTATCTTACTATTTACATCCTTAGGGATAAAAAGTTGCCCTTTTCTATTAACCTGTTCAAGCCAGAAGAAAAAACATTGGAAAAAGTAATGTTTTTCAGAGAAGCAAGTTTTTTATTGGAACTTTCTGTAAGATTTTGCCAGTAATGGACTGCACATAACAAGAGGATTCCAAATGGATGATTTGATCTGATTACTATTGTTTCAAGTAAGGTTTGATGAAATGGATAACAAATTTGCCAGATAAGTGAAAGCATAACTGTTTCAATCATTCATTTCACTCTATTTTTCAGATATATTTTTTACAAGAAGAATTTTGGCACCAAATCAAATTTTAAGATCTATTCTTATTTAACAATGTTATTTTAGGCACAGTAAATAAGCTGCATTTTTTAAAAACAAGTTCTAACACTACCTAAACAAGAAAGTGGATAATAAATGCCTCTTTTCCCTGCTATTCACATAGTCGCCTTAAGAACCTATGTCACATAAGTAACCCTAGCAATAAAAGCAAACCTGTACATATCCAGTCAAGAAAGCGTCAGGATTATTTACAAAACATTTACAAATATTTTCTGTTTAGTTTCACATCTTCCATTATATTTATATTAAAAATTTTACACATTGTAAGGGTAGCAATTGTTCATACAAATTTGTACAGTATATATACTCATATAAATATGCAGGTCATTTGATAGTACTGCCATCAACCTGTAATCAACAGAACCACCTTTGGATCTCTTTGAAAACAATTAGTAGTAGTACTTTTTTGTACCATAAAACAGTACAAGGAAAGCGTTTTTCTCACATTTCTTCAATTTACTTTAGCCAGTATATAATTCTTTCTGTCACAGTTGGCCATTTTCCACCAACCATAGGCCTCAAAAAATATTGACGTATATGACTTAACCTCACACTTTTTAAACTTTTGTTCTTTAAGTTGTGTAAACCACAAGAGTGTTATTCTTGACAAGGGTATTAAGCAAGAGTTATCAGCCAAGATTTTCTTGGCCTGTGATTGGTGGAAGGCGTTCAACCGTTATATACTACATAGATCCCTAGGAAGATGTAATGTGTGACATCCCTCGGGGAAGCTCGACTTTGCCCTGCAACACCTAGGATAAAACATATACACCACAGTTTCCTGGGAGTCTACAGTGCCAACATCTAATTCCTGCACTAAATGCGTGGGCAGCCCAGGCATAATACACTACCACACGCCCAATTGCCACCCAGTTTCCTGGGCATGGATGTGACCACGGGTCCCTGACCTCACAACTGAAAGCTGCTTTGATTTGCAAGCTACATGGGTCATTGGTGTGCTTGGCTTATCTTTATTGGCATTTTATCCATGGGTGTTTGTGCAACCAGGCACTGGCAGACATTTGGTCAACTGATGCAGAAATTAAATGTCTGTACTGTATCGGTTACTTAGAGATATACTTTATGAGTGGTTTTACTCACCCATGTTAATTTTAGACACGACCCCATAATGCAATATTCTAAATGGGATAAAAGACAAAATAGTTAAAAGCCAGAGAACCTCCAATTTGTTGACTTGGGTGTAATCAGAAGCACCACTATCAAGGTAAAAATATTTATATATATTTTATTTATGTCTCTGAATCCCAATTATTTTATGCATAAAATCATTCCTGAAGCAATAGATCTTAGTCAGTCAATATGTCGGCCTGTGTGGAGCCAAACATTGGATATTTAGGGAATATTCCATTTTTGATAGGAAACTCTTGAAAACCTGACTCTCACGTGCTATTATGGGTTAATTTGCGTAGTTGGCATATGCTGTGTTGGCATAAAATGCCAAAAATGCAAAGAAAATAGCACAGAAATCGGCAACCGCCATGTTGGACTCCTTGTTCATACATTGCTACCTCCAAAGAGAGGAGATTTTGCAGCTGTGCGGTGGCGACACCTTCTGGTAATATTCACTGTGAGAAACCTGGCTGCTCTGGTATGCACATCCCGATAGGATACACATGTGGAAGTATCCAGAACTGGATTGAAATTAACATTTTTAAAAATTCCTCACAAAATTTTTTGGGTGTCTTGAGGGGTGATTTTTGATGATTTGGGGTCCAAATGATGCCCCGACACCCTGCTGGCTAAGACTACGCTGCCACCAGCCTGACTTATTCCTACTCCATGGAGAACTTGCATTCCAGCGTCCTGAGCGAGATATCCTCATTCCACATTGTCAGTCACTAGTTCAGGTATTCCACGTAATTGGCAGGAATGAGTCCCGGGCGTCCGTTCAGCGTTCCCTCCAGCCAACCAGGTTCACGCGATGGCCGCACTGAAATACACAACAACATAATTAACCCTTATGCTGCTAGGGGCTAATTTGGCCAATACAAAATGATGCAAAAAACCTGAAATACGACTGAAACCCTGGCACATGGGTACTCATCTGAGAGTACTCAGTGAGTCTATTTTGCTTGGTAAAAAGTCATCCGAAAAGGGTAGAAATCTCAATAAATTGTCTGGATCCAACGCTTGTGTGCACTGGAGCGCTGACACTAACAATGAGATTTAGGATGGTGGATGGCACCGATGGAGGCGCCATCTACGGCCATAAAGAGAAACTAAGTTTTGGCAATTGTCAGTGAAGCGATTGGCAAGGCAAACTTCATGATATGAACAGGTAATGTATATTGATAATAATTAACTCGTTCATGCCTGGAGATCTACTTGAGTGCTGTCTGGACCTGTCTTACTTTTGAAAATAACTTTGGAATGAAGCAAAAACTCACTAACTATTTGAAGGAGAGTTGTAGATTGAGTTGGGATAACAATTCCCCTTCAAATATTTTCTAATATATTGATTCTGGTGCAGAGGTGTTACCAGAATTGTCAGGCAGTTTCGTCTGCAACAGGCATGAATTGGTTGAAAACTTCAGACCCATTTTCTACAAACTGAAGTATTATGAAATGATTGGAAGGGTGTTTTTTGTTGTATTGCCACCAAGAAAAGAAATAACAAAAACCTGAGATTGTTTTGTGAGGAAATACAGGCAGTATTCTAGGGATGTCGCATCATACTCTTTTACTCCCTATACTGAAGCATCTTAATGTTATGTTTGAACTGGCTCAGCAAAACCAGTAATACTTACCATTATATATGATCATATTAGGTTCAAATGACAGCTCTGTTTCATTACCAGCTTCACATGCATATAGCGTCCGCACTTTCCTGCAAAAAAGAAAGTCAAAGAATACTTGATAACAAAATATGTAGAACTAAAGATTATGTATATCATCATCATCATTATCATTTTTATTATCATCATTATTATCGATAGTACCATTATCGAAACTTTTAGTCTTTGTTATTGTCATTACTATTATTATGAAAAATATTATTATCATCATTGCGACCACTCACAGAATGAACTGCCGGAAAAGGGCACAAAATCTTGAAATGTGACTTAAATTAATTACTGATTTTCTGTCGGCTGTTCTGAGAGTTTATCCATAAGCTTTTCAAACCTCTTTTCTTCAAAGAGTTGCTGTATTTTCTTACCTCCTTCCAGGGAGTTGCTGTAGATGAGCTAGAGATGAACTGCTTGTCCCGATACTCGTCACGCTGCTGGTGGAGGAACTCCTGCAAGTGCAGCAAACATGTGTAAAATGTCCATCAGAAATGCATCAAACGTTATGAAGTTGTACACAGTTCAGGGCAGCATCCAGACCGAGCCAACCTATGCACATGCATTGGAATTTGGAATTCGATGGCCCAAAAACAAACTTGAAAGAATTTGAAATGTATCATAATTTTTGATGCCGTCGTAAGTTTAAATCTCAGGGCATGAGGGAAAGTTGCCAGTGACTTGGTGATAGCGGCAATTTCCTCTGAATACTCCAGTTTCTTCCCTTACTTTAAACTGGCTAGTCATAACTTAGCCAGGATGAGGCAGAAAAAGAGATAACAATATTGATATTTCAAACTAAGGAAAAGTGTACGGTTTGGAGCAAGGCTCAGCTTCTATGGCCTGTATCCCCATCGCCCGAAGCCCTGCAGGAACTCAGATAAATGTTCTCTAATTTATAATATAAGTAACAACCTCAACTTTATAATGGAATACTTCACATATCATAAAATATAAAAAAAAACATTTCGAGATAAGTTGTATAAATGCAAGAGTTCAGTTAAATGTGAGAAAAATTACACAATCTTACAAATTTGTATGTTGAAAAAAATGGAGAACACAAATTATAGAAAACAATCTTAATAATATCTTCATTAATATGGATTTATATTAGATTAAAAAAGCACTTTAAGCAGCACTGCAGGGAAATCTTCTGGTAGTGGTGTTAAGCATTTTAAAATATATCAAAAGGTTATGAAATGCAAGGCAAATGCAAATTCAAAGAGTGTTAAAAGGAGAACTGTTTGATAGTTACTGTAACTATTATTCATATAGTTAATTCAAAAAAGGGTCAATTTTTAGCCGAGAGTAGGTTAGTAACACTTATTAACAAGTGAAGCCATCATTGCATAAAGTTGCATAAACCTATTCAATGAACCTTGAAAATTCATTATACTTCAAAGAAAAGAGCTCTCCATTTTTCTAGCTATTGGTGTGTTCCTTATACACTGAAAAATTGATCTCACACTTATACAAAATTCATACTTTTACTTTTCCAGTCCATACAAGGAGTAAGGCTTATTTATTCTGTGTAAACTAAAAAAAATTGAATTATAATTTCAAGTCTATACTTTTTTGCTTCCAACAAATACAAAAATAGACAGTACAAAATTCATAAAATTTTCAAAATGCATCTTTTCACAAGAGCATTTTAGCAAAATCTGCATGTCTGTGTTGGCAAAAACAAAACAAAAAAATAACACAAAAATGCAATGCTTTCCCATCATGCATTGGGGCAAATTTGAATAATTCTATTGTTGTTAATGAAACAATTGATACAAAGCAAGAGGCTTACATTGACTGAGCGAGCGAGTCGCACGACTGGCGCATCCGGAACCCTCCACCACTGTGGAAAAAATAAACACAAATGCTACCAGATGCTGCCAACATGAAATAAGCACAGGGAACTGAGAAGTAATGAAAGAATAAGAGTAAGAATAAAATGAAATAAGAATGAAACTAAAATGCTGAAGCAAACTGTCTTTTACACTATGTACAACTTGAGAGATCGAACCAGAGATCCAGAGAGCGAAAGCCAAGACTATCATCATATGAGATACACTTCTTGCCATACTGCATCTTAGATATGACCAGCCAGTTGATGGTGAATGGGGAAACTGGTGTACCCTGTCACATCCATGTCATAGATGCAATATTCAACAGTGTGGCCCTGGCATATGTAAACAAGAGTTTATAATAATAGTTATAATAGTAATAGGCATGTATGTTTCATTACCCCTGGAGAGGGAGAGATGGGGCTAGATCTCAAACATACCTGGCTTCTGCTCTCTAGCTCTCTCTCTCTCAGGTAAAACAATACTACTCTTTGTTAAACTCAACCATTATTAAAGCAGTTAAAGAGAACAATTACTTATTAGCATATTTATATTGTTTTAAGGCAATTCATGCAGTACCTGTCCAGGTGCTATATTGTTACAAGATGTATTATATAATTTTATTACTTTGATAATCTTACTTAGATTCTATGATTAAAAGCACTTGAGGAAAGAATGGCGGAAGCAGTAAGGCACTAAGACATACAAACTATTGCAGCACAAAGAATACTGTCTAAAAGCATTGGCAACACAGATGCTGGGGAAAGGAGATCCTGTGTCTAAGCTTGCAGGGGTGTCCAGGCATATAAAGCTCAAAGCACATTGACATGTAATAATCAGTTCAGTAAGTTGTCACCAGGTGGCAGTAGCATCAAAGCCCCTATATCAATATCATAGACTCGGATCAATGGATGGAGTTTACTATTTGATGAATTTGAAATGTTCAATGAAACCTGAGCCAAACATACTGAATAAAAAAACTTAACTTTGTTGAATTATATACTGTCAGCTTCAGAACTTTTGCTATTAAACAGCAAACTGCCTTTGAGCATAGCTGTACACATAGCAGTTAAGTCAATTTTCCATTGCTATCCATAATTGGTATAGTGTCTAGTACCTGTACTAGCCCCTAGAGATGACTAAAATGATCGACTAGGTAGGTATATGCGACATATAGGTGTATATAGGTAACAAAAATATGACGACACAATTTCTTATAACAAACACATAAAAAACATACCGTAAAGGAACGTTACAATAATCAAAATATAAATATAAAAGCAAGAAATTTATCTTAATCCCTGCAAAATATTAAACAACACTAAACACGTGCAAAGTTGGAATCAAGCTATAAGCCATAAGCTATTGAAGCAACCTCAGACATACTTAAAAGAACTCAGTTTTTACCCAATAATGATCCGATGATCTGACAAATATATATTCCTTTAGCCCATTCATACTTTAAGTTCCACTTGATATGTGACGACTGGATCTATGATACTTTTCAAAATAACTTACTAATAAGTAGTAAGAATTGGTTAACCCATTCATGCCTGTGGCAGCCAAGACCGCCTGACAATTGTAGTGATATCTCTCTGACAAAAGCAATATTTAGAAAAATATTTGAGGGAGAAATGTTCATCAGAACTCCATCTACAACTCTCCTTCAAATATTAATCAAATTCATGCTTCATTCCAAAGTTATTTTTAAAAGTATGTCAGGTCCAGACGACACTTGTCAAGTAGATCTCCAGGTCTCAATGGGTTAAGCAAGTTGTGTGGTTGATACTTACAACTGGTCGACGCGCTCGCTTGGATCAGCTTCAGGTCGGCGCGCACTCTTCTCAAGCTCTGGCCGACGCTGGGCTGGTTTTACCGGCTGAGGGGGCCGGGCTGGTGAAGGCGTTGCCATGCGATTGGCTGAAAATTATAAATAATTTACATAAGAATAAATGATAAATATGAAAATGAATTGGAAGTCAGCAATATTATTTGACATATTACATCTATGTTACTTGGCGAATGATTTTTACTCTTTGAGCACCTCTGAATAATTTTTAACTAATTCACTGAAATATTAAAGCAAAAACTCTTGTTTCTGTAAAACAAAGACAAACAGCATCTGTTTTGCGAACAGAAAAATCCTTCAAAAACTATTTGATAGAGTCTTGTTAGAGATATTATACCCATTATCCAATGAGGTCTTAAATATTTGCAAAATTGTCAGAAACGATTGAAAACCTAATTGTTTAATGCACAGGTTGCCATGGCAATCAGATGCATTTACAAATCTCATATTCGGGAAAAATTTAACAATTATCCATTTTTAAATATTTACAACACTCAAATGGTTTTCAAATTAAACTTCAAAGTAAATGTAAGTCAATCTATGTGAACTAAAGGGTGAACTTTTGGGTGAAACAATAGCTTTCTATTGTTCTTTATTGCATAACTAGTTGGAATCTATGATTGCTGTCTGATAACACTACAAGATGTTGGCAATTTACTTTTTTGGGGAAGGAAATGAACAGGAAAATAATTCTACTATGAGGTTTTTGAGAGATATCTGGCAATTAAGACATTGATGAACAAAGAAAAATTTGGAATATTTTCCAGAGCCACCTAAAACCTTATCCGAGATTACATGTTATAAAGTGCAATAATGTGCAATATTCATAAGAGTGCAACTTAATTAAAAACCTTAACACTTAACGAGCCCACAAAATTTCATTATTCAACAAATACCTAAAATGTGAGGTTATTTTTTATATGCATTATTGAAGGCAGACTGTTATTCCAGCCGGGAAATAAAACATAAATCTATTTAAATAACATTTTCATGCTTGGGAGCTCCCAGCTTGAATAGTTTGAATTACACTTAAAATTCCTAAAAAAAAACCCAGTAAACCTAATGATATTTCTCAACAAGAAATAAACATTATCATATACAAATAACTTCAAAATGGCATTCAAGTTCAGATTATACATTTGCCATTGCTACTGAAAGTCTAAACATTCTGTGAAGAAGGCTATGATTTATGCTAATTCAAATTTAATTTCTTTTTTCAATTTAATCTTTTTCCAATTTCCAAAATATGTGTCAGTGGATTTGTAAGACACATAATAGAATTGGTCTCACCTTAACTCATTCAAACTCAGAGTTCCTCTAGAAAGTATTGTCTGCTACTCTTATACTTTTGAAAATAACTTGGGATTTAAGCGAAAGTTCACAAAATATTTGAAGGAGAGTGTGGTTTGACTTCTCATTAACATTTCTCCTTCAAATATTTTCCAAAAAATGCTTTTTATTTGTTGAATATATTATTTCCAAAATTGTCAGGCCTGTTTTGGCCGCTCTGAGTGTGAATGGGTTAACAAGGGTTAATGAAGTAGTTTGATTTGGCTCACACTTTCTGAGGAACTTATTCATTTAGAGTTTAATTAAGTCTACAGTTATCTAGGTGTGCATAAGGGTAATGGTTATTGTTTTACCTGTCTCTTCCATTGTCTCACCTGGACAAGATGAGGAACAATTAAACTATTGTTTTAAATTCTGTCACTTTTTATTACATGTGCTCTTAAAAGGTAAAATACTCCATCCCAATTATTGTCCAGTACTTTCAATTTCTATAATTGTAACTTTTCACCTGTCCCTTCCTTAACCCATTCATGCCTGGAGATCTCCTAGACAAGTGTCCTCCGGACCTATGACACTTATGAATATAACTTTGGAAATAATTATAAACTGGAAAAATATTTGAAGGGGAGTTGTTAGTTAGTTTGGAATAAAGATTTCTCGTACAAATATTTTCCAAAAACTGTGTTTGTTAGAGAGATATCAATGAAATAGGTAGGTGGTTTTGTGCGCTACAGGCATCAATGGGTTAACATTGAGTGGAAAATGAAGAAGTTGAAAACCTGCATTCCTTGAATAACAGTTCAACTTACAGGGGTTCTGATTCATACTTACATATCAGAAAATAGATCTTTGTCACAAAAACCTTCAACTTATAGACATGTTCGAGTTTATTCAATACTGTATAGTGGCAGTTTTGCGTATCAGGCACCAACATAATTTTTAGAACTAACTTGCCATGCCGGGCAAGTAGTTAATGGTTTTGACTTCCCCGAAATAATTTTTGAATTGCCCGAAATAAGTTATAACATATACTAGAAAGGCATGTATTGTTCATAATAGATTTGAAGATATGAATACCATTTTCTTTTCAGTTTTGTTGCATTGTTTGCATATTTCTGGGTATTTGGGCCATTCACTATAAATGAAATGTGTATAGTGTTCAGAAAATCAGCTTGCCCATTCGGGCAAGTGAAAACTAAAATGTACTTGCCCGAAAACCCTTTTATCAAAAAATTACTTGCCGGGGCAAGCGTGCCAGTACTTATGTCGGTGCCTGCATATATAAAGTATTGCACTCGATAGACAAATGCCTACGATGGGCAGTTTAATTATTGCACACTGGTTTTAAATGACAAGCTACCATGTCAGCGTGTTGTACAAAACTAGCATATAGATTGGACCTCAAAATAAAAGTGCCCAGTTTAACATATGCGTACTCCAGGAGTGCACCAAGTACGCATTAATATAACCGCCACAATATCAACACTCTATACAGCATGTCATTCGCCTCTATTGGTGATCGCTATCTCATCACACTGACTATGGCGAATTCCCCTTTCATGCATTATTATGAATAATATCAATAATGTAATCAATCAAAAAATCGATCAATAAATCAATAAATAAATAAATCAATGAATCAATCAATAATTCATCCAAATTCAATCAGTATCCATCCACTCATTTTGCTGATACATATTACCATGGGTTTCAAGTCCTCAAATGGAGTGCAGTGTTTTTATGATTTATAATGTTAGTTAACCCATTAGTGTTTGGAGGCCTCCTTGACAAGTGTCGTCTGGACCTATCATACTAAAAAAAAATATTTTTGAAATCAAGAATAAATTTGAAAACTGCTTGAAGGGGAGTTGATAAATATTTCGCCTTAAAATATTTTTTGAAAATTGCTTTGGAAGCCGCACAATCAAAATAGGTGTTTTTGGCTGCTACAGGCATTAATAATTGTTAGTAATCCTGCCAGTAACACTGACTGGAGTGAAAATTCCTTAAATCAATAAGCTGTTTAATCCTTATCATTTATGTAGCATCTATAAGATAATGTGTGAAGGGGAAATGTAAATTGGAAATATTTGAAGGAAAATTACAAATTTCATTAATAGGTTAATAAATCAATATCAAATCAGAAATTATCATAAATAAATGAAGAAATGATAGAAAATAAATTTCAATAAGTCACCGTGCTAACTACTGTGCTTGAAAGTTGAAAACAATAAGATGCAAATATGGATGTAAAGAAAGATAATAAAAAAGCAGAAATATTCATTGTTTCATTTTGGATATCTCACCTAAGCCAAAGGTGGGTGACTGCGGAAGGGTCAAAATTTCAATGGGTCCAAAACCTAGAAAGTTTTATTCCAATTTGATTTTTAATTAAATGAATGGAAGAGCGAGAGAGAGAGAGAGAGTACTATAATACTATAATACTGTACAAGGAGCAAAATGAAGGGATGAAATGAATATATCTATAACAATTGTAAAATTTTCATCAATTATTGAAAAACTGAAGTAGATATGAAGTGTAAAAGAATCTAGAAGTTATTTACAATGGGGAACTGGGAATTAATGATTACGTTGTGACTTTTTTTTTTTTAAAGACCCTTGGGTTTAACTGCAACTGAAATACTTAAGGAACACAAAGCATAAACAATAATCAAATCACATTAATCCTAAAACAGCACAAATAAAACACAGCCACACAATCTTTTTTTTTAGGGTACCTTTAAGGAATGAAACGGTATGATACCGTACTTTTTGAAACCATACCGGTATCAGTACCAGTACCTCTGGACACTATCCAACCCTATCTATTATACTACTGGAATATGCAGGCTCTATTTTGGAGCCCGGACTAGCTAGATCGATAAGTATAGGTGAATAATCCTAACAATTGTCAGCACTTACTTTTTGCTACATTAGAATATACAGGAGCTTGTGGTTGTGGTGTCTGCTGGGTGGTGATCTGCGTCGACACCAGGGGGGGCTGCTGGGACGGTCGCTTGGAGGCCTCCAGGGGCGCCACGCCCGCCAGCTGCAGCGTCGTAGAAGCCAAGTTGGAAAGCGAGGAATTTAATTGGTTGTTGCCGGACGACTTGGAGCTTAGCGACTCGGAGCTGCTGCTGTTGCTACTGTTGTGCTCTCCTCCTAGTGGTGAAGAAGGTAGAAATGTTAGACTGACTTCCTGTGAGAGCTCTCCTTTAAAGGAGGGAGAAATATTCAACTCTTAAGCCATGAAGGCCTCACTTCAGAAACTGAGTGCGGATTAACCCATTCAGACCTAGAGTATCACCTTGGACTGGGAAACCTCTCTAAAGACAATATCTATATATTGGAGAAAAAAACACATTCAATGAAAGTTTGTTTGGTAAAGAATACAAACAAAACTTCCATTCAAATATTAATACTTCTGAAGATTTTCCATGTTTCAAAAAAATCTCATTTGTTTCCAACCACTAGGATACTCCGGTCATGAAGGGATCATCCATGACTGGCCTATCCAAGCAAATCAAAATCTGAAAAACTTCCATGACAAAATAATCAAATTTCTGTGCCAGTAATGTATATAAAAGCTGAAAAAACAAAAATAATCAAAATAGATATCATAGCATACAGAGTTTAATTTCTAAAGACCCTAAACAAGAATTCACTTAGTATAGTAGGCAAGTGAAATTCTTTGCAAGTCATTACAAGCTATAGTCAATTTGCCTGCATGACAATTTGATCCTAATTTGCCAAACCTGACAATCCCCTAGTATACATGGCTGTCAAAAATAGACATTTGTGTAACATACTTTGTGTCTTCTTCAAATTGGAAAAAAAGCTTGAGGCAGGGAAAGATTTTGTGAAAAAAATATCAGCATACCTAACATCTGTTATCTTCACAGAAAGGATTTATTGTTATTTAAAGTAGGAATAATAGAAAGTAAAAAACTCTGAAAAAAAAAAGTTTTTTAATAGTCTTATACTAGAGCAAGCCATAATTCTGTGTTATCTGTTTCAGAACCTTAACAGTTGATTCCTCATCAATGAACTAAGTTTAACATATCCCACCCTTTTTATATGTGAAAATTAGAATTTTATTCAATTTTTTTTAAAATAAGTGCCTACGTTGCAAAAAGGGTGATCTTTTTAATTCATTGCTCACAGAAATTGAAAATATATCGTTTTAAAGTTAAGCAATGAATATTATTGCCAAATCAAAAAGCAGAGTAACAGAGATAAACTATAAACAGATATACCCAAACTAATTGTACTTTTTGAGCACCCTGTTACAATGGCTTTTGTTCAAATTGGTTTCTGAAACAGACTATGACACCTAATAATGGCCTTATGTTAGTTTAATGACATAAAATAGCAACATTCACATGCATTTAATGAACCAATGACCTGTTCAAAACATTCCCCCAATAGGAAAGGAATGAAAGTATTCACAAGGCCGACCTTCGTTAAACCTGAGATGAGCCACTCTTCATCAATTTGCAAATAAGAAAATAAAACCATTAAAGAATTGGTGATAAAATGATTTAGATCAAATATGTGAGTTTCTTAATTAACAAGTAGTCAATTCTATCATAACTATCAAAGATGGTTATGATTCAAATTAAAGAATCAATATGACTTTTTCTTTCAATATATACATGTGTATATAAGTGGATGTGTATATTATGTAGAATATGTAAAAACAGAATTTGACTTTGATATCTTACAAAGAATGAGTATTAAACTTCATAAAAATAAAATGAAGGTTCATGAAGGTCAACTGATGGTCATGTAGGATGTTAGTATGGTGAATTAAACAAACAACATTGATTTCAATTAGACGAACATCAAGATGCCTGGATGATGAAAGTCATGAAATGGTAGACAAAAACTACAGTTCATAAAATGCATCAAGCTGATATTGCAACTTACTACATCATAACTAACTGCTAAATTGAACCAGCATCAAAATCCCCCCTCATTCTCTCTCTCTCTCTCTCTCTCTCTCTCTCTCTCTCTCTCTCTCTCTCTCTCTCTCTCTCTCTCTCTCTCTCTCTCTCTCTCTCTCTCTCTCTCTCTCTCTCTCTCTGTAGATTCACACCAATCCCCTTGTTTATCATCTTACCATTATTTTTCCACATTCATCAACTATTTAATGTGAGTGTGATTTTGTTGTGATATCTAAAAAGACCATTTTGCTTTCTCTTACCATTCATTGTGCGTGAGTTCAAAGACTGGATGCCGTCTTTGGTACTTTGCATTTCTTTTCCTTAGGCCAAATTAAAAATCATCTTTAATCAAGGCAGCTCAATAGAACACAAGGCAAGTCAGAGGTTGAGACCAGTTTCATTCCATCTAGATATTGGGCAAGCAATCTACCATACGATGGGGTATTGTCAAGGACGGGCCAGTTTGTAAGGGATTTTACAGAGTTTAACCATTTAAACATTGCACACAAATGTAAACTAAAATATGGATAAGCAATGCGGGCAACAACACCCTTACCCAATTTCAAACTAATGACAATACATTTTGGCTGCAATATTGCCTATTTCTCAGTGACCTCTTACCTATAGCATAGCTGAGACTTCCTAGGAAATCCTGGGTTATTCCTAGGATAACCCTAGAATTTCCTTGGTATTTTCAGGTTTGTTTGATAAGGAACGCCTCATCCTCTCAAGGCATTTATACAAATGAAGTAGAAATCACAAGGAAATGGTCTTCTATTTGAAACGGCATTTTCCAAGATCCAGCCGACACTTATCTGGAAAACTCTTGACAAAGATAGGTTAGTGAGATTATCTAGATTCACCAATCTCCTTGCTTCAATAAATAAATGGAATGAAAGTGTGTGTCTCCTTAGGTTAAACCCATTAAAACAATGCAACATATAAAGATGCAGAACTAGAACTCTTCAATTGGTAATTGCTAGAGAAATGAGGTGAAACAAAATTAGTTTTGGAATGTGCAATTAGGAATAAATTGTTAAGTTCAATTTTAAGTTAGAACTTAAAAACCAAAACATGAAAAAGCAAACCTTTATAGTAACAGTAGGGCCAGAAAATTAGAGATATGGTGGTTTTAAGTCAATAAAGTGTGATGTTTTATCCTTAGTTATTTTATATTATCAAGGAATTATAGTAGTTTGTTTAAATAAAACCCACTCTCATTCTTACTTCTCCTACTCCCTTAATTCCACAACAGTTACTGTAATATTGCTGAATAGAATGGGTTTCAATGTAATTGGCATCTTAAGGGTAAATTCTATAAGTGAGCTTGATATCAATTAGATCATTAATTTGAGGGTTAATTATATATGTTAAGTTCATTTCACTCATTTTTACAAGTTGGTAATCTATAAGGCTCTGATTCTACTAAACATATCTTTTGAAATCATCCTATTCTCTACCAACTAGGAAGTGATCATTTATGCTAATGATTTTGTTGTGTTAATGTTTCTAGTTAAAAGCCATGCAGTACTAGTTATATATTGTTACAATAACCTACACCAAGTGGTTCCTCCCCAATGGAGAATTGCAATTCACCAAGTTATTCCATAAGCATTATATTTGCAAAACTGTCACCATAGCAACAAAGGTATTGTTAAGAAAATCTCCACTCTTCCTTGATAAGATGTTGAATATCATGCAATCTATATACATTATTTTAAAGGAAAATCGAATAAATTTGAAGAAAAACTGAAGAAAAATTAATGGACAACCCTAACATATGTCAAACATCCCTAATACAGTATATGGCTTACAACTAATTAACATCAAATTAGGTATTCAACCTATTTGAGAACTATTCTATAACACATTCTGTAGTGCTTTTTCATGAGAATGGTTTAAATGTGATATCACAATTAACCTTCTCTTTCCTCATAATGGATTCCTAATTTCAGTCATTATATTGGGCCGATGATTTTTAAACAATACATATTCAAATATTTTCAAGATAGTCACTATAGTTGATGTCACCTCGAAAGCTATAAGTTCATTCTCTGAGGTTAAGAGTATGATTGTATCAAACACTATACCAATAGGGAAATAGAATAGCGACATGGAGGTGATTCATGCATAACCATGGTTACGAGTCATGGTAACCGGTCATGGCAACATAGAAGATGAAAACCTTCTTTGCAAAGGTAATGTTGAAATACGAGTGATTCATGTGTAACCATGGTAACAAGTCATGGTAACATAGAGGATGAAAAGTTGATCTAGAGAAGGTGATGCTAAGATATAAGTGATTTGTGCATAATCATGGTAATAGTTTACCGAAGATGCATGAAATCTTGACTCAGGAGTGGTGATGGTGAGCGAGTGATTCATGCAAAACCATGGCAACTGATCATGGTAATAATCCATGATAAAAGAGGATACATATTTACTTAGAAAAGGTGATTTTGAGTGAGTTATGCATGTTATGGTAAAAGAGATGAAAACTTGACTTAGGAATCCGAAAGAAGGGATATGAATGATTCATCCATCACCACAATAACGTGTCATGGTAATAGGCAATGATAACATAGATTTTTAAAGCTTTCAACAGCTTGAGTCAAATCACTAATTGACAATTAGCACAGGGCAGAAATTCCCTTCTTTTCACAAATAGTTCCAAGGGCTCTTTCATAACTATGGTAACAGATCATAACCATGGTAACACAACATGGTAACGGGTCATAACCATGGTAACAGATCATGTAAAAGCACATGGTAACCAGGATCTTAGCAAAGCTAATGATCAAGATAACGGCTAATTACTAATAACCATGGTAACATATCATGGTAATGGGTCATAACCAATAGTGGCTTGGGTTCTGAAAAATATTTCTCCTTCAAATATTTTGCTCATTATGCTTTTGTCATTAAGATCTCACCAGAAACCTCAGGCGTTTTGACTGCTACAGGCATGAATAGGTTAAGCTTTGCGTGCCAAGAGATCTCCTTATATGGTCTTCGGACAAATGAAACCTTAGGAGATAACTTAGGAATTAGACATGAATTAACAGAATATCTTCAGGAAAGTTGTTGGATGGGTTTAATCAACATCATCTCTCTATCAAAGTCTTAAGAAAATGTACCGGCCAAAAAGATATTGCCAAAATAGTCAGGACATATTGGAGCGCTACAGGTATAAAAAGGTTAAATATGTTTCCCTTACAGAGAAAAGCTAACCTGCAAATTAAAGAACCCTACAATACACTATGCTTTGAAACAATTCAACCCTTAAGCGCTCCATACTGGCTTGCTAATTTGGTAATAGATGTGTATCCTTTAAATAATGTCAAATTTTGGAAAATATTTGAAGTTAGGTTTGTAGTAACCTGACCATCAACTCCCCTTTCAAATATTTTGTCAATTATGTAACCTAAAGGCAAACATACTTTCTTTTCATTAACTATCAAAGCAACCTAACAAGGTCTTAAGGAATTCATAAGCACGAAGGGTTTAAAGATATGTCTAATCTTACAATTTGAGGTTTCCAAGTATGAATGAGTTACATGTTTGTAGGTGGAATGCGTGCATCATGAATAACAAATATCTCATTTCTGAAGTGTTTTTTGTCTTACATTAAGTTTCTGACTGTGATAACAATTGTATTTATTCCATTTAGTTTTCAACTCAATAAGATACACTGATCTCAGACACCTGAAGAAGAATTAATGAGCCTGCAGGGTGAAATGCCTAAGTGTGCAGATTTTAGCGATAAAATCCAACACCACTGATATCTACGTCTTCCATATTCACCAATCAATGCCAACTACAGGGTCTGTTAATGGAGTGCATATTAGCATATGCGTGATGGGATGACAACATGAGAAAAATGGTCTCTATGCCAACAAAAAGCCTAACCCTTATGCTGCCCGGTAACTAACTTGACTAATTCAAAAAGATGCAAAAAAACCTGAAAAATGACCAAGACCCTGGCACATGGGTACTCATCTGAAAGAACTCAGCGAGAGCAATCCAATGAATACCAACATGACAGGGTTTAGATGTTTTTCAAAAATCTTTGCATCCTTGTGCTTTGGACGAAAGTAGCCGTAGCATTGAAAGGGTTATCAATATAGACAAAAGCTGTAAGTGTCAAGGAATATCAGGCCTGGCCAGGGGGTGGGGGATAAGAAGCACCTTGGGTTTTATGCTGGCATGTCCTGCAGTTTCGTGGCATTATACACCTTGCTAGGCTAATGAATGAAATGAACAGCAGTTATACCTCATTGGAATTGAGCGCTCACATAGATGTTGAGAGAGGAATTTCATAGGCTAAATCCATTCATATTTGGCCAGCTTAGACTGCTGATAGTGACCCCTTAATGCCCGCAGCAGCCAAAAGCAGTCCGACAATTTTAATGATATGTCATAGGCAAAAGCATATTTGGGAAAATATTTGAAGGAATAATGTTAATCCTTCATATATTAGTAAAATCATTCTTTATTCCAAAGTCATTGTAAAAAGTATCATAGATCCATATGGCAATTTCTGGGGGGAACTCTTAAGCATTAATTGGTAAATAATAACTTATTTATAAAAGCAATACATCACACTGATGATTAAAGGTCATTATTGGTGATAGCTTGGAAATTAAAAGTGATTTTATGAAATATTTGAAAGGGAGTTTTTGGTAACATTCTGCTTAGCATTTTTCCTTCAAATATTTTCCCAACTACCTAGATTTCACCAAAAAAATTCTGCCTCTTTTTGGCCACTGTGAGCATGAATGAGCTGAAAATCTTGACAAAATCTTGAATGGTACAGTTTCGAATTGGTTGGTGCCAGGTTGGACCACTGGGTCCTGGCTCAGTTCAAACGGGGTATAGGCTGGGACTCCCCACAATGTGACAACAAGCTACCTCCGTCAGTTACAGATGTTGTTGCCTGGCAACCATTCAAAAACAATATATTCCAGTCTCTACATGCCCTGAATAGACATCATTCATGCCAGCACCAACAACTTCATACAAAAATTTAGGAAATATTTGAAGGAGAATTGTTAATGAGGACTCTATCTACAACTCTCCTTCAAATATTTTGTGAATTTATCCTTCATTCCTAAGTTATTTTCAAAAGTTAGAAAGGTTCTGATAACACTGGCCAAGAATATAGCTCTATTTAAAAGGTTGAGTTTAACCCATCCTTGACCAATGTCATCTGGACTTTACAAGCTTTTGAAAATAACTTAGGAATGAAGCATAAGTTCACAAAATATTTGGAGGAGAGTTGTAGAAAGAGTTCTGATGAACAATTCTCTTTCAAATATTTTCTAAATATTGCTTTTGTAAAAGAGATGTCACCAAAATTGTCAGGCGATTCTGGCTGCTACAGGCATGAATGGGTGAAGCAAAATGAAGTGATTGACTTTGTTTCATGCTATGCCTGTTTCTAGTTGTCTGTCCCCATGCACCCAATGACCCCCAGGTAAAATGATGAATAGTTGTAACAGTGACCCATACAGGCCCAGAGTAGCAGGGTGATCTGACACAATATGAAAACAGTCTGTGAATAGAAACTTCTTGATAAAGATTGAATTTGTGTTCCTAGGGATGGATACCTCTAAGAACGACACAGAATGGTACCGGTATCGGTACAAATGAAATGGTACAGTATTTCAATGGTACTGTTAACGGTACTTAATTGCATTATTATCAGGATCCTGAACAATCCCTCATAAATGATAACTTCACAGTTGAATGTATGTGAATAGTATCTTTCAGGAAGGTACCAATACCTCTTAATGGTATCCAACCCTAACAGTCAGACTGCTTGCCATCTCCGAGTGGGAATGAGTCACTAATGATACAAAGCTTGATTTTCAATAAAGACAACTCAGACAATTAACTATAATTGAATACTTGAAAAATATCTCATAAAATCAAATACAATCAACAGATTTTAACCTATTCCTCAAAAATGCCCATTCACTTTCACATATGCAAATACTTATTTCATTTTTTTTTAATGTACAAAAAATATTTGCATACTGTTTGTATCTCAAGGGCACTTTCTGGATGAATCGGTACAAACCAACAACTCTTAACTTAAACGATGCGACACAAACAGTCTGCCCAACATACATCCCTAGTTCCTAATCTTAACACTAGGTGGGGCTGCAACTGACAACTGACGGAGATATGCATACAATAGCGAGACATAGTGAGGTCTTACTTTTGGCAAAATATTCCGAGAGCGCTAAAAATGCAAATGAACAACAATTCACAAAATTATTGAAAGCAAGTACCGCTCACATATGCAAAATGTTTTATGAGAATGAAGCCACCATAAATATTGGAATTCCTGAAACTCGGCAAACAATGTTCTTGATGATAGGAATTTCTGAACTTAGATTGCAGAAGTGGGTTGAGACACAAAAACCTCAATAAAAATAGTCAAATAATGATAAAACCTGATTAAACTAATTTTCGAAAATGCTTTCGAGCCAGAGAACAAGAAGGCTCACATGAAATATCTATGAAATATCTTTATTCTAAGATTTTATTAGTTTTTATAAAAGTAAAATTGATATTTCTCATGATATTTTTCATGGGAGAATTGTTATCCCTTAAATAAACTGCAAATATCCTCTTTATTCTTAGTATTAATTTTCTATTGAAAAAAAAGTTTTGGCTGATGGAGCTTTTTAGCATGGATGGATCAAGTGTTCTATTCCCACTCTGACAAACCTGATCTATTCCATCTTAAATCGCCGAGATGGTCTGAAAGTTATGCAAATATCTTGCCCTGCAGACAAAAGTCCAGAAATGTCTGAACGAAGTTTGAGATTCGTATCTTAGATACAAAAATAATGGATTATAAAATTCAACACAATATACAAACAGTCATAATAAATCAGTTTTCAGTCAAAATTCACGAAACAAACTAATCTTTGCAACTTACCTGGTTGATATATTCCGACCGGTCGTAAACGCGCCCGACACTGCGCGTACGTTCGCTCATTTGCATAATTTGACACTGGTGATGCGGTGGAGTTGGGTGCCGCCGTGTTCCCCGTCGTTGATGCTGCGAGGGGGGTTTTGGGCGGAGGAGGGGGCTGTTCGCTGGGCCGAGTGATCTGGCTGCTGTGGAGGTGACTCGTGGAATTGTTACTATTCACACTCCCTTGGTTACTATTGGATACGACCTTCACCTGGGAGATGTCAGCCCCATCTGGTGGTGACCTGAATATCTACAATGCGGAATGGAAGCGATCAACATGGAGGATCATAATATATAAATATTACTACAAATATCTATCTGATTCCCAGTTGTGTACAAATGTCTTCAGTGATAGTTTCTACAAGTATTTTTCCTTTCCAAAGCTATATACAAATATATCTTAAGTAATAGTTTCTACAAGTATTTCACCTTTTCCAAATTGTCTACTTATATATCTAAAGTGATGAACTCTAAAAGCATTTTACCTTTTCTACGTTATCTACGGATATATCTAAACTGCTAATTTCTACAACTATTTTCCCTTTTTTTTTCAAATTGTCTACTAATATATTACTACAAGTAAAACCCAATGTAAAAACTTACCTTTTCATAATTTTCTATGAGTATTTCTACAACGATATTGCAGAATTTGATATTCATGATGGCTGCCATTGTTTCTTCTCGAGGTCGCATCAAGGTCGGACCAAAACACACTCCCAGGTTGGCCACTGTCATTAGATTTGTACCACTCTGATCTGCCACACTGAGAGAAAAACAACACATTAGAAACACTTTCATTGCAACACTTAACCCATTAATGCTTAACCCTTCCAATGCTGAGGCTACGTTCATCCAAAGCACAATGATGCAAAGATTTTTGATAACCATCTAAACCCTGTCATGTTGGTATTCATAAGATAGCTCTCACTGATACCTCACATATGAGTACCCATATGCCAGGGTTTTAGTGATTTTTCAGCTTTTTCATTTTGTATTGGCAATATTAGCCACCAGCAGCATTAAGGGTTGAAATTTCCTACATAAATGGTTGTCTGGATCTAAGTTACCTTTGACAATAACTTTTGAATTGAGAATGATTTTATAAAATATTTGAAGGAGAGTTGTTGGTAAACTTTCGATTAACATTTCTCCATCAAATATTTTTGTAACTATGCTTTTGCCTGCAAGATTTCTTCAAAATTGTCGGGCTGCTTTTGGCCATTGTGAACATTAATGTGCTACCTATTCGTACTTGGAGATCTAATTGATGAGTGTTGTCTGGATCTGTCATACTTATGAAAACAACTTCAGTTAGAAGCATCAATTTGGAACACTAATTGAAGGAGAGTGGTAGACGCAGCTTTATTTCATAAATATTGCTTTTCTAAGAGAGACATCACCAAATTAACGATTTTGTTTGCTACAGGTATGAATGGGTAAATAACACTTTATTTCTTTATCTTATTGTACCTCTCCATGCCAAGAGTGCTCCTTAACAAGGGTCAACCACATCAATGATGCTTCTGAAACGACTTGGAGCATAAAATCAAAAGGGGAGTTTTTGGTAGGGCTCAGATCAAATACCTCAAGAAACATGAAACTTATGTTTTTTGTTCACCCACAAATGGTTTCTTACCTTTTTAGATGTTTAACTAGTATTTCTAACATTTCAAAATTAGGTTCTGGAAGCTTGTGGACTAACTCATGGACAACACTGATGCGAAGTGTCTTTGTTTCTTTCTCTGGAAAATGAAAAATAAACAAAATATGAATTAAACGGTACAAAACTAAATTGCTGTATCTCCAGTTGAACCTTTTTCCTTCAATCACCAGATTATCTTACACCTAAAACATTCATATCCTTATTTTACTTAAATAACTGGTTAATGGTTATCAATATTAATGAAGAAGTTATTAGCAATATCAGTTTAAAGGCTAATTTCAAAGGGATGACTGCTAGCTGATAGCTGTCTTGCACCACTGCCCGGTTTTAAATCCAACCCAAGGCATTAGAGAAAGTTGTCAGAGACTTGGGGTTAAGCGGTAGTTTTCATCGGGTGCTCCAGTATCCTCCACCAGTTACAACTTCAACTTGAAGCATCAATTTGGAACACTAATTGAACGAGAGTAGTAGATAATCCAGTTTCCTCCACCAGTTACAACTGACTAGTCCTGACATAAACGCAATATGGCAGAAAAAGTGACAAAAATTGAAGTGAAGTTTGAAATCATTAGGGGAGTGGTGTGTAAACTTACTTGCTGCATCAATTAGATGATGATGTAGTTTGAACGTCATCAGAGGTTCCGGTAATTGCCTGAATCAACAACATAAATATTTTAGCACATACATTTTGAGTTGTCTTCCCTAGAATAAAAAATATCTTTAGTGATTTAGTCATACAACATGAAAATAAACCAAAAACGTTCAACTTAAAGATTGCCAAACTTCTAAAGCACCTAAAATAAAATAAAATTGACCAGTTTATGATTCAATATACTTTAGTTTTTGAATATCTATGCATATCATATTGTTTGTAGAGACAAAATACAATTATCTTAGTATGTGTACTGCCATTTCATCATTATCTCCACTAATAACATCATTATCATCATCATCACCATCACCACAACCACCATAATCTTTACATTATCCTCATAGCCTTTTGTTACAAATGGTTGGTTGCAAACCAATTCAAAATCACTACTCCATACCTCACATATAAGCTATATGAGAACTCATTTCTTAGTTTTCCAAAGAGCATATTTCTTACCTAAAATAATTCTTGAGGGCACTAGTAATTGTTTTAATTTCCCATTCTCCGTTTTCATCTAGGATTACTTTGTCTGCTTTCCTACGATCTGAAAGAATCAAGCACAACTCTATATCAAACAGTCCAGACATTCAAAAGTGGAGTTCCTAGGAATCACATACACAGTGCTGCAAAATGCTTCACAGGAATCATATTGAAAAATAGCACAAAATATCAAAGTTGCATTGCAAAAAAGGCAAACTTCATCAAAATGATATTGGAAAAGGGCACACAGTATCAGAATTATGTCACACAACTGCACACAAAATCAGATCAAAGGATATGGTATAATTATAAATGAGATATAACAAGAGGGACGCTGTCAGCGTCAGCTGGTGTTGGTCTGATGTTATTTGCCTGATGCCTCCTTTGTTCATGTTTTAGGGTCAATCACCATTTGTTCAATTGTACTTGTAGTATGGTGATTTGTATAAAATGTTTAAGAACAAATTTGACCCTCTTGTTGTTTTCAGTTGCATTTGTTTATGTTATTGTCAAAGGTACATACCTGTTACAATCTCAAATATTGTTCCTTGTTTGTTTATATGAGGTTTCCAAGTTCTGAATAATGGTCTTTGGGCAATCTCACTTTTATTATTCACTCTGTTGTGGCTGGATTCATAGTCATTTTCATTATTTTCTATAATCATTGGCAATGTTCTTGTCCAATATGACCTTATATAATGTTCATTACAATAAGGTCGTGGTCTGAGTAGTATGTCGGAATGACATTTGCTGTAATTCCATCCACATTTGTATATATGTGATCGATAATGCTCCCTGTTTTTGTTGTAGGTCCTGTTTCTATTTGTGTCAATTTGTTCGGTGACAGGATCTTTCTTTTTATGTTATGCTTTACTGTTTCATTACGCATGTTTAGGTTCATGTCACCTGCAACAACCAGCTTCTTTGCTTTGATGTCATGTATTACTTGGTTCAAGTCTGCTAGGAAGTCTGCATGTGGTGTTCTGTGATATCTATAGGCACATATGAATGTGCATGTGTCCGGATATGTCACTGTACATACTGTGCATTCCATGGTAATAGTGTTTCTGTGGCCACCATCTTTGGTGGTCAAACATCAGATCTCCGTTGGCAGAATGACACTGTCTTCCTGCATTTTACATACAATTAATAGCATGGGGTGGGCCTATAGTGCATTTGGGTGAAATAATCGGTATGGCAGAGAGCAAGGGCTATTTTTATAGGTTTCCAGCAGAGACCAGGAGAAGGAATTCATGGATAGTATCAATAAAGAGTGATGGTCGGATGCACACTGAGTACTCCTGCCTAAGTACTTCTACTATCACAATGTTAATAACGTAACAGAAATTGCTATTACCCCGGACACATATGCTCATTCCCTATTTGTAAGCGAGGTTTTCTGTGAGTGTGTGTGTATATTATATATATATATATATATATAACACCATATGCTATAGGCATATATATATATATATATATATATATATATATATATATATATATATATATATATATATATATATATATATATATACATATATTATATATATATATATTGTTATTGATATATAACTGATTATATATATATATATATATATATATATATATATATATATATATATATATATATATATATATATATATATATATATATATATATATATATATATTGTTATTGATATATAACTGATTATATATATATGTATATATATATATATATATATATATATATATATATATATATTTATATTATATATATATATATATATATATATAAATATATATACATATATATATATATATATATATATATATATATATATATATATATATATATATATATTGATATATAACTGATTATATATATATATATATATATATATATATATATATATATATACATATATATATATACATATATATATGTACATATATATATGTACATATATATATATGTACATATATATATATTACATATATATATGTACATATATATATGTACATATATATATGTACATATATATATGTACATATATATATGTACATATATATATGTACATATATATATGTACACATATATATATGTACATATATATATGTACATATATATATATGTACATATATACATGTATACATGTATACATGTATATATGTATACATATATATATAGTACATATATATAGATATATAGATATATCGATATTTTTTTTTTGATATATTAATATATATATAATTATATAACCGAGATATAACCACGTTTCCACCATATGCTATCTCCATCCATAAAAACTTTTGTATGGATGGTGAAGTAAATATCAATTTTATGCTGGTGATGATCATTTTTAAAAGTTTTTTCTCAAATTGTTGCA
>OZ012690.1:39638772-39643772 GCA_963942565.1 Maea johnstoni
ATAAATGAGATATAAAAAGTGTTTATATCAGAACTGCATAATGAGATTGGCAAGTCTCCAGGACAAAAGGCGAAGGACCATGTAACTAAGTAGATGTGCTTAAAATAATGAGAATGGAAGACAAGACTGCAAGTGACTCTCCAAGCAGAGATAACTCAATTATCACACTCTCCATGCTTAAGGTTTCTGCCGTATTCAACAATCGTCCTTCTCTCAGGAGCCAATCAAGAGGCAGGAAGAGGAACATCCTCAAACTGCTAAGAGATGTTGAGGATCGTAGAGACAGAATATTTCATCCACTTCAGGAGCCTGACGGCCATCAGCAGATAGTTCAGACACTACGGTGGCAAATGGGATTTTTGTGTGCGAGTGCATATGTGACTGTATGTGAGTTTCTTTATGTCCGTCTCCCTCCCCTCCTCTCCCTCCCTCCCCCGTCTCTGTCTCTGTCTCTGTCTCTCTCTCTCTGTCTCTCTCTCTCTCTCTCTCTCTCTCTCTCTCTCTCTCTCTCTCTCTCTCTCTCTCTCTCCTCCCTCCCTCCCTCCCTCCCCTCCCTCCCTCCCTCCCTCCCTCCCTCCCTGCCTCCCTCCCTCCCTCTCTCTCTCTCTCACTCTCTCTCTGTCTCTCTCTCTCTCTCTCTCTCTCTCTCTCTCTCTCTCTCTCTCTCTCTCTCTCTCTCCTCTCTCTCTCTCTCTCTCTCTCTCTCTCTCTCAATCTCTCTCTCTCCAACTCTATATCCCTCTATGACTCTATGCCTGTCTGTAAGTCTGTCTGTGAGTCTAACCTATAGATATGAATAATTGTAGTGATACACAACTAGTTAAGTTTTGTCCTTACCTAGTCCCATCTGTGTAAGCTTAGTGACCTTGGAGCTGACCCCTACAACACGGTACAGTCCCTGCTCTCTAATACCTGCGAATAAAAGTTAAGAAACAATGATTAACACATTCAGCCTGGAGTTCTCCATGACAAGTATCTTGTGGATCTATGACACCTATAAAAGCTTAGGAATAGTGCATGAAAATATTTGACAAAAAAGTTGTTTTTTAGTGTCTGATCAACATTTTTCTTTTAATATTTTTCAAATAATGTGTGAGTCAAAAAGATTTTCATTTTTTTATTTTAAATTTTGTTTATTTTCCTGCTCGCCAAGAATCATGACCATGCTGTACAATAAATATACAATATTGCATATCAAAACACAATTCAGAGTTGTTTTTGTCTCATTTGTAAAATAGACATATATCATCACAAAGATATCACTGAAATAGTCAAGTGTTTTTTGGTCATTACAGGCATGAACCAAGTCAAGCTCTGAGTCGCTAGACATATTTATACATTTGAAAACAATAAACCATTCATACTTAAAAGTCTCTGTGATGTCTTGTTACATTTGAAAATAATAAATTTATTCATGCCTGTGGTGACCAAATAAGGCCAGATTTATTTTTGCAGTATCTTAAGATAGCATAGTGAAATGTTAAGGTGATAAGGTTTTAAAGTCGGTCATTTTATTTCAACACAAAACTCGAAAAAAACAAACTAAACAGGCTAAATTCACCACATTTTGTTTCTTTCTATCTATCGTTTGTCTTTATATTCTTCAATAGAGGTTATTTGATTCTCTCATTTTATTATCAAATTTCAGCCAATCAGAATCTGAGTGATTATTTGCTGCAGAATGCTGCAGACCACACAGCAAGTATGCTTAGATACGGTTAACTTACCTCTAGTTTCTATAGCAGTAATACATTTCTTGATAAAACTAAAACCAATGTCATCTAGTAGACCTGTTGGAGAAAGAAAAAAGAAATAGATAGAGTTAACAAGAAGTCATAATTTAATAAAGTAAAAAGGGAAGATACCTTCTATTGAACCTATATTTGTACTGTATTTGACATGAATATATTGGAACAAAAATTATAAAAAAAAGAAGTACTAAGTCCAATACTGCCAAACAGCAGAATCAAAATATAAGGCAATTTTCCTTTTAGAAATCAATTTACTACCGGTATGCCACATTTTCACCACTAGACCCATGAAAGAAATGGGAGAAATAGGTCAAGGTTTCAATTTCCACGATCTGCGTGACCACTGGTCAGTGGTAGACACATCATAGACCTTTACCACCACGGGTCAGCCACGGATTAGCCACAGGTTTATCTTGATGCATGGTCAACCCAACCATGCCTAGTACTTTTCTTCACAAATGTCCTCTGGACCTATGATACTTCTGAAAACAACATTGGTATAACTTTTAATGGAGAGTTGTTAGTTAACTTCTGATCAATATCAATTTTCTTTTAGACTTAATTTTTGAATATTTCTTTTGTTAGAGAGATATAACCAAAATAGTGAGGGAATTTTGGATGGCTACAGGCATGTATGGGTTAATATGCAGCATTTATGTGGCAGTCCCGAGATTACATGGTTGGTATATAGTTATTATGTGGTAGTCTCTAGATTGTGGTTAGTATATGGTTATTATGTGGTAGTATCAAGGTGATAGGACAAATATCAAACACACTTTTTCCAGAGAACAACTTGACCCTACACACGGCACAAAATGTTCCATTCTTTTTGCGTAAGGGTTATGAAATAGCCATCACAATAAAAACAGACTAAGAGCAGAGCCCCAAAATAGATAAATGTTAACCAGGAGACCCACAAATAGATAAAATATTAACATCATCAGTCAACGATAAGGATGATTGAGTAACAGCAGACCCTGCAATATAGATAATTGATACACAGCAGATCGGCAATATAGATAATTGATAAAATAGCGGGCCTGCACTATGAATAATTGATGTATGGGTGACGTGCGGAAGATCTATTCCCCTTTCCGGCAATAAACTAATAAATCCCACTGGTGGCTGAACAGGTCAATGGGAATCCCAATAAATGTACCACAGATGCTCAAAACATGATTCTCACTTATAGGACCCAGCTGGTTCCACAAGAAATCTCCTACAGAAAGGATGGGACACCATTAAGAGGTACTGGTACCAGTACTGGTATCGTTTCAAAAGGTTTTTGTACTCTTATTAATACTAACCACTGTGAATTATCCTAAACATGACTATTCACAACAACATTTATAAGGTAATAATGCAATAAAGTACACTACTTGCCCTGAGAGGCAGCTGAGAATTTAAGACACACTGCACATACAAATGAAATTAGTGCAGTTGATTGGAGTATTGACACACATGTGGGTTCTGGGGGACAAGTGAAAATTAAATTGCACTTGACCTACAGGGCAAGTATAATCACTTTGAAAACATCTTGCAATTGCATAACATTGATTGCAATATTTCAATAATAAACCATCTACATGCCCTGTTATGATATTACTCACCTCAAATGATTTTGCAAAATGCAAATGAGTTCATTCACAAACTCTTTTTGACTCTAAACGTGGCAGTGTATCTTTTAACTTTGCACATTTTGTAAGGCTTGCAGCAAATTTCTAAATGCTTGGCCCACAAATTCTCCAGATCTCCATTTTTGACTTTGAGCAAGAGGTGGAGGTTGTATGAGTTAAGCGACTCTCAAGAGAGAGATTGCGTTTAAATATTGACAGCATCAGTGAACACTGGGAGAGCTACGTAAAGTGACATTTGATACGCCACACCACATCTCCACTGATGCCTCCATGATGGCAGAAACTTCCGTGATGAGACTGGAACCACAAACAACCTGAGACAGAGAACTGCAGGAGAGAGCCAGAGCCAGAAAACAAACCAGAGACAAAGAACCAAGGACTGAGAACCAGAGACAGAGATCTGGAGACAGAGAACAGGGGACAGAGAATCAGAGACCAAGAGTCAGAGACAGAGAAAAGAAAAAGAGAACCAGAGACGGAGATCTGGAGACAGAGAATAGGGGACAGAGAATCAGAGACCAAGAGTCAGAGACAGAGAAAAGAAAAAAGAGAACCAGAGACGGAGATCTGGAGACAGAGAACAGGGGACATGAGAATCAGAGACCAAGAGTCAGAGACAGAGAAAAGAAAAAAGAGAACCAGAGACAGAGATCTGGAGACAGAGAACAGGGGACAGAGAATCAGAGACCAAGAGTCAGAGACAGAGAAAAGAAAAAAGAGAACCAGAGACGGAGATCTGGAGACAGAGAACAGGGGACATGAGAATCAGAGACCAAGAGTCAGAGACAGAGAAAAGAAAAAAGAGAACCAGAGACGGAGATCTGGAGACAGAGAACAGGGGACAGAGAATCAGAGACCAAGAGTCAGAGACAGAGAAAGAAAAAAGAGAACCAGAGACGGAGATCTGGAGACAGAGAACAGGGGACAGAGAATCAGAGACCAAGAGTCAGAGACAGAGAAAAGAAAAAAGAGAACCAGAGACGGAGATCTGGAGACAGAGAACAGGGGACATGAGAATCAGAGACCAAGAGTCAGAGACAGAGAAAAGAAAAAAGAGAACCAGAGACAGAGATCTGGAGACAGAGAACAGGGGACAGAGAATCAGAGACCAAGAGTCAGAGACAGAGAAAAGAAAAAAGAGAACCAGAGACGGAGATCTGGAGACAGAGAACAGATGGAGAAGAGGTACTAGGAACTATTACTGTTTCCCAAGATGAATAATGAAATATATATTTTTTCATTTTGATGATGAACACTAACTGGGCAAAGAACTAGAGGCAGACAAAATAAGACAACCAAAGAGAGATCAGCAGAGACAATCACCTCTGTTACCTCTGGCCTTGTAACTCTGGATCAAACTACTTAAGGTCACTGATACCTTGAGTAGCTAGGTAAGTGTTTAGTCATATGCATAAGCCTAAGTGATGATTCAAGAAAAAAAGGGTTATATGTAGGACTCCCATATCTCCACGGCAAGTTGTTGGCATTGAACCTTCTTCTCCAGCCTATAGTTACTAGGCTTCCCTCTAAAGGGAATCAAGCTAGCTAGCAAGTTAAGTGTTCAATCATGTGTGTAAACCACAGAGACAATACAATCTGACTCATATCAATA
>OZ012690.1:39648772-39665805 GCA_963942565.1 Maea johnstoni
TGTAATGGGAGATGGATGCAGATTCCTTTTTGAACAAGGAAGATAAGTGTTTCTCATTACAAATAAGATAACAATACTCCAGGTGACTAGATAATGTATTTTTTTGTTTATTCGTTTATTCATTCATCTGTCTGTAGTTTAATTTATCTATCTATATTTTTATCTTTCACATTTCTTTATCTATCTTTTATTTATTCATTCATACATTTCTGCATATAGTTAGGTGTGTATGTTTGTATGTATGTATGTATGTATGTATGTATGTATGTATGTATGTATGTATGTATGTATGTATGTATGTATGTATGTATGTGTGTGTGTACGTATGAAGGTATGTATCCATGTATCTATCAATGCATTTCTTATCAATTTCATTCATCTTTAACTTTCTTTTTTTTCTTTTTTTTTGGGGGGGGGGCTCTTTTGCACTTTTCCCATAACAAAAGGAAAGAAGAATGAGAGCAAAATCTATGAAGCATAATCTCTAACATCATTGATGTAATTTCCCTGCCTCTTACACATCTTAGTAAATCAAAAACAGCTTTCACTGGGAGATGCAAGGAGGATTTCTAGAGGCATTGCATTTACTATGGAAGGGGTGAGAGTGGGAGGGGAGTGTGGGGGTGGAGGTTTAGGGGTTAATGACCATGCAGGTAAAGAGAAATAAGACACTGCCCTCTCCCTTGGCCTGCTCATACATAAATGAGAGTGGACTTAGATCTGCTGACCAGAGGATGCGAGTAGACAGGAGATTAGCAACATTGAATCTACAGCAGGAGGCCTAATGGATACAATACATAAAACATCATATTCATAAAACAGCTTCTTCATTCATTGATCTTTCTAGCATCTAAAATGAGGCAAGAAAATAACCTTTTCAACCCCACAGGGAGGAAAAAACTATCTGGGCAATATCTACCTTACTCAAGTATTCAGTTTTTTTCAAAAATATAATCATCTAGAAAAAGTTTGAAGGAAAATGTGTAAACCAAACCAACAACTCTTCTGAAATATTTGCTAGGATTATTTTCAAAAGTTTCATAGCTCTGCACGTCTTTTCAAGGAGATAACTTCTAGACATAAATCAGTAAAACTCATCTGCATCAAGGTATTTTAGATGGCTTGGCAACAGGGAAATGGATCTAATAATCAAAATGAAATGGTCTTGTCACCAGCAGCAAGGCATTTGCATAAGTTTTTTATCTTTCATAAAAATTTATCTTAGGATTTCTTTTACTTCTTTTTTATCCACATTCTTTATCCCTTCTATCCTATCCAAGCATGAATGAGTTGACCCTTACGCTGCTGGTGGCTAATTTTGCCAATACAAAAATAAGCAAAAACCCTGAAAAATGACTGAGACCCTGGCACATATGGGTACTCCTCTGAGAGTACTCAGCAAAAGCTATCCAATGAATACCAACACAACAGGGTTTAGATGTTTTTCAAAAATCTTTGAGTCCTTGTGCTTAGGACAAAAATAGTCTCAGAATTGGAAGGGTCAGGATCTCTTTTACTTCTTTTTTTTTAAACTACTTTCTCTACCCTTTCCATCCTATCCAAGCATAGATGGGTTAACAGGTACATAAAAGTCAATAATCCACATCGCTAATCATCTTCCGCCGTACCACACAACCGTACCATCCATTCCATTGGCTAAATATCCAATCATGTGACCAGACATAGCGGGCGGACCTCCCAGAGTCAATTGATTAACACATAACAACATTCCTCGCTTAGTGATGACGGGATAGAACAGGACGACGCCGTCAATATCCATTATATGCAAACAACGTTTAGTTAACCATTCATGCTTGGCAATCTCCTTGACAAGAATCGTCTACAGACATGGACCTTATTGAAGTAACTTGAGAATTCACAAAAGATACTAAGGAGAGTTATGGGTTGGGTTTGATCAACATTTTCTAGATTCTCTAGTATTAATGATATTACCAAAAATATTCAGGTGTTTTGTGTGATACTGGCATGAATGAGTTAATACATGTATTAATTCTTATAGTATGGAGCATCTGACGTGGTGTAATGGTTATGATGCCTGGCTCTGAAGCCAATGAGCACAGGTTTCAGTCTCTGCTGGATCCATGCTAGTAGTTGGACCGGTCACTATACAAATGTGCGGCATTGTGAAAAGCTGTCTATGATGCCTTTGCAACTGAAAGACCAATTGGGACTTTTCAGAAAGAAAAGGGGATCTTCTACTTGGTTAAGGGTTCATCTATCTCATCACTATATAATATTAAGGCTGTTGAAAGCAACACAAATCCTTACAAAACAACCAAACAAAGGTAGCACCTAATAGCACCTAAATAGTCTAGCACCTATGTGATGGACTGCAAGCGGTCAGCGCATATTGTCATAGACAAACGAGGTAGCCCATATGTAATAATGGAAAGCAAAAGAATTCTCAGCATGCAGACCTTCATTCCAACTTCTCATATGAGAGAGACCTGGAGGTTTTGTTCAGGTAAATTTGCAGCTTGCAATATTTACCAAAATAGACTTTCATCAAATACATCTCAACAAAAAAGTGAGAATGTTCTGGCCACTGCTAGGATAAAACAAATAACATATTCATGGCCAGAGCACCCCAAAAAAAGCCTTACACTATTTTCATAAAATCAGTGACATGAGCATTTTTCAGAAAACATTAGAAGAAAGAAAAAATGCTGATCAGAACTGCATGCGTAACTCTCCTGCAAATATCACATAAATCTGCGCTTAATTCCAAGGTTATTTTGTTGGTTACAGACAAGACAAGTCAAGTAGGTCCACACATGAATTGGTTAACCCAATCACACTCAGAGTGGACAAAAAAGCCCAACGACTTTTAAAATATTTCACTTAAAAAATCATTTTATGAAAAACATTTGAAGAGGAAATATTGATCAGATGCCATTTTACAACTCTCCTTCAAATATTCTGTGAAGTTTTGCTTTATTTCCAAGTTATTTTCAATAGCATGAGAAAAGCAGACGATTTATACTCTGAGCGTTAATGGGTTAATAACTGTTGCCGCCGCAGAGTGTGAGATGGATCTGCGGCCCGCACTTATAAAATTACTCCCCACGTCAACTGCGCACAAAAACACTCCATGAAGACTTATGACTTTAACCCTCTCAGTCCCACAAACCTGTGATGGCTTCAAACAAAACAACAACTATGCTGTCAATCAGCAGATAATACGAGAAATGAAATGAAATGTGAGCCTCTTTTTCTGAGGTATAATCTACTTTCAAGTACTTTTTGGAATTTTTTTATCATTTTTGGTGATATTCCAAAAGTTTTCAGGCTGTGCTGGCATTCTGGCAATGTATGGGTGAAAAGCATATTAGCTAAGTGCAGAACCGCGATAATAAAGATTTATAAAATTACTTCTTGCTGCCTTTCCACAGTAACTCAAGGCTGCATGGAGTAGCCACTAGTGCAAGATGTAGAAAAGAGGCAGAGGCGGCAATATGGAATACATTTATCAACACTTTCTACGTCATATACGCAGTATTTAAGATTAACTCTCCAATTATTATGGCTCACGATAAGAAACATTGTACCTGAATTCTGAACTTATATTAAAATCTCAGGAACTTAGTCTTAGCCAGCAGGTCGTCTGGGTGTCATTTAGACACCTAAAATGTCAATTTTAAGCATATAACTCATTTTATTACACCACAATATGATTTCAATGGCATTGGACATGGACATGCCTTATTTCAATAAGTAAATACATGTTTATGGTATGGTTGTAATTGAAGTATATTATGGTCTCCTTTGAAAAACAGGATGCCCCACAATTTTCAAATTGTCAAACTAACAATAAGTCATTGTCAACTTTCTCATACACTAACCCATACATGCCTGTAGATTCATGCCTGATATTCCAATTCATGATCAATTCCAAAGTTATTTTCAAAAGTATCATAAGTCCAAATGACATCTAACATGGAGAATCTCAGGCGTGTGTGGGTCAATCAGTAGGGCTGTCGTTGACATCCGATTTCATACAAGATTTAACCCATTTAACCCATGCTGGGAGGTCCACTACTTGTTCTCAGTGTCGTCTGGACAAGTCATACTTTTGAAAATAACTTCAGAATGAAGCATTGAATTGCATACTATTTGAAGGGGAGTTGTAGATTGAGTTTCAATAAACAACTCTTCTTCAGATATTTTCCTATCATTGCTTTTGTTCGAGAGTTATCACCAAAATAGTAAGAAGGTTTTGACTGCTACAGGCATGAAAAGGTTAACCCTTTTGATGCTGAGGCTACTTTTGTCAAAGACATAAGAGCGCAGAAAATTTTGAAAAACGTATAAACCCTGCCATATTGGTATGCATAGGAAAGCTCTTGATGAGTACTATCAGATGAGTACCCATTTGCCAGGGTTTCAATCATTTTCCAGCTTTTTTCGCATCATTTTGTATTCACAAAATTAGCCACCAGCAGCAATATGGGTTAAGGTGGGTCCAGCACTAAGAACATCCTGACATAAGCTAGCATTTTCTTCATTTACAGCTTGTAGGGGATTGTAACAATGAGTAAACTATATATTTTCTGAAAGGAGACCTTTTTTGCTATCTCTCAATGCTACTTTGATTTATCTTTTCATAAATGTCAGAGTTTTATTGAGAAAAATGTAAAGTGCTATTTTTTAGATTCAATCACTATCAGCCCGCAGCAGCGGGTCAGAACGCCAATTTAACTTAGATGGATTACAAGTTCATATATGTACCTAGAAAAAGGTGTCTTGGATTTTCAATAGGATACCCACTAGCTGAGATAAGAGGGAAATTAACTCATTTCTCGGGAAAGACCACCCCCACTTGGCTTTGACACTAAATATCTCCCACAGGAATGCAAATAACATAAATCCAAGACACCTTTTTCTAGGTACATGTATGAACGTGTAATCCATCCAAGTTAAATTGGCGTTCTGACCCGCTGCTGTGGGCTGAAAGTGATTTAATTGAAAGAATAACATTTTACATTTTTTTCAATAAAACTCTGACATTTGAGAAAAGATAAATCAAAGTAGCATTGAAAGGTAGCTAAAAAGGTCTTCTTTCAGAAAATATATAGTTTACTGGGTGTTACAATCACCTACAAGCTGTAAATGAAGAAAGTGCTAGCTAATGTCCTAAGTGCTGGACCCACCTTAAAGAGCTTCTTACCCCTGGCTGGTGCTGTGCCACCTACAGCTCAAGGCACAGCATGTGTTAATTATATAACGAGCTCTGGTCAATTTAGCCCATTAGGCAAACAATGGACTTGTCTAATTATTGATGTATGACTGTTCCGTCTTCCAGGCGACCACTCATGCGGAACATGTTCAAATACCACACTTATTAATTATGGATGAAAAGCCTGTCGTGTGCTGGCCATGTTACTCATCAGCAAGTGCACAAAGAAGAGAGATTTTTTTTCTTGGTGTCCATATTTCATGCCTGAAGATCTCCTTGACAAGTGTGCACTGGACCTGTGATACTTACAAAAATAATTTTGGAAATAAGCATTTATTCACAAAATATTTGAAGGAGATTTGTAAATTGGGTTCTCATTAGATTTATTGTAAGTAGAATGTCCATCACTGGATCTGCAACCAGCAGATCTCGCTCAACAGCCTCAGCACAACCACTCAAGAGGTGTGTTCTGCACATGTGCGTGAGCAACCTGAGAGTGGCTGAGACCTCTATGATGTAAACAAATATGAGAGCAATCATTTGTCTGTCTCCTAGTGACGTCACACTGAGGTGAGATTAGGTGTGTGGAGGGCTCATTGTAATGGAGGGCTTTACAATGAGCCCTCTGGTAATTGGTCAGTGGCGACATATCCATGTTCTCTTCATCCAAGTTATAAGGAAGAACCCTCAGCGCATGATCTAGAAGAAAACTTCTCTAGGACCATTACACAAATCTTCTCCCAGCTAAAAGATGGAACCATTTCTCTGGTCTCTATTACAGATATCTTAGCCAGCAGGTAATGAGAATGGAAATACCTTTTGAGGCTCTTACGACTAATGAAAATATAATGCAAATAGCTACCAGGCAGAGTCATCACTGAAAGATTTCTCATCAAGGTTTGCCATGACACATTCATGCCTGTAGCAGCCAAAAATGACCTGAAAGATTTATTTGTGTCTATTTGACTGGATAATATTTCTTCAAAAAAAACTATTTGAAAAAGAGTAGTCAATCGGAACTAATCAACATTTTTTTTTAAATAGTCCATGTCTTGTATGTTATATGTGATTGTTTAATGTGATTGCTATATTCAAAAGTATCCAAGATTCATAAGAGAATATTGCCAAGGTAATCTTAAAGCATGAATGGTTTGACAAATTCATGTCCACAGACGTGTCCAGATGTTTTGATATATTTGAATATAACTTTGCAATAAAGCTTAAATTATCATGAAACATTCAAATAAGTATCGCAGGTCAGGTTCTGATTTATATTTCACCTTCAAATACTTCCAAGAAATGTTTTAGTACGCTTAAAAGTTCCTCTAAAAATTGTCCTCATGATCTATGTTACATTTGACAATAACTTTATAATTAAAAATGGTTTTACATAATATTTGAAGGAGAGTAGTTGATAACATTCTGATTCATATCTCGCATTCAAATATTTCTCTGACTCTGCTTTTGCCTAAGAAACCACAAAACTGTCAGGCATATTATTGGGCTAAGAATAAGTTGAGTCTGCAATCCTATTCCATCAAAAACAGTTTCTTGTAATATTTTTATAATTTGTTTTCCTGCCGAAATATATGCGCATATTTATCTCACTGCTCAGCCATGGCTTACGTATATTTTCATTCCCACAATTCACTACTTCATCATCATCTGCTCTATTTCACACAGGGACGAGGAGACGGAAATAATCAATACATTAATAGCGCTAACTCCGTGTAATTCCCGGCTGCCTCCACGCGCAGTCAGCCAAGCGGAGCAGCCGTGTACACAAAGACGACTGTTTCACCCATGTGCGAAATGCCATGCTTTTAAAGACATGTTTCATTACCTACTAATATATACACCTTTGATCTACAGACGCAAAATAATGACTTAATTTCATGAACTCTTAATGAACTATAATGTATTGTGTTTCACCCCATGTGTTGCAAATTACACAAAAATAACAAGTTTTTGTTACCTGGTAAAACATTTATCCTTGATCTATAACGACTTCATAACTACTTTATTTCATGGACTAATGACTGTCTCACCCCATGTTTTCAGCATATTTTCGTTACCTGGTAAAAACAAAAGCCATTGATCTATAACAACATCATAACTACTTGATTTTATAGACTAATGTAAACTGTTACACTCATGTGATGAAAATCAAACACATACAGCATGTTTTTGTTATCTGGTAAAATATAAGCCATTGATCTAGCTATAACAACATTGTATCTACTTGATTTCATAGACTAATGTAAACTGTGTCGAATGTCATGTTTCAAGCTACCTGTTAACTTATTAGTGGTAGGACGAGAACTTTTTCTTAAGTTTCCGTGTTAATTGCGCATTACACAATGTTTTGGTGCACCGATTCTCAATTGCGGCGGTACACCGTATGTGTGCCCGGCATGTGCCAGCACATGCTGAGGCGCAATGTTGTTTCAAATCATTCGCTTTAAGATCTTGTCAATGCGGCTGGAAAACTCAATATGGACTGGAGTTTTGGTCGTTAGATTTGGCGAACGCTTGAGTTTTTAATTTTTTGGGCCGAGTCCCAGCACTATAACTTATACAGCATTTATCTAGAGAGGCAGGATAACTATATGTGCTTGAGTTCATGGACTCGATAATGAACACATGTAAACTGTTTCAAACATTCATTCCAGATAGTCTTTGATGAAGTTGAGTATTTTTTTATTTTTTCACTAATGTGCAGATTGCCATGACAGGTGTGTTTTTGTTACATGGAAAAATATACAACCTGTGTCTAGAGTGGCTTAATAAGTCTAATAACTACTTGATTTTATGGATCTTCAATAATCTGTTTCAACCATGTGCGAAACCATGTTAGCAACATTCACAAAGCCTCTAAAGAATCTGCTGGCTGCATTTGTCAATAATTGCTTTCATAGGTAAACACTCAAAATTGATTGAAGTGGGATTTTTTTTTTATCAAAGCAGAGTCATCTTTCTCTACAATTCATAAACAGTTCATCCTCAATAATTCCACAGCCTGTGAGAGATGAATTTTCCACCCACTAAATCAGAAAGGAGAGGAGCAAGGTTTCTACAACTCTGACAAGAAATATTGTATAAGGGCATTCTTCTCATTAACCATTTTATGCCTGAGGATTTTCTTGACAATTGACGTCTGAACCTATGACTCTTATGAAAATATCATCAGTGGAGTGAGTCATAAAATCATAAAATGGTATCCTTTGTCCACCATGCTGGTCTGTTTGCATGAAAGGCTGGTATTGAACTTAAGCCATTGTGTAAATAGGGCAGTTCAATGCATAACAATAGATTGCATAACATAGCATTGGTGTTATGGTTGTTGTTGTAAGCATGTGGGACTTGGAGAGCCATACATCCTGGGGCAGCAAAGTTCAGTGTCATTGTACATCTGACCTCCACCCTCATTAGAGAATCAGCAAACTCAGCAAGCTAATGAATATATTAATTACTAATACATAGACTCAATCTCTATTTGGTATGGGTCAACGTTTCTTTAATTAGAATTTATTAGAGTTTTAATCCGTTCGTTCCAATATGAAATATCATGCTATATGATATATCAGGTAGTTATTATAAGATATCCATGATAATGTGATATCATGCTGTATGATATATCAGCTAGTTATTATAAGATATCCATGATAAATGTGATATAATGCTGTATGATATATCAGCTAAATATTATATGATACCCATATGCTTATTTTTCCATCAACTATGCACCTAGGTTACCAGCTACCTCTGTATTTCCCCTGCCCTAGTAGTGTCTTAGACTTTTACCAGCCATGCAGGGCAAATGACCTTCTGTTCAAAGGCAGTGTTTTACATGCCCTAGGAGTGATGTTGGCTGTCAAGAGCCCAAGGGCAAGCCTTAGTAGCAAGCTTTAGTGGCAAGCCCTGGTACTGAAGACCCTAACCCCAAATTCAAACAATTATAATCCTCAAAACAAATTCATGATGAACTTATGGTAGGTATCAGAGCTTACAATGAATAAGAATTTCAACATAGGAGTTAAGTTTATATGAGTGTCAGGCGATTTGACTCCAGTACTGAACATCAACATAAAAACTGAAAATTCAAGGAATTAACAAGGCTTCGCAAATATGACCCCTTTTTGGGTTGTTTTTGGCATTAAATAGTGTCCTTGCCCTTAATTATATCTCTCCGGAGGCCCTGTAGATGGCTTTCAAGTCAGCAATGTATATTATACCCTACTGACTGGAATGACCGTCGAAGAATGTACTGTCATGAAAACAAAAGAGATTAGTTTCTCAAGCCTATAAGTTTAAAGGGCTGATTATCTAGAACAGTCTATGCCTATGCTGGTAGGTTAGTGCCCATTTTCTAGGGTACTTCAGCCAGGGCTATCTAGGCTGGAGGTATAGTTTCAGGCTACCAGGGTTCACTTATGCATCCCACAGACAACCAGAAAAGGTAATACAAATGGCCAGGAACTGCGATTGCAAGGTTTTAACTTTGTCATGATAAATATTGTTCTATGAAATAAAACCTTTTTTTACTATTATTTCAAGAGAATGAAAAATGAAAGACTCAAGGGCATTTGAATATTTGTTTGGTCCCCAGATTGCTATAAGCGAGGAGCATCAGTGACCACTCACTTTCTCTGTATTGACACATTACATAACTAAGAATAGCCTCAGGATTGGGGAATTAAAGAGTTACATAACAAAGGTATTCATCAGAAACTGATATCAACAATAGCATAATCAGTTACAAAGGAAACAACACAATGATTAAACGTTTCTTTAATGTATGAGGTTTATTTTGCCTGAAATAACACACAAACCATGTAATTTCATAGGTATCATATAATCGGCATTATAGATTTTTGTTCTATATTCCTTCAAATTTATTGAGCAAGAAGTTGATGAATACCATATATTGACACCACTAAGTGCAATGGTAAGCTGAATCAACATGAGACATTGGATTAGCATGGTATGTCCCTTCAGTAGGAGCAGAGATATATAGAACTTTAGATAAAACTCCCTGGTAGGAGTCTGCAATATCCAGCAATATCGCTACGATATCAATGCCAAAATATCAAGTCTCATCTTCATCAGATTACTCATATGACGCAGACAGCTAGTCTTCCCTGGGCTTCATCAAGCCATGTTACAGCCTCTATCTGCTAATACAGCGAAGGGACATGGACCATAAGTAGCATCTGCAACTGACAGAAATGAACCCCATTTAAAGTAAATGCCCCACTGAGATAGCTTTGTGTCAGTTGTGTGCACTGATAAAGCAGTCAAAGCAGCTACACACTTAGTCACTCTATCTCTCAATAAATTCCTAAATCGTTCAGTTTCACCAGCTGTTTCTCGAAATGTTTATTCAACTTCTTTGAATCTCTTTCCCTTTCCCCTCTCTCTCTCTCTCTCATTCACTTTTTTCTCTCTCTCTCATTCTCTCTCTCTCCTTCGCCCTCTTTCCCTCCCCCCCCTCTCTCCCTCCATCCCTTCTCTGCTCTCTCTCTCTCTCTCCCCCGTTACCCCCCTCTCTCTCTCTCTCTCTCTCTCTCTCTCTCTCTCTCTCTCTCTCTCTCTCTCTCTCTCTCTCTCTCTCTCTCTCTCTCCCTCCCTTCCTTTAGCTCTCTCGCTCTCTGCATTTCTCTCTCTGACTCTCTCTCTTTCTCTCCCCCCCCCCCCCCCCCCCTCTCTCTCCTCCCCCCCCCCCCCCCCCCTCTCTCTCTCCTCTTCCTCTCTTCCTCTCTCTCTCTCTCTCTTTCTCTCTGTGTGTCTCTCTCTCCCTCTCCCTCCCCCCCCTCACTCTCTCTCTCTCTCTCTCTCTCTCTCTCTCTCTCTCTCTCTCTCTCTCTCTCTCTCTCTCTCTCTCTCTCTCTCCCTCCCTCTTTAGTAACCGATCTCTGTTCCCCTCCTTCCTTCCCTCCCTCTTTAGTAACCTATCCCTGCAGTCCCCAGCCTCTCCTCATCCCGTGTTATAATGAGCGTATAATCACCTGCGCGATACCAATTAGGTTAGTTTTAATTGCCTACCTGTCTTGCACTGTAATGTCGAAGCAGAATCGCTTGTCTATCGTCTCTGAGGCTCGCCTGCAATGGAGAGGAAAATGGCAATTTAAATAACAGAAATATTGGATCAGATGCATCATAACAATGTCCAGGTGTCTCATTAAAAAGGTGGGATGAACACAAGTCAGGTAATGGGGAACTACAATACAATCACTAGCACTTGTACAGGTGTATAGTAGACCGGCAACATATTAGTATAATCTCTATTGAACATATAGGGTAATCCTCTGAGTGTGAGAAAGGAAAATATGACAAAATACAGTGAAACCTCCAGCTGTGAACATCTTTGAGAAGTGAACACCTCTTTCTGTGAACATAACTCCCCCCCCCCTACTTGTTCCTGATACACTGGGAATTGACAACTATGATGTGAACACCTCCTACTTAGAACACTCTAGTTCTTGTCCAGAGGTATGCTTATCTCAGCTATTTCACTGTAGGCAGCACAGAAAAAACTCAAAAAACATGAAAAAGTAAAATAGATTATTGCTGTATTATCAGAAGTGCAACAAAATAGTGTGTGTAGTATTTCCTTGTTGTGTGTGATATTCCTGATTGTGTGTGATAATCATTTTTTCTATTTGTGCATGATATTTCCTAATTGTCTGTGATATTTTCTTGATTGTGTCTGATATTTTCCAGATTGTGTGCGATATTTCCTAATTGTGTAGGATATTTCCTGATTGTGTGAGGCATTTTTTTATTGTGTGTGATAATCATATTTCCTTATTGTGTGATATTTTCTTTTTGTCTGATATTCCCTGGTTGTGTATGATAATCATATTTCCTGATTGTGTGTGATATTTCCTGAAGTTATGGTGGCTGTGTGCCTATATAGGGGTTGTCTTCACAGCACCACTGTTGAGAACATGGGTAGACATGAAATTGATTGTGCTGCAGTAAAGAAGGTGAGTAGTAGTAGTATGTACCCATAGTATTGGCAGGAGTAGCAGGAGCTGGCACTCATGTAGGACTCCATGCGATCACTTTGTAATTGTCGCAGCCGCATCTTGCGTTGGTCCATGTCAACCTGGGAGTAAATAACGCTCACTAATCCATGAAGCTCGTTACATGTCTAGTTGCCCACCGCCGAGAATCTATCCATCCTTCTTCCCGCTACACTTAAAAGTGCTGACAGCTGGGCGATCTGCCCTGACTCTGCCTCTACAGCGGCAACGACACACACAGACACAGGGACTCCGCCACTACCCAACAACGACCACGACTCAGACGACAATAAGATTATCGGCTGCTGCTGCTGCTACCGTCTCCTGCTAGTAGCGGAGAGAGAACTGGCATTCCCTGAACTCACACAGAAAAAAATCCATGCTTGAATCACCTGCATTGGTCCTAGCCCCGGAACCTGCATTCCCATTGGCTGCCATTGTTGCCAAGGCAACCCGACCTATATCTCTGACATAAGAGCTACACCTGTCAATTTCGAATAAGTCATGGATGTTCGTAGCAGGGGGAAACCCCCCACAAAACAAAGCCGATAATTCCTGTTGGCTCCCTGCCACTGGAGATATCCCCATGAAAGCCAAGCTCAGACTCAAGACAAAGTTTATAGGGAAAAAAGTTTGATAACTCAAGCAAACAAGCATAGGCTTTTGTGTGCACACACGTTTAGTCACAGAACCACACACAAAGGAAAATGACTGATCTGCCATCTAATCGCAATAAAATATAACCACCTTGGCGGACTGGACGGAAAGTGTATTTACAGCAATCAAAAGCCATTGTGTGGGAAATTACTGGTTCCGCATGAGCACACAAGGTGGCGCTCTAAGTAAACACAACCCTTTGACATGACTCACATTAAATCTGGCTATGACATAAGAAGAGAATGTTTTTTGCTGATTACAGTAATTGCTTTTTGATTAGTTATGTGATATCCAGGGACTGCGACAGGATATTACACAAGGGGGGGGGGGGTGGGGGGGGGGAGTAGTAGTAGAAGAAGGAGAATTAGTAGTTGTAGTAGTAGTAGTAGTAGTAGTAGTAGTAGTAGTAGTAGTAGTAGTAGTAGTAGTAGTAGTAGTAGTAGTAGTAGGAGGAGGAGGAGGAGGAGTAGTAGCAGTAGCAGCAGCAGTAGGTGCAGTAATAGTAGTAGTAGTAGTAGTAGTAGTAGTAGTAGTAGTAGTAGTAGTAGTAGTAGTAGTAGTAGTAGCAGTAGAAGCAGTAGTAGTAGCAGTAGTAGTAGTAGTAGTAGTAGTAGTAGTAGTAGTAGTAGTAGTAGTAGTAGTAGTAGTAGCAGCAGCAGCAGCAGCAGCAGTAGTAGTAGTAGTAGTAGTAGCAGCAGCAGTAGTATAGTTGTTGTAATGTGGATAAATTGATAATAGGATGAGGAGCGGAAAAGAGGAAGAGGAGGGTTATAAGGAAGATGAGGAGATCAAGAGGATAAATATACAGCCAGCTGATCAAGTTGCATAGCAACAAACTGATGAAAACGATCCAAATGAAACTCATTAGAAATATGACGAGAGATGTATGATCTAGAGGAGTTACTTGCCACCTGCTGCTGATACACACAGCCAGCAGAATGTACCGTATGATAGATGATATCCCCTTAAAAGCTGTGCCGTGTAGTGAGTGGGGCCAGCTAGATTGCCCACCTGCAAACAATGCATGAGCACATCTTCGTCTCCCAGTATAGTAGCTGTTTGATACAGTAAAGCCTGGTGCCGAGGTTACATTCATCCTAAGCACAAGGACGCAAAAAATGATAAAAACCATCTAAATACTATCATGTTGGTATTCATTGGATAGCTCTTGCTGAGTACTCATAGATGAGTACCCATGTGCCAGGGTTTCAGTCATTTTTTTTAGATTTTTGCATAATATCATATTGGCCAAATTAACCACCAGCAGCATAAGGGTTAAACATTTCTGTATATTGAACACATTTTCATCTCCCAGTAGCTTACAATACAGTAGAGCCTAGTAGTGTTTGAAGTTGCCACTAGAGGGCTCTGAGAAGGGCTGGGTTCCTAAGAAGTGATGCGCCTTATCCATTATGATTAGTCAGACAAACCCATATCCAACATCAAAGGCATGACTCATATATCTCCCTACATGGACTGCAATTAGTTCAATCACACTAATTTCTATTGATCTTACAAGTATAAACCTAGCTCACACGCAATGTTGAAACAAAAACTGCGGTGCTTAAGAGAAGGTTAACCTATTCATGCCCAGGTGATCTATTATATATGCAAATACCATGATGATAAAGCTATAGTAGGAGAGATGTTTAATCTAAAAATTGTGGTTGATAGTGCAATCTGCAATTCCTCTTTAAATATTTCCACAGTCACGCTTGAATAAACAAGGCATTTTTCTCGCTGTCAGAACACAACTAAATGACTTTTGCGGAGTAAAAGCAAGCAATCTTAATTTTAACCATTTTACTCCTAAGGTGACTAAATTATTCTCATAGCATTTGTGAAAAGAAATATTGAGAATGGTTTTGACGAAAGTGCATGATATATACACACACACACACACATATATATAAGTATATATATATATATATATATATAATATATATATATATATAATATATATTATATATATATAATATATATATATATATATATATATACATATATATATATATATATATATATATATATATATATATATATATATATATATATATATATATGTATATATATATATATATATATATATTTGTATATGTAAGGGGGATAAAAAATGTGAAATAACCAAAATATTTGATACAGCTGAGGATTTGCCAGTCGTTAATGGTTTGAGGTGATTGATGGATTATCCCCCAGATAATCCAATGTCTGCCACAATTCTCTGCCCCTTGACAGTTAATCCAATTCCCGCCCCAGCTTGATCTTTTCCCAGGAAGGGGAATCTCCCCAGTGAACTTTGACCCCACACCCAACCCCTTTAAATGAAAAACAGAAATAATGCGTTTTTGGAGTGATTATGTTGCATCAATACAGGAGAGTGATGAAAGCTGCATGCATGTATGGACTCACCGCTCGCTGGAGACCCACCCCTACAGGTAACAAACTATCAAACTGATAAACCTGCATTCCTTTCTCATTATTAACCCATTAATACTGAATTAACTACGTTTCTCCAGAAATTGTCGTCTGGATCTATGATACTTTTGACAATAACTTTGAAATTCATAATGCTTTTCCAAAATATTTGATAGAAAGTTGTAGGTAATTTTCTGATCGAAATTTCTCAATCAAATATTTTCTTGACTTTGTTTTTGACGGCAGAATATCATTAAAACTTTGAGGCTGCTTTTGGCTGCAGTGCGCATTAATAGGTGAACAAATCTCTTTAATAAACAATTGTCAATCAACTCTAACCCCCTTCCCTGCTCTAGAGAAACCACAGTTTTCCTCAGCAACCAATCAAATTGAATCTTTTTCTCCCTAACAGCAAAACCTTGTAGCTAAGTGGTCTGAGCCTCTGAGGCATTGCCAGTGATTGCTCACTGTCTCTCACCACTGCCTGAGTTTTAAATACTAGCTAACACACGTGAGAAAGTTGCTCAATATTGACTTGAAGAAATGCAGGTTTATGCCAGCTACTCCAGTTTCCTCTACACTTACAGATGGCTAGTCACAACTTAGCGGAAAGAGTGATGCAAAAACAAAATTCCATATTCCAACACCCTTTGAAATAATTAGAAGGGGAGTTGTACATAGCATCTTGACTAATACGTATCAAAATATCTTGCAGAAGTGGCTTTTGTAATGATAATAATATTGCCGAAGTTGCCAGGCATATTTTGGCTGCAATAGGCATTAATGTTTTAATACTCAAGTTATTTTCAAAAGTACCGGAGCTTCAAGAGGACCCTTTTAAAGTGCAAGTCTATGCATGAATAGGTTAAACCAATTGTTACAACCCTACTGACTACTGCAAACAGCTTCTTTTAACCCATTCACGCCTGGAGATCTCCTTGACAATTGTCGTCTGGACAACTACTACTTTTGAGAGTAACTTTGGAATTAGGCATGATTTCACAGAATATTTGAAGGAGAGTTGTGGTTTTGGTTCTGATCAAAAAAAATCCTTGAAATATTTTCTGAAAGACACTCATGCCACAAAAACATTGGCAAAATAGCCAAAACATTTTTGGCAGGAATGGGTTAACGTAACCACTTGTCTCTGCAAACACTGTACACACTGTTTATCTACATCAGCTAAACAATCAAAATGTTTGTATAATATTATCACTGCCTGTGTATAAACCAAATGATGGTCAATGGCATAGGTACCTCTCAGTGTCGCACTGGAATTATCAATTCATCCAGTAAGAAGCAGCCGAAAATGACCTGATTATTTTAGTGATATGTATCTCTCTGATCAAAGCATATTCAAGAAAATTCTTGATGGAAAATTTTTAACCAGAACTTGGTTAAAATGGGTTTAAAACCTTCAAATGCTAAGGCTACTTTGGTCCAAAGAACAACACAAATATTTTTGAAAACCATCTAAACCCTGTCATTTTGGTATTCAGTGGATAGCTCTTGCTGGGTACTCTACGATGAGTACCCAGTACCCATGTGCCAAGGTTCCTGTTATTTTCAGGGGTTTCTTTCGCATCATTTAGTATTGGCCAATTTAGCCACCACCAGCATTTGGGTTAAGGAGCTCTGAAAGGAAAGCTTCCCTCGTCACGTCGGACAGACGAACAGACAGAATCGATGCAACAAGTTTAACCTCCTTGTCCGCTTTAATCAGGCTCGGCCATTTT
>OZ012690.1:39666005-39673505 GCA_963942565.1 Maea johnstoni
TATATATATATATATATATATATATATATAATATATATATATATATATATATATATATATATATTAATATATACATATTATATATATATATATATATATATATATATATATATATATATATATATAATATATATATATATATATATATATATATATATATATATACCACAGCTGGTCTGTTGTTAACATACATTATGGACTAACCATATGGAACCACCTTCAAATGTAAAATGAAACACTAAGAACTTATTACAGATAACACTCACTATTCTGAAAAGGTTTGGTGCACAGCATTCTGTGCCTATGCACCACGCCTTTGGAATGAACTCCCTGACCTCACCAAGGCTGCTATTAGTGTGCAAAACTTCAAGAAACACCTGAAAACATTGCTATTTTGAAAGGAGTTATTTGACTATACCATAGCAAATGTCCAATGCTGGAGAAAGCGCTATAACAAATATCAAAATTTAATTATTATTTTCCTTATTTTAAAGGCTGGATCTCTTCAAGAAATGGTCATCTTTGTGATCCCTTTTGGATAATCACAAAGCAGGATATCTGAAGACCAGAAAACTGTTTGCCATAAAACACCCAAAGAGCTGGATGCTATCATCACCAGGCCTCAGCCATAAAAGATGTCACAACATTCTGGCCATAAAATCATCCACAGCGCTGGCAGACCCCTCTGCGTATACCATCTGATAAGGACTCCTCTGTACTCAGAAATGTTAACCCCTTCCGTCACATATCCTATACTTCCATAATTCTGAAAGCAGTCATTATCTCCATCCCTGTTTCTACCACCTCACAGGGAAATATCACAAATGCCTGATTATGCCCTCAGAGCGTACCCATGATCACGGTTCTCACACATGTGCTACAGAAAAAAGAAAAGACAAATGAAACCCCTATTCAATGATGCACTCAATGACCCATATCATCTATAAATACTATACAGAAACTAACAATATACACTTTCCTAGGGCAGTGATACACAACACAGCCGCCACTGTATAATGACACAGGATCACTAAGACACGTGATGTACTAATAGATTAACCCATTCACACACAGAGTTTCTCTAGAAAGTATAATCTGCTACTTTCATACTTTTGAAAATAACTTGGGAACAAAGGAAAAGTTCTCAAACTAGTTGAAAGAGAGTTGGGTTTGACTACTGATTAAGATTTCTCCTACAAATATTTTCTAAAAAATGCTTTTGTTAGAAAAATATATCCAAATTTGTCAGGCCTGTTTTGGCTGCTGTGAGCATTAATGGGTTAAGATGCACTGGCACATACCATAACACGCTGGCCAGAAGTGTGTTAACAGATTTTATGTTAATTGAACGACCCCTCTACTAATAGATTAACCCATTCACACACAGAGTTTCTCCAGAAAGTATCATCTGCTACTTTCATACTTTTGAAAATAAGTTGGGAACAAAGGAAAAGTTCTCAAAATATTTGAAATGGAGTTGAGTTTGACTACTGATTAACATTTCTCCTTCAAAATTTTTCTAAAAGATGCTTTTGTTAGAAAAAATATATCCAAAATTGTCAGGCCTGTTTTAGCTGCTGTGAGCATTAATGGGTTAACATGCACTGGCACATACCATAAGACGCCCGGCCACAAGAGTGTTAAGAGATTTTATGTTAATTGAACGACCTCCAATACTACGCCATGTTGTAGCCAAGGACCATAGAGGAATACATAGACTAGAGAAGTCTATAAAACACATATTTAGGATACTTACACAAAATAAACGCCAAAAAGGTTTACACAAAAAGAAAGCAAAACAGGTAAACTATTTATTATACTTGTAAAACATCATACAAAGACGTTAAGTTCCAGAACAGATCAAAGGAAATACCACATAAAAAGAAGATAAAGGCAATTAAACCTATTGGCCTACCATGATGATCCAAAGAGCCGATGGACATGCGATAGCCCATTAGATACCCTATAAATGGGGAGGGAAGACTTATAGTGTAGGTGTAGGATCGGTACTGCCGACCAACACAAAAAGCGTTTATATCAGAACTGCAGAATGAGATTGGCAAGTCTCCAGGACAAAAGGCGAAGGACCATGTGACTAAGTAGATGTGCTTAAAATAATGAGAATGGAAGACAAGACTGCAAGTGACTCTCCAAGCAGAGATAACTCAATTATCACACTCTCCATGCTTAAGGTTTCTGCCGTATTCAACAATCGTCCTTTCCTCAGGAGCCAATCAAGAGGCAGGAAGAGGAACATCCTCCAACTGCTAAAAGATGTTGAGGATCGTAGAGACAGAATATTTCATCCACTTCAGGAGCCTGACAGCCATCAGCAGATAGTTCAGACACTACGGTGGCAAATGGGATTTTTGTATGCGAGTGCATATGTGACTGTATGTGAGTTTCTTTATGTCCGTCTCCCTCCCCTCCTCTCCCTCCCTCCCCCGTCTCTGTCTCTGTCTCCCTCCCCTCCTCTCCCTCCCTCCCCCGTCTCTGTCTCTCTCTCTCTCTCTCTCTCTCTCTCTCTCTCTCTCTCTCTCTCTCTCTCTCTCTCTCTCTCTCTCTCTCTCTCTCTCTCTCTCTCTCCCTCCCCTCCTCTCCCTTCCTCCCCCGTCTCTGTCTCTGTCTCTCTCTCTCTCTCTGTCTCTCTCTCTCTGTCTCTCTCTCTCTGTCTCTCTCTGTCTCTCTCTGTCTCTCTCTCTCTCTCTCTCTCTCTCTCTCTCTCTCTCTCTCTCTCTCTCTCTCTCTCTCTCTCTCAATCTCTCTCTCCAACTCTATATCCCTCTATGACTCTATGCCTGTCTGTAAGTCTGTCTGTGAGTCTAACCTATAGATATGAATAATTGTAGTGCTACACAACTAGTTTAGTTTTGTCCTTACCTAGTCCCATCTGTGTAAGCTTAGTGACCTTGGAGCTGACCCCTACAACACGGTACAGTCCCTGCTCTCTAATACCTGCGAATAAAAGTTAAGAAACAATGATTAACACATTCAGCCTGGGAGTTCTCCATGACAAGTATCTTGTGGATCTATGACACCTATAAAAGCGTAGGAATAGTGCATGAAAATATTGACAAAAAAGTTGTTGTTTAGTGTCTGATTAACATTTTTCTTTTAATATTTTTCAAATAATGTGTGAGCCAAAAAGATTTTCATTTTTTTTTCAAATTTTGTTTATTTTCCTGCTCGCCAAGAATCATGACCATGCTGTACAATAAATATACAATAATGCATATCAAAACACAATTCAGAGTTGTTTTTGTCTCATTTGTGAAATAGACATATATCATATGAGTCACAAAGATATCACTGAAATAGTCAAGTGTTTTTTGGTCATTACAGGCATGAACCCAGTCAAGCTCTGAGTCGCTAGACGTATTTATACATTTGAAAATAATAAACCATTCATACTTAAAAGTCTCTGTGATGTCTTATTACATTTGAAAATAATAAATTTATTCATGCCTGTGGTGACCAAATAAGGCCAGATAGTTTATTTTTGCAGTATCTTAAGATAGCACAGTGAAATGTTAAGGTGATAAGGTTTTAAAGTCGGTCATTTTATTTCAACACAAAACTCCAAAAAAGAAACCTAAACAGGCTAAATTCACCACATATTGTTTCTTTCTATCTATCGTTTGTCTTTATATTCTTCAATAGAGGTTATTTGATTTTCTCATTTTATTATCAAATTTCAGCCAATCAGAATCTGAGTGATTATTTGCTGCAGAATGCTGCAGAGCACACAGCAAGTATGCTTAGATACGGTTAACTTACCTCTAGTTTCTATAGCAGTAATACATTTCTTGATAAAACTAAAACCAATGTCATCTAGTAGACCTGTTGGAGAAAGAAAAAAGAAATAGATAGAGTTAACAAGAAGTCATAATTTAATAAAGTAAAAAGGGAAGATAATATTTGACATGAATATATTGGAACAAGGAACAAAAATTATAAAAAAAAGAAGTTCTAAGTCCAATACTGCCAAACAGAAGAATCAAAATATAAGGCAATTTCCCTTTTAGATATCAATTAACCACAGGTATGCCACATTTTCACCACTAGACCCATGAAAGAAATGGGAGAAATAGGTCAAGGTTTCAATTTTCACAATCTGCTTGACCAATGGTCAGTGGTAGACACATCATAGACCTTTACCACCAAGGGTCAGCCACGGATTAGCCACAGGTTTATCTTGATGCATGGTTAACCCGTTAATGCCTTGCTATTTCCTTGAAATATGTCATCTTGACCTCTGATACTTTTGAAAACAACTTTGAAATCAATCATACATTGGAAAAACCTTTAATGGAGAGTTGTTAGTTAAGTTCTGATCAACATTTCTTTTTCAAATATTTTTTTGAATATTGCTTATGTTAGAGATATACAACCAAAATAGCCAGGGCCTTTTTGGCTGCTACCGGCATGCATGGGTTAATATGCAGCATTTATGTGGCAGTCTCTAGATTATGTGGTTGGTATATAGTTATTATGTGACAGTCCATAGATTACATGGTTGGTATATGGTTATTATGTGGCAGTCCCTAGATTGTGGTTAGAATATGGTTATTATGTGGTAGTATCGAGGTGATCGGACAAACAACAAACACACTTTTTCCAGAGAACAACTTGACCCTACACATGGCACAAAATGTTCCATTCCTTTTTGCATAAAGGTTATGAAATAGCCATCACAATAAAAACACTAAGACTAAGAGCAGACCCCTAAAATAGATGAATGTTAACCAGGAGACCCACAAACAGATAAAATATTAACATCGTCAGTCAACGATAAGGATGATTGAGTAACAGCAGACCCTGCAATACAGATAATTGATACACAGCAGATCGGCAATATAGATAATTGATAAAATAGCGGGCCTGCACTATGAATAATTGATGTATGGGTGACGTGTGGAAGATCTATTCCCCTTTCCGGCAATAAACTCATAAATCCCACTGGTGGCTGAACAAGTCAATGGAATCCCGATAAATGTACCACAGATGCTCAAAACATTCTTTCACATAGGACCTAGCTGGTCGAACAAGAAATCTCCTACATTTAGGGTGGGATACCATTTAGAGGTATCGGTACCGGTACCGGTACAAGTCCCGATAAATGTACCACAGATGCTCAAACCATTCTTTCACATAGGAAATAGCTGGTTGAACAAGAAATCTCATACATAAAGGGTGGGATATCATTTAGAGGTATCGGTACTGGTACCAGTATCCTTTCAAAAAGTTTAGTATCGTAATGTTCCATTCCTGAAAAGTACTTTTGATAATACTGTGACGTTGTCACTTATAAGGGATTAGTCAGGAACTTGAACATAACTATTTACAACAACATTTATAAGGTAATAATGCAATAAAGTACCATTAACAGTACCGTTAAAATAAGGTACCGTTTCATTGGTATCAATACAGGTACTGTACACTACTTGCCCTGAGAGGTAGCTATGAATTTAAGACACACTGCCTATACAGATGAAATTAGTGCAGTTGATTTGAGTATTGACACACATGTGGGTTCTGGGGGACAAGTGAAAAATGAATCTCACTTGACCTACAGGGCAAGTATAATCACTTCTTGCAATTGCATAACATTGATTGCAACATTTCAATCATAAACAATCTAAATGCCCTGGTTCATATTACTTAACTCAAAAGATTTTGTCTAATGAAAATGAGTTTATTAATTAACTCATTTTGCCCCTAAAGGTGTTTTATTTATTATATTTTTTTTACTTTGCACATTTTACAAGGCCTGCAGCAAATTTCTAAATGCTTGGCCCACAAATTCTCCAGATCTCCATTTTTGACTTTGAGAAAGAGGTGGAGGTTGTATGAACTAAGCGACTCTCGAGAGAGATTGCGTTTAAATATTGACAGCATCAGTGAACACTGAGAGAGCTACGTAAAGTGACATTTGATATGCCACACCTAATCTCCACTGATGCCTCCATGATGGCAGAAACTTCCGTGATGAGATTGGAACCACAAACAACCTGAGACAGAGAACTGCAGGAAAAAGCCAGAGCCAGAAAACAAACCAGAGACAAAGAACCAAGGACTGAGAACCAGAGACAGCGATCTGGAGACAGAGAACAGGGGACATGACAATCAGAGACAGAGAGTCAGAGACAGAGAAAAGAAGAAAAAAAAACAGAGACAAGAGAGTCGGAGACAGAGCAAAGAAAAAAGAGAACCAGAAACAGAGGAATGGAGGCAGAGAACTAATGGAGAAGAGGTACTAGGAACTATTACTGTTTCCCAAGATGAATAAATATATATATATTTTTTTTTCATTTTGATGATGAAAACTAACTGGGCAAAGAACTAGAGGCAGACAAAATAAGACATCCAAGGAGAGATCAGCAGAGACAAATACCTCTGTTACCTCTAGCCTTGTTACTCTGGATCAAACTATTAAAGGTGATTGATACCTTGAGTAGCTAGGTAAGTGTTAAGTCATATGCATAAGCCTAAGTGATGATTCAAGCAAAAAAAGGGTTATATGTAGGACTCCCATATCTCCACGGCAAGTTGTTGGCATTGAACCTATTTCTCCAGCCTATAGTTACTAGGCTTCCCTCTAAAGGGAATCAAGCTAGCCAGCAAGTTAAGTGTTCAATCATGTGTGTAAACCACAGAGACAATACAATCTGACTCATATCAATACTAACCCCAGGCAGGCACTGGCCTTACCCACAACTGCTCTCTTCACATCTTTATCACAGCAAAATAACAAGACTAGTCTATAGAATAGGGATGGCTACCGGTACTCGATACAACACCTAATACCGATATCAAATGGGAAAAATGATTGTATCGAAAAAGTGAAGTATTATATTGTATCATTTAAGATTTGAAATATATATATATATATATATATATATATATATATATATATATATATATATATATATATATATATATATATATATATATATATATATATATATAAATTGACTTAACTGCTTCCTAGACATCTCTGTGTGAAGAAAGTTTGCTAATTTCCAAAATTAGGTGCCTTAGGTATCATTCAAAATATCAATAAGGTATTGTATCGGGAAAATTTTAAAGGTTAAAGCAACAAGTATAGGGGCTTGGAAGTCTAACTAAAAGTATATACTTGTGAAATCTTGACCATCATACTATAAAGTTAAAGGTTATATTTTTGAGGTCTAAGCCCATTGGGCCACCTGATTTCAATCAAAGGTTGGCCAAAATAATTCTGGTTGCCCCAGGCCAATGGGATACCATCTAATTTATGTGTAGCTAGTCTAGTTATTGTCCTGTGATGAGAAAAGGACAGTTATGAAAAGCTAGAAGTTTGTACTCACTTTCTTCTGCTGACATATTGGCTTGATTGTAAATCTGGAAGAAAAAAGGCAAAATCATCACTCAATCTGCATATCATATGATCAGGGTATATCTGGAGCTCTTGATTGATGTCTTTTTACTACACAGGGAATGGGGAGTGTCTGTCTTATG
>OZ012690.1:39678505-39743505 GCA_963942565.1 Maea johnstoni
TCTATCTCATCATAATATAATCATAAGGCTATTGAAAGCTACATAAATCCTAACTAAACTACTAAACAAAGGTAGCACCTACACAGGTAAAAATTGACGGGCCCGTACGGGCCCGTTATTTTGACGGGCCTATAACGGGCCCGTTACGGGCTCAGAACCCGTTACGGGCCCGCTATAACGGGCCCGTAACGGGCTCGTTATAACGGGTCAGTAACGGGCCCGTTATAACGGGTCAGTAACGGGCCCGTTATAACGGGCCCGTCAAAATAACGGGCCCGTTACAGGTTTTCAAGCCGTAACGGGCCCGTTATAACGGGTTTACAGAGACATCTATTGGCCATATTTTACAACATATTTTACAATATTTTTTTCATAAAAAGCAAAATATTTTCAAAAAAAAAAATAATTTCTTCTAAAATAAATCTTTGAAAATGTTATAAAAAATATGTTTTATGTATTCAATATCTCCAAAATGATCAATTGAGCAGAATCTTCATATTGTAAGCATTATTCATTTTGCACTGACTATTACAAAGCATGGGATTGTGATGCGTGCAAATGGTATCTATATAAGAGGTCAGAGATCAGTACTTAGTATATGAAAAGCAATAAACTCTTGTTAAAGCATGATTCAATAACCAGTAAGGCATTATGAGGCAGGATTTAATGGGTATGTATTGACAGGTCACATGGTATAAATCCTGCGGAAGACATTGGTATCATTTTTTTTTTTTAAATGTAGATATATTGATGGATCGAAAACGGGCCCGTTACGGGCCCGTTACGGGGCCGTACGGGCCCGTCAACTTTTACCTCTGTAATAGCACCTAAATAGCCTATCACCTATGTGATGGACTGCAAGCGGTCAGCGCATATTGTCATAGACAAACGAGGTAGCCCATATTTAATAATGGAAAGCAAAAGAATTCTCAGCATGCAGACCTTCATTCCAACTTCTCATATGAGAGAGACCTGGAGGTTTTGTTCAGGTAAATTTGCAGCTTGCAATATTTACCAAAATAGGCTTTCATCAAATACATCTCAACAAAAATGTGAGAATGTTCTGGCCACTGCTAGGATAAAACAAATAACATATTCATGGCCAGAGCACCCCAAAAAAAGCCTTACACTATTTTCATAAAATCAGTGACATGAGCATTTTTCAGAAAACATTAGAAGAAAGAAAAAATGCTGATCAGAACTGTATGCGTAACTTTCCTGCAAATATCACATAAATCTGCGCTTAATTCCAAGGTTATTTTGTTGGTTACAGACAAGACAAGTCAAGTAGGTCCACACATGAATTGCTTAACCCATTCACACTCAGAACAGTCAAGAAAGGCCTAACGATTTTGTAAATACTTTACTTACAAAAGCATTTTGTGGAAAACATTGAAGAAGAAATGTTGATCAGATGCCATATTACAACTCTCCTTCAAATAGTCTGTGAACTTTCACCTTATTCCCAAATTATCTTCAAAAGTATGAGAGAAGCAGACGATACTCTTGAGTGTAAATGGGTTAATAACTGTTGCCGCCACAGAGTGTGAGATGGATCTGCGGCCCGCACTTATAAAATTACTCCCCACGTCAACCGCGCACAAAAACACTCCATGAAGACTTATGACTTTAACCCTCACAGTCCCACAACCCCATGCTGGCATCAAACAAAACAAGAACTGTGCTGTCAATCCGCAGATAGTGTGTAAAATGAAATGAAATGCGCTCCTCTTTTTCTGATATATTATCTGCTTTCAAGTACCTTTTGGAAAATATTAGTCATTTTTCATGATATTCCAAAAGTTTTCACGCTGTGTGAGCATTCTGGCAATGTACGGGTGAAAAGCATATTAGCTAAGTGCAGAACGGCGATAATAAAGATTTATAAAATTACTTCTTGCTGCCTTTCCACAGTAACTCAAGGCTGCATGGAGTAGCCACTGGTGCAAGATGTAGAAAAGAGGCAGAGGCGGCAATATGGAATACATTTATCAACACTTTCTCTGTCATACACGCAGTATTTAAGATTAATGTTCCAAGCTCAAATGGTCTAGTCTCTGTATCATTATGGCCCACCACAAGAATCATTGTACCTGGATTCTGGCCTTAATAAGTAAATAAATCCTCATGGTTTATCTCAATATATTATGATTATCCCTGAAAAAAAAGATGCTCAGAATTTTTTGCAATTTCCAATTTATGGCACCCAGTTTATAAAATCTGACCAAGACCCTGGCTGGGAGACCCAAATTTTCTCAGAATCCCTTTCAAAGCCCAATAAAATGTGGTTATTGTGAATAGTCGAGAAAATGTAGCAGCTGAGTGCTAACACAAACTAACAATAAGTCACTGTCAACTTTCTTATATACTATCCCATTCATGCCTGTAACGTTGATAAGCACCTGACAATTTTGGTTATATCCTTCCTACTAGTGAAATACTCAGCAAAAAATATGAAGAAATAATGTTGATCAGAGAGTAACTACCAATGAATATTCCAATTCATGATCAATTCCAAAGTTATTTTCAAAAGTACATATCATAGGTCCAGATGACATCCGACATGGAAAATGTCAGGCTTGTATGGGTCAATCAGTAGGGTTGTAATTGACATCCATTTTCATACTAGATTTAACCTATTTAACCCATACCTGGAGGTGTGCTACTAGTTCTCAGTGTCATCTGGACAAGTCATACTTTTGAAAATAACTTCAGAATGAAGCATTGAATTGCATACTATTTGAAGGAGAGTCGTAGATAAAGTTTCAATAAACAACTCTCCTTCAGATATTTTCCAACCATTGCTTTTGTTAGAGAGATATCACCAAGATAGTCAGCCTGTTTTGACTGCTACAGGCATGAAAAGGTTAACCCTTTTGATGCTGAGGCTAATTTCGTCAAAGACCTAAGAACACAGAAAATTATAAACCCTGCCATATTGGTATGCACAGGAAAGCTCTTGTTGAGTACTATCAGATGAGTACCCATATGCCAGGGTTTCAGTCATTTTCCAGCTTTTTTCGCATCATTTTGTATTCACAAAATTAGCCACCAGCAAGCATATGGGTTAAAGAGCTTCTTACCCCTGGCTGGTGCTGTGCCACCTACAGCTCCAGGCACAGCATGTGTTAATTATATAACGAGCTCTGGTCAATTTAGCCCATTAGGCAAACAATGGACTTGTCTAATTATTGATGTATGACTGTTCCGTCTTCCAGGCGACCACTCATGCGGAACATGTTCAAATACCACACTTATTAATTATGGATGAAAAGCCTGTCGTGTGCTGGCCACATTACCCATCAAGTGCACAAAGAAGAGAGATTTTTTTTTTTCATGTCCAAATTTCATGCCTGAAAGACCTTGACAAGTGTCTACTGGTCCTGTTATACTTCTGAAGATAATTTTCAAAATAAGCACTTATTCACAAAATATTTGAAGGAGATTTGTAAATTGGGTTCTCATCAGATTTATTGAGTGCACAAAGAAGAGGAAGATTTTTTATTTCATGTCCAAATTTCATGCCTGAAGATCTCCTTGACAAGTGTCCACCGGACCTGTGATACATTTGAAGATAATTTTGGAAATAAGCGCTTATTCAAAAAATATTTGAAGGAGACTTGTAAATTGGGTTCTCATCTGATTCATCATAAGCATGAATGTCGATCACCAGATACGCAACCAGCAGATCTCGCTCAACTGCCTCTGCACGACAACCACTAAAGAGGTGCATTCTGGGCATGTGTGTGAGCAAACTCCTTTATGTAAACAAATACAAGAGCCCTCATTCGTCTGTCTCCTTGTGACGTAACACTGAAGTGGTATAAGGTGTGTCTAGGGCTTTACAATTGGCCATATGGAAATTGGTCTATGGCGACATATCCATGCTGTCTTCATCCAAGTTATAAGGAACAAACCTCAGCGCATGATCTAGAAGAAAACTACTCTAGGACCATTACACAAATCTTCTCCCAGCTAAAAGATGGAACCATTTCTCTAGTCTCTATTACAGATATCTTAGCCAGCAGGTAATGAGAATGGAAATACCTTTTGAGGCTCTTACGACTAATGAAAATATAATGCAAATAGCTACCAGGCAGAGTCATCGCTGAAAGATTTCTCATCAAGGTTTGCCATGACACATTCATGCCTGTAGCAGCCCAAAATCACCTAAAAGATATATTTGTATCTATTTAACTGGATAATATTTCTTCAAAAAAAACTATTTGAAAAAGAGTAGTCAATCGGAACTAATCAACATTTTTTTTAAATAGTCCATGCCTTGTATGTTTAATGTGATTGTTTAATGTGATTGCTATATTCAAAAGTATCCAAGATTCATAAGAGAATATTGCGCAGGTAATCTTGAGGCATGAATGGTTTGACAAATGCATGTCCACGGACGTGTCCAGATGTTTTGATATATTTGAATATAACTTTGCAATAAAGCTTTAATTTTCATGAAACATTCAAATAAGTATCGCAGGTCAGGTTCTGATTCATACTTCTCCTCCAAGAAATGTTTTAGTATGCTTAAAAGTTCCTCTAAAAATTGTCCTCATGATCTATGTTACATTTGACAATAACGTTGGGATTAAGAACGGTTTTACATAATGTTTAAAGGAGAGTAGTTGATAGTTTTCTGATTCACATTTCTTATTCAAATATTTCTCTAACTCAGCTTTTGCCATAAGAAATCCAAAACTGTCAGGCATATTGGGCTCAGAATAAACGGAGTCTGCAATCCTATTCAATCAAAAACAGTTTCTTGTAATATTTTTATAATTTGTTTTCCTGCCGAAAAATATGCGCATATTTATCTCACTGCTCAGCCATGGCTTACGTATATTTTCATTCCCACAATTCACTACTTCATCATCATCTGCTCTATTTCACACAGGGACGAGGAGACGGAAATAATCAATACATTAATAGCGCTAACTCTGTGTAATTCCCGGCTGCCTCCACGCGCAGTCAGCCAAGCGGAGCAGCCGTGTACACAAAGACGACCGTTTCACCCATGTGCGAAATGCCATGCTTGTAAAGACATGTTTTCATTACCTACTAATATATACACCTTTGATCTACAGACGCAAAATAATGACTTAATTTCATGAACTCTTAATGAACTATAATGTATTGTGTTTCACCCCATGTGTTGCAAATTACACAAAAATAACATGTTTTTGTTACCTGGTAAAACATTTATCCTTGATCTATAATGACTTCATAACTACTTTATTTCATGGACTAATGACTGTCTCACCCCATGTTTTCAGCATATTTTCGTTACCTCGTAAAAACATAAGCCATTGATCTATAACAACATCATAACTACTTGATTTTATAGACTAATGTAAACTGTTACACTCATGTGTTGAAAATCAAACACATACAGCATGTTTTTGTTACCTGGTAAAATATAAGCCATTGATCTAGCTATAACAACATTGTAACTACTTGATTTCATAGACTAATGTAAACTGTGTCGAATGTCATGTTTCAAGCTACCTGTTAACTTATTAGTGGTAGGACGAGTACTTTTTCTTAAGTTTCCGTGTTAATTGCGCATTACACAATGTTTTGGTGCACCGATTCTAAATTGCGGCGTTACACCGTATGTGTGCCCGGCATGTGCCAGCACATGCTGAGGCGCAATGCTGTTTCAAATCATTCGCCTTAAGATCTTGTCAATGCGGCTGGAAAACTCGATATGGACTGGAGTTTTGGTCGCTAGATTTGGCGAGCGCTTGAGTTCATTTTTTTGGCCGAGTCCCAGCACTATAACTTATACAGCATTTATCTAGAGAGGCAGGATAACTATATGTGCTTGAGTTCATGGACTCTATAATGAACACATGTCAACTGTTTCAAACATTCATTCCAAATAGTCTTTGATGAAATTGTGTATTTTTTTTCTCAAATGTGTTGACTGCCATGACAGTTGAGTATTTTTTTTTTCGCAAATGTGCAGTTTGCCATGACAGGTGTGTTTTTGTTACATTGAAAAATATACAACCTGTGTCTAGAGTGGCTTAATAAGTCTAATAACTACTTGATTTTATGGATCTTCAATAATCTGTTTCAACCATGTGCGAAACCATGTTAGCAGCACTCACAAAGCCTCTAAAGAGCCTGCTGGCTGCATTTGTCAATAATTGCTTTCATACGTAAACATTCAAAATTGATTTAAGGGGGAATTTTTTTGCATCAAAGCAAAGACCTCTTTTTCTGAAATTAACATCCATGCTGCATATTTTCATAACATATTTGCACATTTTCAGACCATTTGGACAAATCTTACAGAATCATCATCCAAATTGCACATTTGTTATAACAAATTTGCACATTTTTCTTTCAGATCATTCAGATAAATATTACACACTGGCAAACACAGTAGTGTTTATAACTAGTGCTTATAGTATTTCATTATTTCTTCCCTATTTCTTCATTATTTCTTTTTTCAATCATACAGAGTTCATCCTCAATAATTCCATAACCTGTGAGAGATAAATTTTCCACCCACTAAATCAGAAAGGAGAGAGGCAAGAGTTCTTCTACAACTCTGGCAAGAAATATTGTATAAGGGCATTCTTCTCATTAACAATTTTATGCCTGGGGATTTTCTTAACAATTGAAGTCTGAACCTATGACAGTTTTGAAAATATCATCATTGGAATGAGTCATAAAATCATAAAATGGTATCCTTTGTCCACCATGCTGGTCTGTTTGCATGAAAGGCTGGTATTGAACTTAGGCCATTGTGTAAATAGGGCAGTTAAATGCATAACAATAGATTGCATAACATAGCATTGGTGTTATGGTTGTTGTTGTAAGCATGTGGGACTTGGAGACCCATACATCCTAGGGCTGCAGAGTTCTGTGGTGTCCCAGAGCATCTGACCTCCACGCTCATTAGAGAATCAGCAAACTCAGCAAGCTAATGAATATATTAATTACTAATACATAGACTCAATCTCTATTTGGTATTGGTCAACGTTTCTATAATTAAAATGTAATTGAGTTTTAATCCATATCATGCTATATGATATCAGCTAAATATTATAAGATATACATGCTTATATTTCATCAACTTTGAGTCTAGATTACCAGCTACCTTTGTATTTCCCCTGCCCTAGTAGTGTCTTAGACTTTTACCAGCCATGCAGGGCAAGTGACCTTCTGTCAATTAATGCAGTGTTTTACATGCCCTAGGAGTGATGTTGGCTGTCAAGAGCCTAAGGGCAAGCCTTAATAGCAAGCTTTAGTGGCAAGCCCTGGTACTGAAAACCCGAACCCCAAATTCAAACAATTATAATCCTCAAAAAAAATTCATGATGAACTTATGGTAGGTATCAGAGCTTACAGTGAATAAGAATTTCAACATAGGAGTTCAGCTTATATGAGTGTCAGGCGATTTGAATCATCAACATAAAGACTGAAAACTCAAGGAATTAACAAGGATTCGCAAATATGACCCCTTTTGTTTTGATTTTGGCATTAAATAGTGTCCTTGCCCTTAATTATATCTCCCCGGAGGCCCTGTAGATGGCTTTTGAGTCAGCAATGTATACTATACCCTACTGACTGGAATGACCGCCGAAGAATGTACTGACATGAAAACAAAAGAGATTACTTTCTTAAGCCTATAAGTTTAAAGGGCTGATTGTCTAGAACAGTCTATGCCTATGCTGGTAGGTTAGTGCCCATTTTCTAGGGTACTTCAGCCAGGGCTATCTAGGCTGGAGGTACAGTTTCAGGCTACAGGGTTCACTTATGCATCCCACAGACAACCAGAAAAGGTAATATGATTGGCCAGGAACTGCGATTGCAAGGTTTTAAAATTGTCATGATGAATATTGTTCTATGAAGTAAAACCTTTGTTTTACTATGATTTCAAGAGAATGAAAAATGAAAGACATAAGAATTTGAATATTTTTTAAGTCCCCTGATTTCTATAAGACAGGAGCATCAGTGACCACTCACTTCCTCTGCATTGACACATTACATAACTAAGAATAGTCTCAGAATTAGGGAATTAAAGAGTTACATAACAAAGGTATTCATCAGAAATTGATATCAACAATAGCATGATCAGTTACAAAGGAAACAACACAATGATTAAACTTTTCTTTAATGTATGAGGTTTATTTTGCCTGAAAAAACACACAAACCATGTAATTTCATAGGTATCATATAATCGACATTATAGATTTTTGTTCTATATTCCTTTAGCTTTATTGAGCAAGAAGTTGGTAAATACCATGCATTGACACCACTGTGAGCAATTGTAAGCTGAATCAACATGAGACATCGGATTAGCATGGAATGTCCCTTCAGTAGGAGTCTGCAATATCCAGCAATATCGTTACGATATCAATGCCAAAATATCAAGTCTCATCTTCATCAGATTACTCATATGACGCAGACAGCTAGCCTTCCCTGGGCTTCATCAAGTCACGTTACAGCCTCTATCTGCTAATACAGGGAAGGGACATGGACCATAAGTCGCATCTGCAACTGACAGAAATGAACCCCATTTAAAGTAAATGCCCCACTGAGATAACTTTGTGTCAGTCGTGTGCACTGATAAAGCAGTCAAAGCAGCTAGACACTTAGTCACCATCTCAATAAATTCCTAAATCATTTAGTTTTACTAGCTGTTTATTCAACTTCTTCGAATCTCTCTCTCTCTCTTTCTCTCTCTCTCTCTCTCTCTCTCTCTCTCTCTCTCTCTCTCTCTCTCTCTCTCTCTCTCTCTCTCTCTCTCTCTCTCATTCTCTTTCCCTCTCTCTGTCTCTCTCTCCCTCCCCCTCTCTTTCTGTCTCTCTCTATGACCCTCTCTATGACTCTCTCTCTCTCCCTTCCTTCTAAAGCTCTCTCTCTCGCTGAATTTCTCTCTCTCTCTCTCCCTTCTTCCTCCCTTCTAAAGCTCTCTCTCTCCCTCTCTCTCTCTCTCTCTCTCTCTCTCTCTCTCTCTCTCTCTCTCTCTCTCTCTCTCTCTCTCTCTCTCTCTCTCTCTCTCTCTCTCTCTCTCTCTCCCTACCTCTTTAGTAACTGATCTCTGTTCCCCTAATTCCTTCCCTCCCTCTTTAGTAACCTATCTGTGCAGTCCCCAGCCTCTCCTCATCCCGTGTTATAATGAGCATATAATCACCTGCACGCTACCAATTAGGTTAGTTTTAATTGCCTACCTGTCTTGCACTGTGATGTCGAAGCAGAATCGCTTGTCTATCGTCTCTGAGGCTCGCCTGCAACGAAGAGGAAAATGGCAATTTAAATAACAGAAATATTGGATCAGATGTGTCATAACAATGTTCAGGTGTCTTATTAAAAAGGTGGGATGAAGACAAGTCAGGTAATGGAGAACTACAATACAATCACTAGCACCTGTACAGGTGTATAGTAGACAGGCAACATATTAGTATAATCCCTATTGGAAATATAGGGTAATCCTCTGAGGGTGTGAGTGTGACAAAGGAAAATATGACAAAAATATAGTGAAACCTCACGGCTGTGAACACCTATGAGACATGAACACCTCTTTCTGTGAATATAACCCCCCCCCCCCCCATAGATTATTGTTGTTTGATCAGAAGTGCAACAAAATAGTGTGTGTAGTATTTCCTTGTTGTGTGATATTTCCTAATCGTGTGTGATATTTTCTTGATTGTGCGTGATATGTTCTTGATTGAGAGATGTTTCCCAATTGTGTGTGATATTTTCTTGATTGTGTATGATATTTCCTTATAGAGCCTGATATTTCGTAATTGTGTATGATATTTCCTGATTGTGTTTGGCATTTTCGTATTGTGTGTGATAATCATATTTCCTTATTGTGTGATATTTTCTTTTTTGTCTGAAACTTCCTTATTGTGTGTGATTATCATATATCCTGATTGTGTGTGATATTTCCTATAGTAGTGCTGGCTGTGTGCCTATATAGGGGTTGTCTTCACAGCACCACTGTTGAGAACATAGGTAGACATGAAATTGATTGTGGTGCAGTTAAGAAGAAGGTGAGAAGTAGTAGTATGTACCCGTAGTACTGGCAGGAGTAGCAGGAGCTGGCGCTCATGTAGGACTCCATGCGATCACTTTGTAATTGTCGCAGCCGCATCTTGCGTTGGTCCATGTCAACCTGGGAGTAAATAACGCTCACTAATCCATGAAGCTCGTTACATGTCTAGTTGCCCACCGCCGAGAATCTATCCATCCTTCTTCCCGCTACACTTAAAAGTGCTGACAGCTGGGCGATCTGCCCTGACTCTGCCTCTACAGCGGCAACGACACACACACACAGAGGGACTCCGCAACTACCCAACAACGACCACGACTCAGACGACAATAAGATTATCGGCTGCTGCTGCTACCGTCTCCTGCTAGTAGCGGAGAGAGAACTGGCATTCCCTGAACTCACGCAGAAAAAAATCCATGCTTGAATCACCTGCATTGGTCCTAGCCCCGGAACCTGCATTCCCATTGGCTGCCATTGTTGCCAAGGCAACCCGACCTATATCTCTGACATAAGAGCTACACCTGTCAATTTCGAATAAGTCATGGATGTTCGTAGCAGGGGGAAACCCCCCACAAAACAAAGCCGATAATTCCTGTTGGCTCCCTGCCACTGGAGATATCCCCCGTGAAAGCCAAGCTCAGACTCAAGACAAAGTTTATAGGGAAAAAAGTTTGATAACTCAAGCAAACAGGCATAGGCTTTTGTGTGCACACACGTTTAGTCACAGAACCACACACAAAGGAAAATGACTGATCTGCCATCTAATCGCAATAAAATATAACCACCTTGTCGGACTGGACGGAAAGTGTATTTACAGCAATCAAAAGCCATTGTGTGGGAAATTACTGGTTCCGCATGAGCACACAAGGTGGCGCTCTAAGTAAACACAACCCTTTGACATGACTCACATTAAATCTGGCTATGACATAAGAAGAGAATGTTTTTTGCTGATTACAGTAATTGCTTTTTGATTAGTTATGTGATATCCAGGGACTGCGACAGGATATTACACAAGGGGGGGGGGGGAGTAGTAGTAGAAGAAGGAGAAGTAGTAGTTGTAGTAGTAGTAGTAGTAGTAGTAGTAGTAGTAGTAGTAGTAGTAGTAGTAGGAGGAGGAGTAGTAGCAGTAGCAGTAGGTGCAGTAATAGTAGTAGTAGTAGTAGTAGTAGTAGTAGTAGTAGTAGTAGTAGTAGTAGTAGTAGTAGCAGTAGTAGCAGTAGTAGTAGTAGTAGTAGTAGTAGTAGTAGTAGTAGTAGTAGTAGTAGTAGTAGTAGCAGCAGCAGCAGCTGCAGCAACAGCAGCTGCAGCAACAGCAGCAGCAGTAGTAGTAGCAGCAGCAGTAGTATAGTTGTTGTAATGTGGAGAAGATGATAATAGGATGAGGAGCGGAAAAGAGGAAGAGGAGGGTTATAAGGACGATGGAAGGAAGATGAGGAGATCAAGAGGATAAATATACAGCCAGCTGATCAAGTTGCATAGCAACAAACTGATGAAAACGATCCAAATGAAACTCATTAGAAATATGACGAGAGATGTATGATCTAGAGGAGTTACTTGCCACCTGCTGCTGATACACACAGCCAGCAGAATGTACCGTATGATAAATGATATCCCCTTAAAAGCTGTGCCGTGTAGTGAGTGGGGCTAGCTAGATTGCCCACCTGCAAACAATGCATGAGCACATCTTCGTCTGCCAGTATAGTAGCTGTTTGATACAGTAAAGCCTGGTGCCGAGGTTACATTCATCCTAAGCACAAGGACGCAAAAAATGATAAAAACCATCTAAATACTATCATGTTGGTATTCATTGGATAGCTCTTGCTGAGTACTCATAGATGAGTACCCATGTGCCAGGGTTTCAGTCATTTTTTTTAGATTTTTGCATAATATCATATTGGCCAAATTAACCACCAGCAGCATAAGGGTTAAACATTTCTGTATATTCAACACATTTTCATCTCCCAGTAGCTTACAATACAGTAGAGCCTAGTAGTGTTTGAAGTTGCCACTAGAGGGCTCTGAGAAGGGCTGGGTTCCTAAGAAGTGATGCGCCTTATCCATCATTATTAGTCAGACAAACCCATATCCAACATCAAAGGCATGACTCATATATCTCCCTACATGGACTGCAATTAGTTCAATCACACTAATTTCTATTGATCTTACAAGTATAAACCTAGCTCACACGCAATGTTGAAACAAAAACTGCGGTGCTTAAGAGAAGGTTAACCTATTCATGCCCAGGTGATCTATTATATATGCAAATACCATGATGATAAAGCTATAGTAGGAGAGATGTTTAATCTAAAAATTGTGGTTGATAGTGCAATCTGCAATTCCTCTTTAAATATTTCCACAGTCACGCTTGAATAAACAAGGCATTTTTCTCGCTGTCAGAACACAACTAAATGACTTTTGCGGAGTAAAAGCAAGCAATCTTAATTTTAACCATTTTACTCCTAAGTGACTAAATTATTCTCATAGCAATTGTGAAAAGAAATATTGAGAATGCTTTTGACAAAAGGGCCTGATTATATAGACACACACACACACACATATATATATATAATTATATATATATATATATATATATTTATATATATATATATACATATATATATATATATATATATATATATATATATATATATATATATATATATATATATATATATATATATATATATATATATATATATATACATATATATATATATATATATATATATATATATATATATATATATATATATATATATATATATATATATATATATATACATATATATATACATATATATTTGTATATGTAAGGGGGATAAAAAATGTGAAATAACCAAGATATTTGATACAGCTGAGGATTTGCCAGTCTTTAATGGTTTGAGGTGATTGATGGATTATCCCCCAGATAATCCAATGTCTGCCATGATTCTCTGCCCCTTGACAGTTAATCCAATTCCCGCTCCAGCTTGATCTTCTCCCAGGAAGGGGAATCTCCCCAGTGAACTCTGACCCCACACCCAACCCCTTTAAATGAAAAACAGAAATAATGCGTTTTTGGAGTGATTATGTTGCATCAATACAGGAGAGTGATGAAAGCTGCATGCATGTATGGACTCACCGCTCGCTGGAGACCACCCCTACAGGTAACACACTCTCAAACTGATAAACCTGCATTCATTTCTCATTATTAACCCATTAATACTTTAAAGTTCCTCCAGAATTTGCCGTCTGGATCTATGATACTTTTGACAATAACTTTGAAATTGATAAAGGTTTTACCAAATATTTGAAGGATAGATGTAGGCAACTTTCTGATCGCCATTTCTCCATTAAATATTTTTCCGACTTTGCTTTTGCCTGCAAAATTTCACTAGAATTGTGAAGCTGCTTTCGGCATCAATGGGTTAACGAATCACTTTTATAACCATGTCAATAAACCGTAACTTCCCTGTTTTAGAGAAACCACATTATTCATCAGCAACCAATCAAATTGATTTCTTCCAAACCGTGAAAAACTTGCAGCCAAGTGGTCTGAGGCATTGCCACTGATTGCTCACTGCCTCTCACCACTGCCTGGGTTAGAATACTACCCAAGACTTGAGAAAGTTGCTAATGACTTGGAGATAGACTGGTTCATGCCAGCTTCTCCAGTTTCACCTAACACTTACAAATGGCTAGTCACAACTTAGCCACAATATGGCTGAAAGTGTTGCAAAAACAAAATTCCATATTCCAACACCCTTTGAAATAATTCGAAGGGGAGTTGTACACAGCATCTTGACTAATACGTATCAAAATATCTTGCAGAAGTGGCATTTGTAATGATAACAATCTTGCCAAGTTGCAAAGGTATATTTTGGTAGCTACAGGCATTGATGTTTTGATTAGTTATTTTCAAAAGTACCGGAGCTTCAAGAGGAACCTTTTGAAGTGCACCTCTATGCATGAATAGGTTTAACCAATTGTTACAACCCTAGTGACTACTGCAAACAACTTCTTTTAACCCATTCACGCCTGGAGATCTCCTTGACAATTGCCGTCTGGACCACTGCTACTCTTGAAAATAACGCTGAAATTAGGCATGATTTCACAGAATATTTGAAGGAGAGTTGTTGTAGTTTTGGTTCTGATCAAAAAGAAATCCTTGAAATATTTTCTGGAAGACACTCATGCCACAAAAATATTGGCAAAATAGCCAAAACGTTTTTGGCAGGAATAGGTTAACCGAACCACTTGTCTCTGCAAACACTGTACACACTGTTTATCTACATCAGCTAAACAATCAAAATGTTTGTATAATATTATCACTGCTTGTGTCTAGACCAAATGATGGTCAATGGCATAGGTACCTCTCAGTGTCGCACTAGAATTTTCAATTCATCCTGTAAGAAACCGCCAAAAACGACCTGATTATTTTGGTGATATGTATCTCTCTGATCAAAGCCTATTTTGGAAAATTCTTGATGGAAAATTTTAACCAGGACTTGGCATCAATGGGTTTAAACCTTCAATGCTAAGGCTACTTTGGTCCAAAGAACGCCGCAAATATTTTTGAAAACCATCTAAACCCTGTCATTTTGGTATTCAGTGGATACCTCTTGCTGGGTACTCTCAGATGAGTACCCATGTGCCAAGGTTTCTACCATTTTCAGGGGTTTCTTTCGCATCATTTAGTATTGGCCAATTAAGCCACCACCAGCATTTGGGTTAAGGAGCTCTGAAAGGAAAGCTTCCCTCGTCACGTCGGACAGACGAACAGACAGAATCGATGCAACAAGTTTAACCTCCTTGTCCGCTTTAATCAGGCTCGGCCATTTTTCAAACCAACAGCTTTCGGGGCCCAAAAAATCAATAGTGAGTTTGAGCTTGGTCATTATTTAGGGAAACCATTTGCAGGGTTCAACAGACTAATGTTTAACCGATTCATACCAAGTTACCCTTGCAAAGACACATGTGAAACTATCTGAAAAAGATGACTTTATTGATTGTGTTACAATTATAATTTCTACTGAAATATATTCCAAAAAGAGGTTTTTCATCATCAAAAATGTCTAGCTGTTTTAAGTGGCTGCTAAGATGTACAAGTTAAAAATAGCTAAAGAAAATAGGATTCTTGGTATTCAAGGCAAACAAGTGATGTATATCCCTCCCTAGCAATTCTTATGTAGGAATTCAAGGCAACACAAGGACTTATGTCATTTTGGTAAACAAGAAATGCAATCAATATTTTGAAAGGATAGTTATCAGAAATTAGCATTATGTTTATCATCAATTTTCTGCAATATCAAAATTTATTTATAAAAAGCACACACATGTGATTTCAATAAAATGTATGATTTTAGATTATTTGAGAAAATATACCTTATAAAATTTAAGATAATTTAAAATTGACTGTTATTAAATTAATCACCAAATCAAGGATGATAATTGGGAAGAAAACTACAGCTAGTAATGTTCAGAGCAGATTTGATCTACTCCTGGTTATATTGCCAATTGGAGAAAAGCATCATGGTCCTTCATGGATACTTAATACTGCATGTTCTCCTTTTACACTATCAATAATAGAAATTCAACTAAATTATGCTGATGGCATGATTTGGTCAAAGGATGGTCTTACAAAAATAAAACTTTCACCCAAACCAAAAATTCAGGGAATATTTGGTGAAAAGTTGCAATCACTTGTCCTAGTCGAGGCCAATCTCCTTCAGATCATATTTTCAATTACTGTTTCCATGTTTAAAATATTTCATGTTGTCCAAGGACCTTGACCCCTCTAGTCCCCTCTCTTGACCTTGAGCCTATGTGTAAATGGACGAGACTGGTGCCAGGCGTCTGAAGACTTGAGAGCATTTTACAGCGAAACCTTGAATAGCACTGTGCAGTCATTCAACCTTGTCATACAGAACCACTGGTGTGTGACCCTTTAAAACCCTTTCACAGCGCCATCAATTTTCTCTTTGCACCTGTAGTGCACACATGGTCCCATACTTTCATACATATCTCATCAAATTGAGCAATATAAGAAATATCTGAAGAGGGATTGTCAAACCCAACATGGCCGACAATGTTCAATGAAAGAGTTCTTAACCCTTACACTGCTGGTGGCTAATTTGAGCAAAATGAAATTTAAATGAAAAATGTAAAAAGAAAATACTGGAACCCTGGCACTTTTGTACTCATCTGATAGATCTCAGTGAGAGCTTTCAAAGGAATACCAACATGACAGGGTTTAGAAAATTATCAAATGTTTTTGCAATATTGTGCTTAGGACAAAATTAGACTTAGTTAAGTTAGTTAAGATATAGACTAGGTTCATAGTCCCTAAAAAGTTGACATCTCCTCCTGTGCTTACCAAGCAGTGTGGTGTAGTACCAGGTATGGTAGATAGATGGCACCACCTGATCCCATCTATCTAGGTTTTAGGACTCAAACTGAATCCTGGTGACATAAGTGTAAACTAAATTGACCACTGTGGCCACCTAGAATATTTGGTGCTTAGTAACAGAAAAAACATAGCAGAAAAATACATATGACAGCTTGGAAATCTAGGCTAGTTCAGATATTGCTCTGTTTCACAGATATTTCCATATCCATCAGATGACACCTGCACTCGAGGTGTAAATGGGTTAAGGTGTGTGGCAACTCATCTTCACCTGAGAAACAAATTGAGTCTCCCCCACAACTACTTAGACTGCCCGGTCTCCCCATTAGACCGCCTGATTTCCCTGAAGTCATGTTGGCAGGAAAAGAACATCGCCAGCAAATTGCCACGTACACAAATGTTCCCTTCCAACACCTTCTCCCAACAGTTTATGGACTGAGGGAATATAACTGAAACAACGACTTGTGGCAGAAATAGCACTTCCAGGAGAGACGCATATTCTACTGACAGCAGTAGCCTCCTTTAGATAAGCCAGGTATGACCTAAATATTGAGACGTTTTTGTCAGAATGAAAAGGTTAAGTAAAGGTATTACAAGCCAATGGTTATTACTTACGCCATTCAGAGAGAGAGAGAGAGAGAGAGAGAGAGAGAGAGAGAGAGAGAGAGAGAGAGAGAGAGAGAGAGAGAGAGAGAGAGAGAGAGAGAGAGAGAGAGAGAGAGAGAGAGAGAGAGAGAGAGAGGAGGGGGGAGAGAGAGAGAGAGAGAGAGAGAGAGAGAGAGAGAGAGAGAGAGAGAGAGAGAGAGAGAGAGAGGGAGGGAGGGAGGGAGGGAGGGAGGGAGGGAGGGAGAGAGAGAGAGAGAGGGAGGGAGGGAGGGAGGGAGAGAGAGAGAGAGAGAAGGGGAGGGGGGAGAGAGAGGGGGGAGAAAGAAAGAGAGAGGGGAGAAAGAAAGCGAGAGAGACAGACAGACAGAAAGAGACTGACAGACAGATATAGACTGACAGACAGAACATTTTGGTGATTTTTCTCTAACTAAATGCTATTTTCAGAAAATACTTGAAGGACAAATGTCAACCAGAAACTTTTCAAAAACTTTTTTCGAAACATTTATCAAATGTATACTTAATTCCAAAGCTATATTGAAAAGTAGTAAGCATCCAGACGACCCCTGTCAAAGAGATCACAAGGCATAAAAGGGTTAAGGAAGTACTCTTTGTAGTCCATGTTAAAGAGACCACAAGGCATAAAAGGGTTAAGGAAGTACTCTTTGTAGTCCATGTTAAAGAGACCAGAAGGCATAAAAGGGTTAAGGAAGTACTCTTTGTAGTTGTGTAGGCTCCTAACATGTCTGACGGAAGCTGGAGGAAGGGAGTCAGGCTTGTGCAGTGCCGGAGCAGCGTGTGTGTGTGTGCGCAGAGAGCAGCTGGCAGCAGCCATATTGTGTCAATAATGTCGGTGGACACTCGCTTGGTTGACTGCCGCCAGATCAATAGCACCCACACGCCACTCCTCACAACATCTGCTACTCAATCTCACACACTCAACAACACTGACACCACCTATTGGTAAGCTCATTAACTAAAGTTCTCAGTGCTTCAGACACAGAGACTAAGGTACTACTACAGTGACACCTATTGGTAAACTGATCAACTAAAGTTCACAGTGGTTCACAGATGAGGCTCCGAGTCCCTAAAATGTTGACACTCCCTACTGTGCTGACCAAGCAGCGTGGTGTAGTACCAGGTATGTTAAATAGATGGCACCACCTGATCCTCCCATCTCTAAAGGTTTTAGGGTCATATTCAAACTGAATTCTCTATTCCCCTGGTGAGAAAAATGTAAACTAAATTGACCACTATGGGCACCTAGACTATCTGGTGCCTGTTAAAATAATTCTTACAATATTCGGTAGACACTTTACCCAACATGCGTCAGGAATAACGCCATCGAAACTTGTGGCCTTGGAATACCCCACCTAGGGTTAGGGTTAGAGTTAGGAATCAGGTCCAGGGTTAGGGTTAGGTGACACTACCCTGGACCTGATTCCTAATCCTAGGTAGGGGATTACAAGATCACAAGTTTTTATGCCGTCATTCCTGGCGCACGTTGGATAAAGTGACTGCCACAATGTTCCAAGAACAGGCGTCTGACAAGAGTGACACCTATTGGAAAGGTAAGAAACTAAATCTTACAATGTTTGGGAAAGTAGTTAGATTTGATGATTTTTCTTACCTTGTGCAGGAAGTCAGCATCATTGTATCTGTGGTCAACTGAAAAATAGAACAATGATTTATTAGACAATCAATAAAACAGAAGATTGGTAAGAATGAGGCCTATATCACCATTTTGTATTTGTCATTTTTAAAAAAAGAGCATCAAACAAGATGTGATTTTGTAGTTATCATATGTAACAGTAGGTTAAGCTATTTAGTTTGCCAGATCAGCTATGAGGAGCTACTAGACCAGGCTAAACTACAAAGCTTACATCTAGGTAGACTAAGATCCCTAGCTACAGAGATCCACAAAACTGTCCATGGAGGGGCCCCTCCCTATGTCAGCTCTCTTTTCACAGAGAGAGAATCGGAATACAGCCTTAGAAGAAACCACTCTCTAATATTACCTCAATATAACACCATCTCCTTTGGAAAGTAATCAATTAGATATACTGGACCTAAAGTATGGAACTCCCTACCTAACAACTTGAGACAAACAACATCACTAAAAGAGTTCAAAAATCTAATCTCAACCCGGTCTGGTACTAACTGTACCTGCTCTCTCTGCTGCTTTAAGTAATACCAGTAAACGAGCAGAAGTATCTGCTATTTTACTTCAAAATCACAAACATATGTCCTGAAAGACTCATTGTCAATGAATGTGTGCAAACCCACTTCCCCTCTACTAGTCATTTATATTGCTGTTATACCATGTATGTTATATTTTGAATTGTTATTTTGTAGTCGGCCAAGAGCCCTCGCAGCTCCTGTTTACTATGTAAAATTATTACCGACTTAAAATAAAGATTATCTATCTATCTATATTGTCTATCACCCAGGGTCTTAGCTAAAATTTAGAACCTGGGTGCCCCAAATTGGCAATTGTAAAATTTTGGGCATCATATTTTACACAGGAGAAGATTACAATCATAAACATGTATTTACTTAATGATATAAAGCATAATGTCCATATGTAATCATATTGAGAAGAAAAATATTCAGTTATACACTTGAAATTGATACTTTTAGAAATGCCTCACTATGATTTTTCCTTTTTTAAATTTAGATGTTACTTTACCAGTATCTTTTTGCTTTGAACCGGTAACCTATCTGTACAGGTATAGCTCTGTGGACCCCTAGATAAGATCACTGCTGCATGTACTCACCGTGGGCCCCTTGCCGTGGATCTGGTTGTATGGGATCATAGTGAGCACCTTGTTCTCCTTCTGGTATTGACAGTAATGCTTATTCCACGTCGTGCCAAGAGCCTCTGAAAACAACAACAACAACAACAAAGTTAGCTACACTGTAGTTTTTAAACCAATCAGAATGAAGAATTGGAATCTCGATTGCCATCACTCTTTCTGCCATATATAACGGCTAAGTCCTGACTATCCAGAATTTGGAAATAGGAATTTCGATTATCATCACTTTTTCTGCCATAAAGCGGCTAAGTCCTGACGAGCCAGTTGTTAGAGGTGGAGGGAACCAGAGTACCCAGTGAAATCCATCCCCTAACCACAAGTCACTGGCAACTAACTCACATGCCCTGACTGACCAGAATGATGATCAGGCACAAAGAATTTCAGTGACAAAATCGAAGCAAATGTTACAGATACTCTAATAATTTTTATTACAAGTCATCTTTAAAATCCTGATTGTTTTTGAGATTTTTTCGAGACTTTATAACAGTAATTCAACTCTAGAAGGGTAATACAAGTTTTTTTTTATTCTGATTATTTGGAGGACTTTTTCAAGACTACATCAGCAAATAAATGTAGAATGAAAAGATATCAATTCGATATCACCATAGTCATCATCATCATCATTATCATTATTATTATTATTGTTATTATCATTATATTATCATTATTATCATTATCATTATTATCATTATTATTATTGTTATTATCATTATCATAATCATTATTATCATTATCATAGCAATTAATTCTAAATCCATTAATCTTTCATCATCACTTTAAAAATCATTTAGGTTCATTCTTTTTTCAAGAGAGAGCTGTTGGACCAACAGAAGCGAAAAAAAAGAAACAGAATCTGATATAATTGCAAAACTTATGGAGAAGAGAGTAAATTAACTAGTGTTTGACTAACTTCTTAAAACTAAGAAAGTATACTTGGCATTTCGTTTAGCTTAACAGCATAACATATCTCAATCTCAATCACAGAAACAATGTTAGTGAAAAACGAAAGGATGTGAAAAAAGTTCAGCCATGCAAGTGTGAAGTGATTTGCGTCGTATTTACAAATGGGAAAAATAATGAGAAGTCGAAGAGTTTAATGAGAAAAGTCATCAAATTGGAGTGAGAGAACTCAACATAAAAGTGTGCAGTACAGATAGACTGTTCAATTGATGCTGGGTCCGATCCATAGAGCTTAAATAAAAAGAACTTAGCTTACTTATCTTACTTTTCTCCAAGAGGAAAAGATATCCCTGTCTTGTAAAGTGTTTGTTGTTGTCAGTTGGTTTCTGAAATATTTGAAATATTTACATGAAACAGGATTCGCATGAAATTAAAACAATAAGGTAAAATGTATACATGAATTTCCAAATAAAACTAATTTGCTCAAATATAATTGAATTCAAAAGTGATATATAATTTAGTTAACCCATCCACAACCACAGAGGAATGATGACAGGACTTTTTTGTAAACCATAGAAAACAAAAGTATTTCAATAAGATGTATCTTGTGCTCTTCAACATATCAAGGTAGATATCTTTTATCATGAAGAATGATGTTAGAAAGATATAAATCTTGGTAATTTTTCTTTAGATTTAATTCTATCCAATTCTATTACAAATCCATGCCTTTATAACAAAAATCCATTCAAGATACTGTGGTTGGTGGGTTAACATTAAACAAGTGAAACATAAAAAGAAAAATGCATTTGGGAATTAAACTATATCAAAATGTTATCAATTGAGTAAAAGTACATAAATATCCAGCAGAAAATTTCATTATCTATTCAGCTTCAAATACTTCAAACGCTAAAATGTTTATCCAAAACTGCATATGAATTCAAGAAAATAAATAATGTCTATAAGTAACAAAACCTAATAAATAAGTGGAAAAGTTATCATCAGAAGTTGAAAGTTTAGAAAAACTGTACCAATTTACTGATGGAACAGTAAGATCTGCTGAATGCTGGCTAGGAATCCTAATAGTTTCTAACTTACTCACTAGGTGTAGTGTATACAAAACCGAGTGTGAAAACCGGTAAATAAGAAAAGGGAAAACCTGGAACAGTTGACAGCTCCATACCAAACAAACCCGCAAACGAAAAAGAGGCTGGAAACGGGAACACTCAGAACAAGACAAATGTGATTAATCGGGGTGGGAGAGTTGCATGGAAGGGTAGTTCATCGCTGTGCTAACCTTCTCACTGCTGCATTCATGGTGAAGAAAACTAAAATATAAGTTAATAATTTTGATCCTAGGTTGGATATGAAATGAAATGGAATGGGATGTGCTTTTTCACACTCTTTTTGGTAAGTGTATCTTTAGAAAATTGAACTACATATCATGAGAACATCACACTGACTATTAATTATATCATTATATTTCTGTAATATCAACATGATACAAAAATTAATTAGCAGAGTTCAAGGCAAAGGGAATCTCATATGGAGGTAGTTTTTATTTCCTAACATTTGTTACCCAGGCCCACCAACAATGGAAATACTTGCCCAACCAAATAACATAAGTCGTTGTGGGTTATTGTGTGTTTGTGTGTGCGTTTGTGTGTGATTGTGTATGTGTAAGTATGACCTTGTATGTACATGTGTGTGTGTGTGTTTTGTGATTTGCTGTTTGTGTGATTGTGTATGTGTAACTGTGACTTAGTATGTGCATGTGTGTGTTTCATGATTTTCTGTTGGTGTTATTGTGTATGGGCAAGTGTGTGTGTGTTTGTTTTGTGATTGTGTGAGAGAGGGCCTGTGCACCGATGTGCATGTTTGTCTGCCTGTGCATGTCTGTGTGTGCTTGTGTGTGTTGATACCTTAAAAGTATTGGCAACATATTGGCAGCATCTGAAAGGAGAGTATTGCTCAATTGGAGGAATACAACTCCCTTCCAACACATCCAGAAGTTTGCCAAGGTTTTCAAGATATGTGCAGTCCTTACAGACTTTTTGAGGCTGAGAGCAAGATAATTACATGTCTAATCAGGAGTGGTAATTAATTGAGCAAAAAGAAGCATGAAGAGGGATGTTATTAAGCAAATATGTTACTTGATTCTTCTAGGATAAAATTGGAGGAATATAGAGCAGTGAGAAAGCTAACACAGACAAGACCACAAGCAATCAAAAACAAACAAACAAATACGTAATTTTACAATGAGCCTTATTGATTGGTCAGATTCTTAAAAAACATTACAATATATATGTATATATATATATATATATATATATATATATATATATATATATATATATATATATATATATATATATATATATATATATATATATATATATATTTATATATATATATATATATATATATATATATAAATATATGTATAAATATATAAATATATATATATATATATATATATATATATATATATATATATATATATATATATATATATATATATAAACATATATATATATATACATATATATATATATATATTGGTTGTTGTTGATTGCTGTGACATTGGCATAACTATTCATATATATGTATAACACAAAACTTGGCAGTAGCATATGGCAGTGGTGAAACAATCACAGATCAGCATGGGGGGAGGGGGGGCTGGGACAGAGGAGAACTTGGGTTAAATATAAAACGAACATATTTTCACCAAAATGGACAAAATAAGGCTTTGAGTATCAAAGGCCAGTACTAAAATCATGAAATAGTAATTAAAAACATTAAATTGAAATAAATTATAGTTTCAAGTATTTTAATGGAAATTAATCATTCATTCAAAAAATCTTAGGTAAAGTTGGAATGTAACCATACATGGTTTCAACCATTCACGCCTGAAGTACCCCAAAATGATTTGAATATTTTGGCAATGACTTTTTTACCAAAGCAACTTTTGCAAAAAAAAATGAAAAAATTGTCAGAACATCACCAAAACCCACCTCAAATACTTTGTGAATATCTGAATAATTGCTGGAATTTTGTGAAAAGTCCAATACATCGCAACGGTACATATCAAGGGAAAAACATCAAGCATGAATGGGTTGAAATCATCTACCCTAAATTGGGGTGGTAAGGGGGGGGGGGGGGGGGGGGGCAGGGGTATGAACCCATTCAACCCCAAAAACCGAGCTAGTCTGATGTTACACAAAGATAACAGTGCAAATGGATATACTAAACAACTTCCATGGAAATATACATAAGATAAATCAGAATTTACCAAATATCCACATAAATGCCAAACCATCAATTTCATTCATTTCTAAGAGATCCAAATGGAGAGAAATATAAGCAAATCTATATTACATGAAGCATTTTTGTGAATGGTATTTGGTTCGTTTATTTTTGTACATGATATTATATCAAAATGATTTTCTAGATCTTTGTCAGACTACCTCAGTTATCTGGGTAAAACAAAAATATATATCTGAAAACATATCCATGCGTATCTGATGTACAAAATGGTGCCTGGTTTCAGTGATTGTGTGTGATGGTGTTGGTTTGGAACCTAATGGTAACGGGAACAAATTTCAGCTTAGTAAACAAGAAAGAAAACTTAAATTTCATTATAAGCTGTACAAAAAAGATTTAAAAATATATATATATTCCTAAATTCCTTATTGAAAAGACAAAATGGCTAAGCCCAAAATTGGAATAAAACAGGCCTTTGCCTGACGTTTTTGAATACTTTTACCAATAGGTGAGTCACTTAATATAGTCCAAATAGGAGAAAGTGAAAGCTATTACCATTTACACTTACGATTTACTCCCACACCCTAATCAATGAATGGTGCACTAAGCGAACACCAGTGCACCACGCACACAAACTGGCAATACACGTTGAAAACATGCACATGAGCACCAAGTGAATATATGAGCACCAAGAAGGTATATTTGCGCCAGGTGCACACCCTAGAGCACAGAGTACATAGTACATATGTGTGATTAGTGCACACATATGCGCTGAGAACACACATGTGCATTAAACGCACATAAGTGCACAAAGTGCACATATGCGCACAAAATTCACGCATGTGTTCTAATCCCATAAAAGTGCACTTAATGCATAGATGTGCACTAAGTGCACAAAAGTGCAAAAAAATGCACATGAATACAATGAGCGGACATGGGTGCATATAATGCACAAATGAGCACAAATTTCACAAATGTGCACTTGGCACACAATGGTGCACAAAATTCACACATTTGCATCAAGCGCAAAAGGCAAGTCCACACAGGTGCAACAGTGCACACCATGCGCACATTATATAGATGCTCAAACCAATGAACCGTCACCGTATTATTATGAAAGTCTGAGACGCAGTGAAGCACAGCACAGGCTCTGCCCACCAATACTGCTCCCATGGTCACAAACGTCATTCAGAAGAACATTTTTTGTTGGATTTCAAAACAGATTACAGCATCAATATTAGATACCACCAAACATTTTAATTTTGAATGAATTGTTATTTAAACAAAAAATCAAAACTATGAATGGTAGGTTTAAAGGAGATAAGTTAAAACAAAACAGTTTTAACAAACAAATCAAAAGCTGGGTTTTTTTTGGAATTTCTTATTTACATAATTACTTCTGCCTTCCATTAGCATTCTCTTTCATTATGCAGGAAATATGACTGCATTCAATTGGTTCAATTAAAGGAATTGTAAGTGGCCAAGGATTTTAAATACATTTAAATAATAAAATAATCTTTAAATACAAATAATCTATCATTGAAACTATAAGTATTACTATTGGTACCATCATGAATGGGTCAGACACCGAAACACAATTTGGGCCATGGTCTTAGCCAGCAGGGCGTCTGGGTGCCTTTTTGGACATCCAGACCCTTAAAAAGAACCCCTCAGGACACCCAAAAATTTTAGTGTGGAATTTCTAAAAGCCTCAATCTCAAGCTTATAATTGAATTTTTTCATCTACTTATAATTCCCACGACATTGTTTAATGATATCATGCATTATTTTGATGGTTTTTATACAGTCATGTTTATGATTGAAATATGAGTATATTGTGATTCCCCTTTTAAATTTGGACGCCCAAAAATTTTACAACTGCCAATTTTAGGCACCCAGTTTCTAAATCCTGGCTAAGACACTGATTTTGGCACTATGGGTATGACCATGTACATGTCAAATGCCAAGGGTGTTTTTGGCATGATCAGGGTCAGACACCGAAACACAATTTAGGTGCTATAGGTATGACCATGACCATGTTGTGGGCATGATGGGAGTACTGTATGGGTTGGGGTGTAGGTTTGGGGGGTAGGGAGCAGTATTGGTGTGGCGGTGCTGGGGGGTGAGGAAGCATCAATTACCGGAGCACCACGCACCTCCAGCATCTTGTTCATCAGCTGCTCCGCCTCCTCGTGCGCAGAGCTGAACCCGTCACGCGTCTGAAACAATACAACAACGATATATATAGAAACAATAAATAACATCCTCATCCCGCAAATAACACAAGAAAGGGTGTTTGTTATTGCTGGGTCCATTGTCAATGTGGGGATTTGGAAGGTATAATATAACTGCAGATAGAACTATATATACATATACATACATATATATATATATATATATATATATATATATATATATATATATATATATATATATATATATATATATATATATATATATATATACATATATATATATTTATATATTTATATATATATATATATATATATATATACATATATATCACATTTTAACATTTCAACATTGAGACAACTATTTTCAATGGAGGTTTAAGCATATATGGGTTATAACTAAAAGAAAGATTGCATCAAAATATATGTTAAAAGCATACTAAAAGGGGCCATACATCAAAATAACTACATGTGCTATCAGGAAAATTTAATTACATTGAACATCACTCTAGCTATCCATATGCCTTTCTAAAAAGATTGCTTTAAATGTGCTCTCATAAAAGAACGTTTTTCATAATCCAACAGTCTGTATGTTGTGAGTATGGACAGATGAGGGCTTGACCATTGTCTCAGAGTTTGGACAGATGAGGGTCTGACCATTGTCTCACCTTTTGAACTCTCCATTGTAAGTCTGTCATGTAGGGTTTGAAGTCCTTTGCTACCTCATGGCCTGAAAATACAGAAAAGGACCGTTTAATAAAATGGTACATAGGGGTAGGTAAAGGTATTCGATATGATACCAATTACCGATATTGAATGGGAAAAAGAAACGTATTGAAAATGTTAAGTATCGTATTGTATCACTATAGATTAAAATATATATAAAATGGACTTAATTGCTACCTGGACGTCTCCACACGAATATAGTTTTTTATTTATCAGCAAAATATCTGAAGCTGACAGCAGTGCTAAATTTAACAAAATAAGGTCCCTGGGAGGCAGGCAGTATGGTTATAAATATTGTTAAGATATTGTGTCATTAAGAAAGAATCAATATTGCATTGTATCACGAAAACTTTTAAGGAGCCAATCTGTTATGGTGCATGTGTAAGAGATGAAAAAGTCTTTTACAACTCATAATTTTTTTTTAACATTTCCAAATTAAACGAAACTGAGAAACTACAACATTAAAAGATAAAATTGCAAATCATAATCGAAGAAAAACAATCGCTCTCGTTGAATTTCCAATAAATCTTCAACTGTATCTTTACATTTCTAACTTCCACAAATCCTTGATTGAAATTACTTATATCATATTTGGTTATTTAACAATTGAACATGCTTAACTGGCTGACCAAATTAAATTGGTATCGATTTAGGACCCCTTGAAAAATGATAATGATGACAATGATGATGATGCTGATGCTGATGATGATGAGGATGAAAACAATGGCAAAGAAGATGATGATGATTGGGAGTTGGAATTGCAGAAAAAACTTGGTTGGGATTCTGTTGAGTAAAAACTTGTTAGGGTAGGGTTACAGGAAACAAACAACTTTTTTAAGGCATAAGAAAAAGTAAGATTATAACATTGTTAGTGAAGATGATGATGTTGAAGATGCTGATGAAGAAATTAGCTTAAGGTTATAGGGGTTCAGTATTCAAGGATGAAGCATAGTTTGACAAATAAATGTATCTTCGACAGTTTTAGGACTGCACAAGACACAGAGACTGGATTGAAACCCTTCACAGCATTCCTTATTTGTGGCTGACAAATTTTGAAATAAAAATATATTTGAATCAAAATGTAATCAGGCTTTTCCACAAATGTAAAGATAGGTTTTGCCTTTATCTAAGCCCAACAATGCTTATGAGTTCCTTTAGAAATTGTTGCCAAGGTCTATACTACTTTTGACAATAACTTTGGATTAGAAAATTATTTTACAAAATATTTGAAGGAAGGTTGTCGGTGGTGTTCGAATTAACATTTCCCCTTCAAATAGTTTCCCAATTATGCTTTTTTCATCAAAATTGTCAGATGGTTTTGGCTGCTGTGAGCTTTAATGGGTTAAATCCTTATTCAAGAAAGTTGAAAAGGGAGAAGTTTTGACATGACAATGATAGTAAGGAACAAAATGATTGTGATGAATGGGGAAAATAAATTGTTTGATAGATAGACAGATAATGCCATAAAAGTGCGGCCATTTTAGGCGACTGAAAGGATACTGCATCGAACTCTCATAGCTCAGAGCTCCTCAACGACAAAAAAAAGGAGGAACAGATTTATTTGAAAGAGATATTTGGCAATTATGTGATTTTTTTCTTCATGAAACCAAAGACTTTTGAATTATTTTGATGAACATGTTGTCTTCGTTTCAGGACTGTAGCCTGCAGGGTGTATAGGTATTTCTTGGACACACAAAACCTTTAAACATAGGAAAGATATAGCAGCAGATCCTCCAGACTACATAATGAAAACAAGCATTTCATCCAAGCAATACATTGCATTTTATCCACTCAATACATTTCACCCTTTCAGCAAATGAACGAGGCCTGACAACATTCTGACATAAACAGACTTTGATTTAACAAGTTCCTGCCTGGGGATCTTTTTTGACAAGCGTTGTCTGGACTTGGCAAAATTTAGAAAATAACTTTGCAATGAAGCACTAATTTGCATATTGCTTGAAGGTTAGCATGGTCAGAATTTAACAACAAAAATTAATTAGTCAACATTTTAGCTTATCATTTCTTACATATGGGATATTTAATGCTGTCCTAAATATAATTCTAACAGTACCCATTCAGTTGCAGAATTTCATAAAATCCATAAAATAAATATTCATAAAATTCTCAGATCACCAGATAACGCTCAACATAAGGCCTAAAAAAAGAAATTGTTTGTTTCCTGTAACGGTCTGGAAAAAAATAGGGTAGGTAGGTTGGTAAAAAAAAATTGATAATTTTTTTGGTCAAAAGTGTGTGTTTTATGCATGTTTTATGTTGCTTGAGAGTTGGGAGGGCAGAAAAAACTTTAGGGTAGGGATTTTTTTGAATAAAAACTTGTTAGGGTAGGGTTACAGGAAACTAAAAACTTTTTTTAGGCCTAAAAGAATAGGTAAAGCTATCAAAAAGTTGCCATGCAAAAGCTACATTTATCAGGTTACAGTAGCAGCCACCAAACCTTTGCCACAGCTCTATTGGGGACCAAACAAATGAAAATTCTTCCTACACTATGTGAAATTTTGGGAACATACTTGAAGAATTTTTCATTATTCCAGAAGTTGACCACATCTTTGTAGTTCATATATGACTCATATAAACCCATTCACGCCTGTTGCACCCGAAACTGCCTGACTTTTTTTTCGTGATATCTCATTAATAAAATCAATTTCCAGATGATATTTGAAGGAGAAATAATCATAAGAAACTAATTATTTCTTCTTGAAATATATTTCCAATTTGTGATTAATTTCAATGTTTATGGCAAACTCCATCCATGAACAGGTTAATCAGAACAACTAACACTTCTTCAAATAATTTCCCAAATTAAAGTTTTATCCATACATTTTACAAAATTTTGAACTTTGAGCTTCAATTGCATTAACGGGAATGACTATCACACAGAAACTATTTTTTTTTATAAATTTGGCCTAATTGTTGAATGTTACATTGTTATGTACCAGTCTGAACAATAATTGAATGATTTTTGTTCACTGAGGCATATGGGTACTGTCCATGTCATATTAGATCATTAGATCATATCAAATCATTATAAACTGTGTTCTTGACCCATTCAAACAACGTACACTTTCCAGAGAAGATGGAGAAACTCAAACCAAAATTAATTCTTTCCCCGTATAAGCGGCTGAAAAAGCAAAATCATACACATAGTAATCAATATCAAAACAAAGTTACGCCATGAAACGTACAAAATGCACAAAAATTCATACAACATACCAAAAAAGATCCATTCATGTGAACCCGACATAAAACACACATGCAGGCCTAAACAAACTAGAAACAAAAAACCCTCAGACCCACACCAAACTTTGGTTCGCTCAAAACAAAGGCAAAAATCACCAAACGTTTTCCTAACTCAAGCTCTAATACCGATAATGATGACGGACAGTATATACAAACCTCCTGGCGGGGAAGGGTGAAAAAAATAAATCATAAATGAAAAAACTCATAGAGCAGATGTAAGCGCTATTTAACCCATTCATTGCTGTAGGCCACTCTCTGTGTCGTCTGTACCGGAGATAATCGTGGGAATATCTTTGGAAATAGTGGTAAATTCATAAAATATTTGAAGGGGAAATGTTGGTAAGTTTCTAATCAACATTCCTCCTTCGAATATTTTCTGAAAAAAAGCTCTGTATTTGAAAATATTACCAAAATAGACAGGACATGTTTGGCACCACAAGCTTGAATGGGTTAAGAATTCCTGGTCATCCATTTTTGGGCGAGGATTATAAAATGGAATAAACCCATACATGAACTTAATACTACTACAACATTCATACAAACAAACATATTTTTTGCCATACATAATCTCATTCCAGGTCAAGGTTAGTAACTGACGTTTAAACCATTTCCATTTGGAGTGCATGAATGGTCTGACAAATTTGAGTACTTTTCTTAAGTGTATTATAATGCAGTGAAACCTCGGAGATGCAAACATCTTCGGACCAAAAGTGTTCACATTACGGGGTGTTCAAAACCAAGAGGTCTTTTCATGATGTAAAAGGTACAAATGGTACCGGGAAATAGTGTTCATATAAGAAGGTGTTTAAATCTAAGAGGTCTTTTCATAATGTAAAAGATACAAATAGGACCGGGAATAAGTGTTTGCATTAGGAGGTGTTCATATCTACGGGATGTTCACAATGCATGAGAGGTTTTACTGCACTTGAAAACAATTTGAAATGGAATGAGTAGCTTTCAGTCATATATTTATCAAAATATTGCAATGTTATCATCTGTGCCAGACCACCTCATGCCCTACATATGAAAAGGTTAAATCATTTATGCCCATAGCATGCCAAAATGTAGTATAACTGAATCAAAACAAGTTTTAGGAGGTAATATTTTGTATGTGACTCCATTAACATGTTTCCTTTAGTCTCCTATTTTCCATCTATGAGGCAAAGAGTTTATATTTAAATTTGAGTTTATAAATATTTCAGGGAGATCTGTTTGATCAACAGTTATCCTTTAACTATTTTCCATATTCTGACCATTTTGGGCAGCTACAGGCATAAATGGGAAGTGTCAGTATTACCTAGTAAATATTATGAAAATCATAAATGGTTATTCCAAGAAATTTCATACATCACTACTGCAGTCCAAATATCAGCAAATATATGGTTATTTGTGTTAAAGTTATCTTAAAAACTAACTAAACGATGATGATGATGATGATGATGATGATGATGATGATGATGAGGATGATCATGATGATAATGATCATGATGATCATATTGATGATCACAACGATGATAGTGTTGGTGATGAAGAGGATGATAGTTATGATGATGATCATCATGATCATCATGATCATAATGATGTTGATGATCATAACAATGATGGTGGTGGTGATGATGATGATGATTATTAGGATAATGATGATGATGATGATGATGGCGATTGCGATGATGGTGCTGATGACACAGATGTCACCAGTCTCAATTTGTTGACTAAATTAAAATGTTATCATGAAAAGTTCACTGTACTCAACATTAGAAACTTCTTACTTTCCTTTAACCTTTATAAAAACATCCCCTACACAGCAAAACCCTCAAAATGGCCTAATTAACATATCCATGCCCATGGCAGCTACGTAGCCTGATGTGCAGTAATTATCTTGAAGAACATATCCCTTCAACCATAGATGCTAACAGAACCAAAAAGCCTGACAATTTTCAAGAACAAGACTGATTAGATTACTACTATTCATCAAATATTGCGTATTATAAGAAGTGGTTGTGAAAAATATCATAGATTCAGACAATGATTTTTAGAGGAGTGTGATAAGTTAAAACCTTCACACTCATCTAAAAAAGTTCTTCTACAAAATGTATTAAAACATTTTTTTAACTCTTTAATGTGAGATACTTCTAAAAAAACAAATTTAGGATTTACTCTTTGTTGACACATCACTGAAGTGGTCAGACGTTTTGGTCGCTGCAGGAATGTATTGGTTAATGACTACTTACCTTGGTGATAAAAGGTCAGCCAGCCATAGGTGAAGCCAAGCAACTAGAAAATGGAATGGAAGTTGAGTCCATACATACATATATATACATTTGTATATAAACATATACATATACATATACATATATATATATATATATATATATATATATTTATATATATATATATATATATATATATACATATATATATTCTTGACTGATTTCAAGATTCAGCAGGTTATGCCACTTTTTGCTAGTCCCTTTACATATGACATCAATATAAAATGAATAATTAAACTTAATCTTTGTCATTTCTTCCTATTTAAAGTCAAGACAGAGGATGATGTGCAAAAACCTTGGTTCAAAATATCTATAAGAAATCATGTTTATTGTTGCTTTTTCTGCAATACAAAGGTTTAAATTGCGACTAGCCATTTGTTTACTGAGGATGTAAGTCCTAAGTTACTTCCAACTTTCTCACATGCACTGAGCAGTATTTGATTCTTGGCGAGAGAGAGAAATGCAGATTCACCATGACTTACAAGAGTAGGATTGGAAAAAATTCACTGACACCATGGCGGCAACCAACGGAAACCAACTTACCGTTTCCACAAACTCAAACTTTTTGCGTTCCTGGACCTCTTGTAAGAGCAAGACATACTTCATGGAATCTTGGTAAAACTTTATACGCTCCATCTCAAGAGCTGCATCAGCCTGAAATATGCACATTCTCATCAGTATTTCATATGGCATAAATATCTTCTACAATGTGTAAAATGTATGCTCAAATATTTCCTTGAAGATGCTTTTGTTAAAGGGGTATTGCCAAAACAGTTTGGCTTTCTTTGACCGCTTCATTTATGAATGGGTTAATTAATGATACTAATTGGTAAATAATTAGCCTGGTTTAACATTCCACTGTGATACTAACAACCAATGTAATACCTCAGCTGTGGTATCATTAGTTTGGACTACACTTGCCAAGGAGAATTTTCAACACAATTGTGTTAAATTAATAAATCACATGTTTAATCGCCTTTAAAAAATATCATAAATCTAGACGACACTCTACAAATTTAACTGCAGGCATGAATAGGTTCAGAGAGACACAGTTTTTGACTGATACACTGAGTCACATGACTGTCACATGACAACTGATTCAAGTTCATAGATATCACTTAAAATAACCTATTACTTTATGATAGTTTCAAGTGACTCTTGACCGTCATTTCCAATGTGATGCATTTTTAGAGCACGATCAATTATCTTAATTGGGTTAAGGGTCACATCTGAAGGTCAAAGGTCACCATACCTCCTGTAGAATGTTATCATTCAACTTGGTTTTCATCTGGAGATGTTTCTCCAAGGATGAGTAAAACTTCACTGTCTGTTTGTCGTATCTCTTTTTCCCTTCCTGAAAAACAATAAAACAAGGTGAAATAATTCAAATAATTGTATAAAATAATCATGGACTCCTTCGGGAAATTATTAGAGATATCATAACAACAAATAGAAAAGAGCAGATCTTGCAGTGGACCAGTTTTTAGTGGACCATAAATCTCATTGTATTGATACCATACAGATGCGATTGACAACAAGATTTTTTACATACATAGCCAAAATTTAATTCCTACACCAAATGCATGGGCAGCCCAGGCATAAAACACAATCCCACGCCTGATTACCACCACGTTTCCTGGGCATGGATACATTAATGACTTCACAACTAAACGTAGCTTTGATTCGCAATTATATTGAGCTGGAAAAATTTCAATGTTAAGCTTGAAATTAACATTCAAAGAAATTACTCCCCAAAACTTCTGGGTGTCCTGAGGGGTGATTTCGGAGGGTTTGTGTGTCCAAAAGACGCCCATACGCCCTGCTGGCTAAGACTGTGCAGGGTCTGACACTTAGATTTCAGGCTAGGGGCCCGAAAAGGTCTTTTGATAAAAATCAGTGGTCAAAAACAGCATTTCTGGTTATTTTACTTACTCTTTCGGGCACCTAGTCTAAAAAATCTAGGGGCACCCAGCAAAATCTAGGGGCATATGCCCCTGGGAAAGTCGAACCCTACTGTGTAGCCTACCTTAGCGCCCCCTATCTGCTCCTTCCTGAAGGTCTCCAGTGGTCTGATGATCTGGTCATACGCACGCTCCAGCTGAAAAAAAACAAGACAATGGTTAAATATCATCATCATATCATCCCTTTTCATCAAATACTCAGATCACTAAGATAATGCAACCCGTTATGGCCTCTTTTTCTAAGCTGACTGCTAGGTTATCATTTCACGTTAGGATGCATGCATTTGAAAACAATCAGAAGAATTTGTATACATGGTGTTCTGACCTTTTTCTTGCCGTATTTATTTTAGAAATTGCTTCGGTCTAAGTAAGAGGCATGTGTAAAATAGTCAAGCAAATTTAAACTAATGAAAAGATGAGAAGGATACTTTATATGTATTTAAAGCAATCTACAAAGAATTACTTATAACACTTGGAAAACTAATTGCAGAGGAATATTTGATCATCAGGACTCATATTCATACATTTGCCCAAACCACCAGAAAAAGTCTAAAATCCTGATAAAATGTCTGAATATTATGCAATGTTGGAGATTTTGAGAATAACAGGACCAAAGGATTCAGTGTATGACTCTGTAAGATGAACATTGACTTGTTTCTGACCCTAGTCACATGACGAGTCAGCCTCTGCTGCTGCCCTAGAGAAGGCTCAGCAGATGTACATGTGTTGTATCACTGGAGCCAAGCACCCTGCTGGGTTCGGTATGCTGGGGTGGGGGGTTCTGTTTGGCTGGGAGGACCTGCAGTCTGCTATGTAATAACTATTAGTGAACCCACTGGCAATCTGGTACAAATACATAACTCTCTCATGCCTGATTATTTAACCCATTCATGCCTATATCGCCCAAAACTGCCTGATTAGTTCGGTGATATCTCTCTAACAAAATCGATTTTCAGGAAATATTTGGAGAAATATTGATCAGAAATAAACTAACAATCTTCCTTCGATTATTTTTCCAATATGTGATTATTTCAAAAGTTATTTTCAAAACTATCATAGGTCCAAACGACACTTCTCAGGGAAATCTCCAAGCATGAAAGGGTTACTGTAAAACACACAATTTATGCGTCTGTTTATATATAGCGTACATAGCTAAGGGTTCCGCTTCGCTATATATAAAGACGCTGTACTTTTTTATCTGTACTTTGGCGCTGTCAGCGGCGGCTACCGTCGCTAGCATAAAGATACGCTATGATGCGAAAACTCCCCAATTCGCTATATTTGGGACATGCGTCATATGTGTGTTCTACAGTGAGTGATATCTCTTTTAGGAGAAATGTTGATAATCTCAGCCAAACCCACATCTCCCCTTCATATGTTTTGTAAATCCATACTTAACCCTTACACTGCTGGTGGCTAATTTGGCCAATACAAAATGATGCTAAATACCTGAAAAATGACCGAAACCCTGGCTAATGGGTACTCATTTGAGAGTACTCAGTGAGAGATATCCAATGAATACCAACATGACAAGGTTTAGGTGATTTTCAGAAATCTTTTCATCCTTGTGCTTTGGACGAAAGTTAAGCCTTTAATTCCAAAGTCTTCATTTGTTTTTGAAAGTATAATAGATCCAGTCAAAACTTATCTAATGGATCAACCTATTTCTGTTTGAGTGATCACTTACAGCATTCTGTTCCTCATAGATAAGTAAGTGAGCACTTTTTGTGAACATTTAAGACCCTTATGAATGAGTAAGCACCCTTTTACTAATCTTCCTAACCCTTATGAACAAGCAAACACCCTTTTACTTACTATTTATTCCCCCCATAAATAAGAAGACAAGCGTATATATAGATAGGTTAGCACCTTTTATGTACATTTAAGACCCTCATAAATAAGTAAGCACCCATTTACTTACTATTCTATCCCTTATAGATAAGAAAATAAGCATAAAATTATTACTTACCATTCTGTCCCTTTCATCCTCAATGGAGGCAATTAATTTCCCAAACTCCTTCAAGGAACCGGCTGGAAAAACAGAGAAGACTATGAGAGGTGGTTGTCACAAGAAGTATGTTGATATAGATATTTGTATTCACTTTTCAGCTAGGAAAATATAATAAAACACATGAGAGATACATGTCAAAGTTCTATAAATTTATAGACATTTATAGACACATATTAAAACCATTGGAAAAATACACAATTTAACACAATCAGAAATACATGACAAAGGATATGAGAATGAACATATGGATACGCTCTAAATAGGTAAAGGCAACATTTAGAAATTATAAAGAACTTAAATATTAAGCAAAAAAGCACAAAATATTTTATGAGAAGATGTGGGTTCGGTTCTGATCAATATCACTCCTGTGAATCTTCTGAAAAATGCTCAGTCACAGAGATATTTAAGTAATACAGAAGGCAGTAAATGAATTATATTAGAAGGTCAATGTGACCCTTTACTGGTCCTACTTGGAAAGGAAATTGCTGACCCCCATACAAGCAAATGGTGAGTATCTAGGAGATTGCTGCAACTCTGATACTATGGATAGAAGGAATTTCATAGTCCACACAAACTATGAATATATTCCTTTAATGATTCATGTATTTCTATAAATTATATGTAGATTTCTTGTTTGTGTATTCATAGGTTATGCAATTATATGCCCTTAGTTACTTGTGTTTTGTATAACCATGTCCTTCTAGTGTGTCACGTTAACTTTATGTCTCTGTTTGAAATGTTATGTTTTTCTTACTTTTGTAATATTATAATTTCTCGTATTGTACTTTTGTAATTCACAGTCAACAAAGATGCATACATATATACATAAGGCGAATGAGTCAGGACATTTTGTGTGCTCCAGGCATGAATGGGTTAGCAGGAAGCCCTAGAGAGTGAGGAACTCTAATAACTAACACGCTAACACGGAAGCCGGTAGCTGAACTAAGAATGCAACATGTGAACAACACTCTCTTCATATCGGAGGTGAAAAAATCTGATGTGGCAAAAACACGCCCGAAATCCTACATAGACGCCCGTTCTTGGCAGTAGACACTCGATCTAGAATCCGGAACTTAGGCGGCCTCTATCCACCAACAATCAAGCACTAACTCAAAACAAGCGCGGCAAAAAGAGCACTAGGTTCTCTCGAGAAATAAACTTGCAGAGTTGATTGTTTACAGCGCCAACCACAAGGTAGACACGATATCGGCAGAGCAACAGAGTGGTTCTTCGTAAAAACAGCCTCCAGGTTCACCGCAGGTTTTTTAGTACATAGAACGGCCCCTGAGATCTCTGTATTGTGCACTGGGGAAACCTTACAGCCCTTGACACTGATATAAACATCATGACAAAAATGTTGTTTGTTTGTTTATTCACATTTTTTTCATTCCGAATTGTTCTTTTTTTGTCTTCTCACTGCGGTATTGTGTTTCTTCTAAGAAACCTTATTTAACCTAAGGGTTCTTGCACTCATTTGACCCCATTGCTTGATTGGCTTATCATTTGATGAATTGGCAATTGTGATTTTAGAATACAACCTTATGGAAATTGCATCTTTGTTTACATACTAAAATTAACAAAAATATAATCTATGAATTATTTGAGTGTAAAATTTACCCAATTGCATCTATTCCGTGTAAAATTGCATTAATGGACACAATTGTACAGCTTAATTCCTCTCTCTATATATATATATAATTTTGTTTTTCGTCACTTTTTCTTTCATATTGCAGCTAAGTCGTGACAAGCCAGTTTTAAGTGATGGAGGAAACAAGAGTACCCGGCAAAAAACAACGTCTAGCCCCAAGTCACTGGCAACTTTCTCATGTGCCTCAGCCAGGGATCGAACCCAGGCAGTGGCAAGAGACAGCTAGCAGCCAATGGCAACGTCTTAAACAACAAGGCCATCAGGGCAGGCTCATTATGTATGTTGGTCAGCAGCAGGACTCCTCCACCAGCCAGGCCTGGTGTCCATAACCACCATACCGCCAGTGACAGAGCACTGGACAGCGTGGTGTGACGGTATGCCACTGGGGAGATCACCTACATGCACCCCCACTGATACATACACTCATATAACACACACATATCTCACATATGAGTTCTAATTTTATATGATTATTGATTAATGACAATTATAATAATGGTTATGATGTTGGTGATGATGATGAGGATGATGATGATGTTGATGATGATGATGATGACGATTATAATGAGGATATGATGGTGATGATGGTGACAAAAATTATAATGATGATATGACAATGATTGTGATAAAATACAGTGCAAGCGAAAAGTCTTTTTGTTATCAGCATTGTGAAAGTATTTCACTGGTCCTTCCTACATATGCTTGCAACTGAGCAAGCAGCATTCATGTTTTCATGCTATAATCAGCGATTGTGTAGACATCTCTGCTTTAACAGACAGAAACTGACATGTGTTAATCGTAACCTACAGCAGCATTTCTGATGGACTTGGAACATTTATAGGGTTGCCTGGTACTGAGCCCTCTGCTCCACAGCTCTTATACATCAATCAGAATAGCCCGCAAAAACATTGGCAGAGTTCCTTGGGGAGTGTTTATGCTGTTAACACATGTCATCTAGCCCTGGCCCTAAAGCGACATGTGCCCCACATGCAGGTGAAGATCACAGATCCATCAGGGCTTGAAATATCCTGCTTCCAGGAAGTCTGTGTTCCCTTTGCTCTAGCCAGCCTGGCCCTACAGCGACATGTGCCCCACATGCAGGTGATGATCACAGATCTATCAGGGCTTGAAATTTCCTGTTTCCAGGAAGTCTGTGTTCCCTTTACTCTAGCTGCCTGGCCCTAAAGCGACAGTGGCGACATGTGCCCCACATGCAGGTGAAGATCACAGATCTATCAGGGCTTGAAATTTCCTGTTTCCAGGAAGTCTGTGTTCCCTTTGCTCTAGCCAGCCTGGCCCTACAGCGACATGTGCCCCACATGCAGGTGAAGATCACAGATCCATCAGGGCTTGAAATTTCCTGCTTCCAGGAAGTCTGTGTTCCCTTTGCTCTAGCCAGCCTGGCCCTACAGCGACATGTGCCCCACATGCAGGTGATGATCACAGATCTATCAGGGCTTGAAATTTCCTGCTTCCAGGAAGTCTGTGTTCCCTTTGCTCTAGCCCTGGCCCTACAGCGACATGCGCCCCACATACAGGTGGAAACCACAGATCCATCAGGGCTTGAATTTCCTGCTTCCAGGGTTAAAACCAGTTATGCCTGTAGTGGTAAAAACCTCCTTGATGATCTCTAACAAAAGCAATTTTAAGAAAATATTTGAAGAAGAATTCTCTTCAAAACTTTACTTACAACTCTTCTTCAAATGGTATGCTGACTTATGCTTAATTCCAAAGTTTTTTTCAAAAGATTTCAGGTCCAGATGACACTTGACATAGAGATCTGCAGGCATGAGTGGGTTAGTGCTTTACCATTTACACTCAGAGTGGCCAAAACAGGCCTGACAATTTTGAAAATAGTTAACTTACAAAAGCATTTTTAATATGGAAAAACATTTGAAAAGGAAACATTGATTAGGAGCCAAACAACAACTCTCCTTCAAATATTTTGTGAACTTTCACTTCATTTCCAAGTTATTTTCAAAGTTATGAGTGTAGCAGACGATACTTTCTCTGAGTGTGAATAGGTTAAGGGGTGCTGACTTGACGATTTGCTGCACCTTGCTGTTCTTCATAGCGCTGTCCATGATAAGAGATTTTTTGGCGCTGGTACAAAGCACTTGTCAGTAAGGTCGTAATTTATCCCCAGCCAAGTATTAACCCTTATGTTGTCTGGATCTAGGAGGCTTATAAATAACATCACAAATCATTTAAAGAAAAGTTATGATTTGGGTTTGGCATAACACATTAACGCTCCTAGCAGCCAAAAGAAGCCTAAGATTTTTTACGAAATCTTTTAGGCAAAAGCATAGATGGGAAAATATTTAAAGAAGAAATGTTAATTAGAACCCTACCATTGACTCTCCTTCAAATATTTGACAAGTGACAATTGTCTTCTGGTCTTGTCATACTTTAGAACATAACTTTTGAATAAAGCATAAATTTGCAAAATATTTGAAGGAGAGTTGCAGATAGAGTTCTGATGAACAACTCTCCTTCAAATATTTTCTATATATTGCTTTTGTTCGAGAGATATCCCCAAAATAGTCAGGCGGTTTTGGCTGCTACAGGCATGAATGTGTTATCATGCAGATGTAGTGTAGGTCAACAGTCTGCTCCTATGTACTTCACACATCACAAGTGAGGAAAACTGGCCTGATTTGTGAGCATGTAAGTACACACAGAACCTGCTTCCTACCCGCCCACACATACAGAACTCTCACACATCCCTCTTTCTCTGCCTCTATTCAATCTAATCCCTCACTCTCTCTATTCCTGCCATACATTTAAAGCGCCTTTGAACATTATTGGTAGAAAGGGCGCTATATCAAATATCAATTATCAATCACACATGCCTGCAGGTTCCCTTGACAGTCGTTTGTGCCTCTTCCTCAGGACCTATGATACCTTTCAGAATATCTTCAGAATAATGCATGAATTCACAAAACAATTGAAGGAAATTGTAGGTTTTGCTTAAAAAACATTTCTTCATAACTACTACACCAAAAAATGCTTTTGTCAGAAAATTATCGACAAAATAGTTAGGCCTTTTTGAATCCAAATTCAATTAAGGCGTGAATGGTCTAAACTATGTACACACCCTCGTAGCCTTGACTCAGACCTTGACTTGAAGCACTCTTATGCAGAGAGAAGAGGAGACTAGAAAACTATTTGCTGTTCAAGATCATTGACATACCATCAATCTAATCAGTATGCCTTGAGTCTATCTGTTGCAGGGACTGACTACAACTTTTTATAGTAAGGAGCACGGAGGTCCCTTGATATAGAAAAAAATGATGGTGAAAAGATTTTTTTTTTACAGTCAATGGAATGAACACCCAGGACACCCAAACATTTTTGTCGGGTATTTCTGAAAATTTGTGATAAGGCAGGTTCAAATTTTGAACTAAAAGAAAAGGTGCCAGAAAACTACTGTTATCTGAATATATTGAGCCACCAGCCCCCCCCCCCCCCCCCAACCCTCCTCCCTGAAATATACAGGATGCTCAAAAAGTTGATAACAGTCCATTGTGGAGGCACAGTATCACAATCGTGGCTAAGACAGTCCTGCAAGTATTTCTAAAACGGTAGCTGTTTGTCTGATCCTGAGTGTGTTACAGGATCCTCTCTGTCATCAAAGCCAAGCTCACAGCTAGCAGAGCACGTGGCCTTGACCTCACAGTGAGGGACTGCAGACATGGCGGCTGACCCAGGCACATCAGGAGGCTACAGCATACACTACTCTCATCCATAGGGAAATATCACGACGAAAAACCAATACCAAGAAAAATATTTGACTGAAAGTTGCAAGTTGTTATAAATGGGTTAACAGTCATCCACTGAATCAGTCTGAGTCCTGTAACTGTCAGCTTTCTTCTCAGAAGCTGATAATCAACTAGGCCACAATGTTGCATTTTAACTCTTCTCATTCCTAAACTCTAGCAAAATCATTCTTTAGCATATAATTATCTGATTGCTTGGTTATTGATGGCGCTAATCTTATCAAATGTCACTGAGAATACAGTCTTCAAAACTTTCAACTTTCAAGGATGTTCTAGGATGCCTGAGCTATATTATGTAAGGGTGCTGTGTAAGCAATAAAATCAGGTACCGATGCCCTCTCAGCGACAAATGTATCTGGGAAACCTCTTTAAAATTACTAGAGAAATCGTGCAAAACTCCCCCTTTTTGATCTCTTCACATAGACAAATTTACACCCCCCCCCCCCCCCTAAAAAATGTTCTAGCCAATAAAAAAATCAATAAATATGCAGGGAGTTTTTAGAACTACAGGCGTTAATGGGTTATAATAATATGACCTGTAGCCAAGAGCCCAGAGAAATCTTCGCTCCAATAATCGCATCTGGGCGTCTGCCTCCGCCCATATCCCCTGTGACCCTCCCTCTGGCCTCGGGCTGCTACTAGGCATTCACAGGAATAATAGAGACCACGTCTAGCCCGTGCACCAAAAACCACTCACATCAATCATACAAGGATTTTTCAACATTGATATCCATATTTGATGCAAAACTAACAAGTTGAAACACTAGCCCAAGGGGTCAATTTCCAAATGATCATACAAGGAATTCACCAAATTAATATCCATATTTGATGCAAAATTATCTTGTCAAAACACTATGGCAGGGTCAATTTCTCAATGATCATACAAGAAATTCTCCATATTCATATTTGTATTTGATGCAAAAGTATCATGTCAAAACACTACTGCAAGGTCAATTTCTCAACAATCATATTAGGAATTCACCAAATTCTCGAAATCAATATCCAGATTTGATGCAAAATTAGCAGGTCAAAACACCACAGTCCAGAACATTTGTTACTAATCAGACAAAATATTCATCAAATCGATATCCATATTTAATGCAAAATTAATATATTCGAACACTATAGCAGGGTCAATTTCTCCTGGGCAGAGCGACTTCTGAGAGCCATCTTTAGATGTGAGTAAGGACAGGGCTCAACATTACTCATCAAAATAAGAAGGACAAAGGGTTCAACCTTACCCAGGATTTAGAAACTGGGTAGTCCTCTTTTTCAAGAGAACCCACGATATACTCAGATTTCAATCATAAATGTGTAATTACTTATTGAAATAAGGAATATCCTTATACAATGACAACATTCGATCATCTGCATGAAATTGGCTTTTTAAGAAGTTCTTCACAAAACATTGGGTTTCTTTTAGAGTGTTTAGGTCCCCAGATGCACTGCTGGCCTTAAGACTATGACTTCACCAATTAAATGTAAAACAGAAGAAAGTTTGAAATAGAACAGGGTTCTCTCTCTCTCTCTCTCTCTCTCTCTCTCTCTCTCTCTCTCTCTCTCTCTCTCTCTCTCTCTCTTCTTCTCTCTCTCTTTCTCTCTCTCTCTCTCTCCTCTCTTCTCCTCTCTCTCTCTCTCTCTCTCTCTCTCTCTCTCTCTCTCTCTCTCTCTCTCTCTCTCTCTCTCTCTCTCTCTCTCTCTCTCTTCTCCTCTCTCTCCTCTCTCTCTCTCTCTCTCTCTCTCTCTCTCTCTCTCTCTCTCTCTCTCTCTCTCTCTCCTCTTTTGCATCAACTAGTAGTCAATCATCTATGATAAAGCTTTTAAGATCCACCCCACAATATTTCCACACAAACAACTTCTTTCTACATGAAGTCCAGCTAGCTATTTGAAATTCTATATGCTTAACACATTCATGTTGGTTAATGGGTTGTTTTTGACGGATGCTCCTGTTACCAACGGCTATTTGGGTAAAACATTGGCCTCAAATGACACTTAGAACACAAACTAGAACCTGACTAATGGGTCAACTATTTTTGGTACCGATTCTCATATCTTAGCAACAATATGATTAGAAGTATTTATGAAAATTATTCATCTCTTGTGAAAAGCGGCTGATAGTCTTATGGGAAATTCCGAGGAAGAAAAGTGAAGCCTGGGGGAAAAACAGATGTTCTCAGCATGCAGCATGGAGGTCATCCTCAAGGTCACATGGTCAAATGCATCTTACACATAAATAGGATTAACTAAAATCAATGATGAATATTAACACATTATGATTGGCCCATTCATGCCTGCAGCAACCCAAAAACCTCAGGATTTCCTAGGAAGCCAAGCTACATTAGGAAATGCAATGCTCAGAGCAACCTGGTGCATGGGTTTTCTTGAGATTGATGATTTTTCATTGTTTTGCCCCAAAATACAAGGATATTTGTAAGAAAAATATTTATAAGAATCCAAACATCAGCTCTCCCTTCTAATATTTGGAATTTCGATTATGATCACTGTTCTGCCATATTGCAGCTCATCCATAACTAGCCAGTTGTAAGTGGTGGAGAAAACTGGAGTACCCGGTGATACTGGCTTACCCCAAGTCACTGGCAACTTTCTCACATGCCCCAGCTGGGATACAAACCCAGGCAGTGGTGAGAGACAGCGAGCAGTCAAATTACATGCTCTAATCCCAAGTAATTTACAAAAGTGTCACAGCATTCCTCCTTCAAGTGCTTTCAAGATAATGCTCTGATCAAAAATATATTACCAAAATAATAAGGACATCATTGGCTGCTATGGGCATGAATGGGTTAAGGAGCACTACCAGGCCTAATGGGTTACAAGTAAATTTGGCCAGTGGTTCGGTTAGTATACGTAGTAGCGAAATAACAAAACTTAAATCCAAGTGCGTTGATATATCCATTGCAGATTTTAAAAGTTGTAAAAAGAAATGTTATCATTTTTACTAGCTCAAATGATGCATTAACCAATAAGGGTGGGTGATGAATAAAACAAAAATCCAGCACTCTGACAGTGTATGGTGTTTTTTTCGGTCACATCTTCAGCACACTGCAAGATTGGAAATATTGGAAAAAACCAACCACATGGCCAGCAGGGTCTCCACAGGGGTTAGCGATTTTCATTTGATATCCATTTTAGCGCTGGAAAGCAACGCAATCAACGCGCTCTGGTGAATCGACAACTAACCATGTGAAAAGCGGCGAAACAGGGAAAATTAGCATAAATGCCAGACGCCTGAGCGAGGGGCAGCAGAGAGAGGGACTGAGTCATCTTGGGAGTATTCTTACAAGGAATTCACATGCGCACATTTCATATCTCACACTGTTTCAGGCCTAAAAAAAAAGTTGTTTGTTTCCTGTAACCCTACCCTAACAAGTTTTTATTCAAAAAAATCCCTACCCAAAAGTTTTTTCAGCCCTCCCAACTCCCAATCAACGTAAAACATGCATAAAACACATTTTTGACCAAAAAAATAATTATGCAAAAAAAATATCTTTTACCAACCTACCTACCCTATTTTTTTTCGTACGGTTACAGGAAACAAACAACATTTTTTTCTTGGCCTCAGAGAGAGAGAGAGAGAGAGAGAGAGAGAGAGAGAGAGCCGTGGGTTAACGTCAAGAGTATCAAAATTCCAGATGACAATACCTAAAGGAACTCTTAACCTATTCATGCCTTTAGCACCCAAAACGGCCAAACTTTTTCGGCGATATCTCTCTGTCAAAATTCTAAGGGAGGATAGTAAATCAGAATCTAGCAAACAACTCCCCTTGAAATATTTTTCCAATTTATACTTAATATCAAAATTATTTTCAAAAGCATCACAGATCCGGAAAAAAAAATTCCAGGAAATCTCCGAGCATGAATGTGCTAAGTTTCCTGATTGAGGGTGTCGCTGACTCCTGTGTTTTGGCTGGTAGCGCTGGCTCCCGTTACAAGAGCGCCCTATCTAGGTACAAACAATGGGTAGCATGTCAGGCATGTGCCGCTATGATAATAACCTATAGATGAGCTCTCATGATAACCTCCTCAGGTCAAACATCCAGCTCACAATATACACCACATACTTCATCAACTCGTTCCTCTACAACCTAATGCAGGGACTGACGTTATTTGAAATATTTCTGATATTGCATTTGTCAACACAAGGTTATTTTATCCAAACACTGCTTCTTGATCAACTCATCTCTCTACAACCTAATGTTGGGACTGAAGTTAAAATATTTTGGATATTGCATTTGTCAGTATTAGGTTATTGATATGATTATCCAAACACAACTGGTTTCTCTACAATCCAGGACACCTAACGCAGGGACTGATGTTAAAATATTTCTGATATTGCATTTGTCAGTATCAGGTTATTGTTATGTTTATTCAAACAACGTTTCATGATCAAGTCATTCCTCTTCAACCCAGGACACCTAACGCAGGGACTAGCATTTAACTAATTCTGATATTGCATTTGTCAGCATGTTATTGTTAGGCCTAAAAAAGCTGTTTGTTTCCTGAAACCCTACCCTAACGTAAAATATGAATAAAAATATGAATACTATAAACTCATTTTAATGAATGAATGATATGATACAAAGTTGCTTTTTGATTGCTTTTTCATTGTAAGGTTTTGAATCATCACTATAAAACCCTAAACCCATTAATGCTTAAAGCAGCCAAAAAGCAGTCTGACAATATTGAAATCTTGCAGGCAAAAGCAAAGTTTGGAACAAATTGAAGTAGGATTGTAGTTCAGAACATATTAAACAATTCTCCTTCAAATATTTTGTAAAATCATTCGCAATTCTAATGCTATCATCGATAATATCACAATCTATATAGACGACAATATCACAAGGAACTGTCAAGCATTAATGGGTTTATACGTGCCACATATTCAATATGATGCCATTTGTCAGATGACATGTTATTGAGTTGCTCATTAAGTGCTATGTGATGTATGATTATTTTGAAGGGAAGCCCGGAGAGACATTCCAAAAACATCGGTCAACTCTACGTGACTGCCATAATTCCCCAGCCAGCGAATCAAAATCACTACGCCAAAACTGTCACATTCTAATTGAATGCTTTACCGAAATGAACATGCTCACGGAACAATAACATATTCTGTGGTCAGGAGGACGGAGACGAATCCTGTTCAATTCCCCACACACATGGTCACATAGGCAGAGGCCTATGGTTGCCATGGCAACTATGGTCACATGATAATCTGGATGCTGAATAAGCCACTTTGGAAAATTTCACAATTTTGATCCTCGAAAAAAACAAGGGCATCACATTGGCACTTCCTCAAAAGTCTGGTGACAATCAGAAGATAACAATAGATCCAGAACAATGGATTGAGAACAATGGAAATTGATTGAACACAAAGTGTGATTCATCTCAACTGTATAACAAGATTTGAGAGGAGATTATTGAATATCTGTCAAAATTAGATAATCAGATATTGAAATTATTATGCTTATCAACATTTCTGCTGCTACATAGTAGCAAGGCATAAAAACAAATGCATTATTTTTTAAGCTGTGATGAACATATGAAAATATATTTAAAATTTCCATTCAAATATATTTCTAACATGGTTTTCAATGATTGGGAATGGTTAACTGATTCATGCTTATATATGAAAAGATGCATTTGTCAAAGATATATTTTTTAAAAAGTCAGGCCATTTCTGGCTGCTGCAGACATGTTGGTGTTAGACGGTATTGCCAGGATGTTCTGATACTTGACTTAATTTTAAACTCACAAATTATTTGAAGGCGGGTTGATGGTTGGGTTCTGGTGAAAACTTCTCCATCAAGTACATGGCTCAAAATTGAGATTTTATCCAGGGAGCCCAATTGCATTCTCTAAAGCTACCTAGGGATGTTGTGTATAGAAACCAGTACATCTCTGCGCTCCCTGCAAAAATTTGAGAGAGCCACAGGAGAGTTCAAAGGAGCCCTCAGCTCCCGGCGGGCACCCCCTAATTTTGACCCCTGAAATATTTTTTGGTTGGAAAGATATCACCAATATAAAACGAACAGCGAACCTTCAATCCCAGGCCATTCCCCAAGCTAAAGTTTTCAATGGCCGCTCATAGTAGGGAAGGGTTGACTCCCATTACTATCTGTGTATTTCATCACATACCAGAGAGGAATCTCTCATCCCCCATGTCCAAGACTGATGTAATAGCTCTGACTGACCACGGCCATCTGGTGTTGATCTGGTTCAGGGTCTCAGTAGCCTGACTTATAACCCAATGATGCTCACAGTGGCAAAATGCAGCCAGCCTGGAATGACTGAAACACTGGCACATGGGTACTCATCTGAGAGTACTACGCGAGAACTATCCAATGAATACCAACACAACAGGGTTTGGATAGTGTTCAAAAATCTTTGCGTATTTGTGCTTTGGACAAAAGTCTCAGCATTGGAAGGGATAATAAGCTGGGGAAAATTCCATATGAAGTTGATCTCTTATCTGTATGTATGGGGCATCTTCAAACAGCTCTAATACTCCCAAGTGTTCCTCAAATGACTAGCGGTATTGATCCGCTACCACCTGACCACTCTGGGGGGTTAACCCATTCATGCCAGAAATACCCAAAACGGCCTTGACTATTTTGGTGAAAGCTTCCATGAGAAAGTATACCTGGGAAAATATTTGAAAGAGAAATATCAATAATGACTATCAACAAATACACTTTTGACATTTTGTATAATTGATTTTAATTTATTGTCAGAAGTATTCCAGGTCAAGATGAAAATTCCTCAAGGAAGTCGACAGCATAAATGGGTTAACCCATTCATTGATTCTGAGGAGTTCCTCAGAGAAACCCAAGGGAATGCTATGAAAGTATCAAAATAACTTGGTAACAAAGGATGCATTTTGAAAACAATTAATATATTAATATGAAACTTGTTGTTTGTGTATATATATAACATTTAACCCTTTCTTTCTGACAATAGTGACAAGTATGGCTATAACACTCAGACAAAACCATACTTTTGAAAATACTCAGGGATTGACCATATTGGTCGTTCAAGGGGCACATATGCCCCTAGAGTGCTTTTGCAACCAGATGTTAAATCATAGGAGCCAAGTTTGCGAATGGACATATCAATTATCAACCTGGGGCCATGGTCTTAGCCAGCAGGGCGTCTGGGTGCCTTTTTGGACACCCAAACCCTTAAAAAGAACCCCTCAGGACACCCAAATATTTTGGTGTGGAATTTCTAAAAATCTTTATCTCAAGCTTATAATTGATTTTTTTATCTCCTTATAATTCCCATGACATTGTTTAATGATATCATGCCTCATTTTGATGAATTTATTCCTGTTTATGGTTGAAATATGAGTATACTGTGATCCCCCTTAAAAATGTAGACGCCCAAAAATTTTACAACTGCCAATTTTAGGCACCCAGTTTCTAAATCCTGGCTAAGACACTGCCTGGGGCTTTTTTTCATATAAAGTGCCCAACAATGCATCTCAGAGCTCATATTTTTAAAAATGTTCTGGGGGAGCATGCATTCACTGCTAACCAGATGCATTTATGGTGGTTGAAGAGAGCCTCTTGGAGATGGGGGCCTGGGGGGGGGGGGATGCAGTGCCCCCTCAAAAGGCTGCAGGGATACTAAGAGGATGCACTACCCCACTGGTAACCAGACATGTGTGTGCGAGAGGTTGAAGAGAGCTCTAGGAGATGGAGGGAGGCTGCAGTGCTCATTGAGAGGGCCGCAGGGATACTAGTATGCACTACCCCACTGGTAACCAGACATGTGTGTGCAGGAGGTTGAAGAGAGTTTCTAGGAGAAGGAGGGAGGCTGCAGTGCTCATTGAAAGGGCCGCAGGGATACTAGTATGCACTACCCCACTGGTAACCAGACATATGTGTGCGTGAGGTTGAAGAGAGCTTCTAGGAGATGGAGGGAGGCTGCAGTGCTCATTGAGAGGGCCGCAGGGATACTAGTATGCACTACCCCACTGGTAACCAGACATGTGTGTGCAGGAGGTTGAAGAGAGTTTCTAGGAGAAGGAGGGAGGCTGCAGTGCTCATTGAAAGGGCCGCAGGGATACTAGTATGCACTACCCCACTGGTAACCAGACATGTGTGTGGGGAGGTCGCAGAAATCATCTGGGAGATGGAGGAGGGATGCATTCAGTCCTAAGCCAGCAGGGCATCTGGGCATCTACCCAAAGAATTTAGTAAAGAATTTCTTAAACTAACAATTTCAAGCATATAATCGATTCTTTTACCCTCAATATGATTCCCAAGACATTGAGTATGGACACTATGCTTTATTTGATCAAGTAAATACGTATTTATGGTTGTAATCAGAGTACATCGTGGTCTCTTTTGGAATTTAAAAAAAAAAAGAAATGCCCAATAACCAATATACAATTTTGTTGTCAATATTTGGCACCCAGTATGTAAATCCTGGCTTAAACCCTGGTCGCAGCACTAGCTGAGAGGGCGACTGGGATACTAAGAGGATGCAGCAGTAGCCCACTTGTAAGCAGACACATGGCGAGATAGTAGATACCAACATCATGCCGCCCATGATCAATGGCTTCCTAGAGAAACCACATGTTGCAGCAACTCTTACAATATTTCCTACAACAGTGTGCAGTAATCAGTAGTAACCCAGAGGCCTGAGGCAAACTTACATAATTCTGGGCCACTATCAATTGAAATAGAATACCAAGATGAGATTAGGTTTAATAAGTCTACAAACTGTTCAGGTGTGTAGGGGGAAGACAATGGTTTTGAAATTTGAAATCACATAGTCACTTTGCATTTTAAGTATAAGAAATTCTCTAATCTTAGCCATCTGGGCAAGGCCAAAAGAACAGTTGTCAGAGTGATGACTTGCTTGGACATACAGTCCAGAACCCTTCCAGTCCATCTTTTGGGCATGAAGTTTCCTAAAAACTGTTTTAGAAAGGCAACAATTTCTATTAGGCAGAATTGACAATATTTTCTTTTTTGAACTGACAACCATATATCTTTTTTTTATGAAACCATCTCCTAAGACATGGGTGAAGAGTAAATTGCCCATTGGACATAATAGGGTATTAAATGTATTTGAAATAAGGATTAGAACGAGCTGAGTAGCTAAATCTGGATAGGCAGAAAGTTTGTGAATGCTGTTTTGGACAGGCATTTTAAAAATCCTGAATAATACCCTGATTTAGTTCATAATATTGCCACATGAATGGGTTGTATTTATAGCAATGATATCCTCCAGTAAATCACTGTCCACTCTTATCATATACTGCAGTGACACCTATCCATATAAAAAGATAGCATTTCATAATCTAGTCTAGGCCCAGGGCCCTATATCTCCATTATGGGCTTCAAAGTCCAGTTCATCAGAGATACTTACATGTTTCTACTATAACCTACACACAGTGAGAAAAAAATCACAATGAAAAAATATCCACGTTGGAATATATGCATTAGCTAATATGCATATCTGAATGGAAGGCCACCTCAATGATTTCATAAAAGAGATATCTTTTTTACATTTCTCATATGAAGGTGATTATTTGACTAATATATATATCTTTCTTGGGTAGTAAATCGGTTAACTAGGTCAATGTGATAATCATGTGTGCTTCTACAAACACTTAACTGCACCTTCCCCACTATATCAACGTCTTATAAGACATGCCTTTGGCTATATCATGATTGCTATTAGAGAGCAGCCCTTGGCTTTATCATATTTTCTTCTTAAGGTTATCAAAAGTATGCTAGTATCAGGTCAATTAATGGTCATACGACCAATTGATATAAGGACCAGTATATACCTCAACTGCTTTATTATATGTCATTGGAGATTCCTAATTCCTTAAAGTAATGAGCAGTAGCTTAGACAGTGCATTACCTATAAATACATATCTGCAGGCACTCAAAGATACAAAACCTTTGACAATACCATTCATGTTAAAGTATGTTAAAAAATGAAAAAAAAGAAAATGTGATAACATGTTGTCACCAAAACAATCATTTAAATACTTCGAAAAAACTTATCTTTAATCAGAGCTATTTATCAAATTCCACGGTGTCAATTATTCCTATATCAACAGGGTCTGACACTTAGATTTTAGGGTAGGGGCCCGAAAAGCCTTTTGATAAAAAATAGTGGTCAAAAACTGGATTTCTGGTTAATATACATGCTATTTTGGGCCCCTAGTCTGAAAAATCTAGGGGCCCACAGCAAAATCTAGGGGCATATGCCCCTGGGCCCCTGGGAAAGTCGAACCCTGATCAACCATATCTTGGTGTTTTCTTAATGGCAAGAATGTTCCTAGATATATTTGAACCCAAGGGGAATTATCAATAATAATAGAACCAACAAACCAACTTTGTGCAAACTCACGCTTGATTTCCAATAGTACTTTCTGAGGTGAACTACCAGAATGAATAGGTTAAGAGCAGCCATCTATGAGATAGGGTCAATCATAGATCAACCTTATTTTCAAATACCAGACAACCCCAACATACCCAAACAACCCTCAACATACCAAGCACCCAAACAGCCCACCCTATCAGGCACAACCCCATACTACTGATATCTCATGATCCTAATTGGCACTTGGTGTTATGTGATTACTTAAGATTAACCTTATCATGCACAGAGAGAATTGCTTATCTAACTAAAATGCAAATATCTTCTGAATGAACTATCTTTAAGAACAATTCTTTAAAGAAAAATGTCATTCATACCAAAATAAATAAAATATCCTCAAATTGTTCCAGAATTCTACTCTTATTCAGAAAAGAGGAGAAAATTGATCAGACCTTCTCGATTATTTGGGAGTTGATGAGTTAAGGAGGCAGCAGTTCAGCTATCAGCATCTCCGCAGTTACTAGATAAGAGTGTTTTGATTGGCTAAGCTGATAGGGCTAAGTAGCCAACTGGCAAAATGATGACCTTCTTAGCAGTTGGCTAAGCACCCACAAATGTTAGCCAGATGATAACAACTGCCCGCCATCACCACCAGAAACCACGACCCGGTCAAAGTATGGTCAGTGTTATCGCTTGACCAACAGTGACTGACCTTAACACAGGCATAGTTAGATCTTGTGTGCAGGTGGGGATCGGTGCCACTACTCAGTATCATGGTCTTAGCCAGCAGGGCCTCTGGGTGCTGGACACCCAAACCCTTAAAAAGAACCCCTCAGGACACCCAAATATTTTTGAGTGGAATTTCTAAAAATCCCAATCTCAAGCTTATAATTGAATTTTTTCGTAGATCCTTATAATTCCCATGACATTGTTTAATAATACCATGCCTTATTTTGATGAATGTACATACATCTTTATGGTTGAAATATGAGTATATTGTGATCCCCCTTAAAAAATTTACAAATGCCAATTTTAGGCACTGTTCAGTATGATACCAAATAGCGATATTGCCTTTTCATAGTGTGCATAGAGATGCAAGCAGTTTACACAACATGCATTTTTACAATTTGGAACTTTTTGTGGCAATTTCAATGGCCAAGATTTTTTTTTGCTATGCATAGCAGTGTCTTAGCCAATATTAAGAAACTGGGTGAAATCTTTGGGTTGTCCTATTTTTCAAAGGCAACCACAATATACTCAGATAACATCCATAAACATGTATTTACATATGGAAAAAGGGCATACTGTCCATATTCAACGCTAAGGGAATTATATTGAAGTGAAAACTATCCAATTTCAATTCATGCAGTGCTTGATAGTGACATATTAAGAAAATCTTCTCAAATCAATTTGCATGTCCTGAGGGGTGATTTAAGAGGGTTTGGGTGTCCAAATGACACCCACCCTGCAGGCTAAGACTTTGATGCATAGCCATGCTTGGGTTGGGAATGACAAATCTCCTCTTTCTTAGATATTTTTCTAATGAAAGAATAGAGAGATGTTGAGGATGAAGGGGTTAAAATGCCTGAGCATCTGGCAACCTGTGTGTTATTACTGTCTGATGCTAGAGATCAGTGTGCCAGAACAGCCTCTGTTTATTTCCGTGCACAGATCTTCACTTTGATGGAGGCGGGTATCTATTCTGGTGGCTGCTGCCGGAACGAACGCTATAATCATCACCCACCACAATCCCATCATCTCTGGCGGAGCGCCAACATGACCTGGGAAGGCTGCCCGATCCCAACCCCCACTTCCTGTTCACAACACGAATACTCTCAAGACCGGGGACATAACTTTCCTCATTAGGCAGGGGTCAAAGTTAACTGTGGATCTAGGCTAAAGAGGGAGAACGAAATTAACCTTAGGTTAATCCAATCTTTATCTAGAGTACACACATGGTTGTATTGACTTAGAATGTCTGGGAGTAACACTAGAAAATAATTTTGAGAAAGGTTTCTTTGTTCCTACTTAAGCAAACCTTTTCAGCCAACTATTACTCAAAAATACCTGTATTGCTGGCGAGATATTTCCCCCCGTAGGCTCCTGATGGGAAAGGGTTAAAATATACATACAGTACAATGACTGGGGTAAAGCACTGGTTAACATGAGCAGTGGTTTCAAAATCTGAACCCAAGATATGTTTCACAAATAACCAATATGCATTCTTTCAAACTGCAATACTTGTATTTTCATCAGTATTTTTACTGACTCTGAATGGGATTTTTTTTTTGCTAATTATGATGTTTTGGACTGTAATTGGACAGACATTTTAAAAATCCTGGCCGTGAACCTGCCTGCAGGGCTAAGTTCAAATGCAAATTCACAGAGTAGTTGTTAGCAGATAGAAACCTGCAGCAGCGAACGTATAAAGGAATGTCTCTTCTTACCTATAATGATCTCATCATCAGTCTGTGTATTTCCTATAGCCTCAAACTGAAAATCCATCAGCGTTGTGGAAAAACTCCTCTGTGCCTTGGACAAATCTGGAAAGAACAAAATGGAACACCACATGAAATGTTTCCTCATAATTTAACTGCTTAAGTAAAAACAAAAATATAGGGTTAGATTGCATAAAACCTCATCATAAATTCCTTTCCAATGGTCAACAATTCTTAGCATTTGCAACTCTTTTATTGTTCATCTTCATAATCAACTCTTGTTGTTTTTTCTTTTGTTTTATGGGGGTTTTACACTGCAAACAGGGCACCTTTTATTGTTTAGTATCAAATGTGTTTATGAACCTACTTAAAATAATTGCATAACTGAAGGTCAGTAAAAGTGGAATTCTGAGTAGAGCTAGCATATTTCTGGGGTTTATCAGCCCTACCAAGCCAGTGGGCTTATTCGGTTACGGTTGGTATTACTTGGTAATAAAATTAGTTCAAACTAGAGTTGGTGTTTAAATGATGCCCAGACATCCTGCAGGCTAAGACTATGCATTAAGAAGTACTGGTAGAATTTATTATGACTTTTGTCTCCTTGTTTTAATGATCTAGATATGAGGCTAACCCTGATGGGAGGGTACTATATTGTTATACATGACACAAACTATGAGGTATGACTGATGTCTCCCAGTGTTACTCTGATCTATGGTGCTAACCGAGGACTATCATCATTCTGACATGATGGGAATGGATCCAGGATGTTTTGGCGATGGATAGATGGCCACTGGTATTGCAGAAGCCCCGTACAGAGCTAATTGGACGTGCTGTGTTTATTGCTGCTCTCCTACTGCCAGTGTCCCACAAAACACAGGGCTCAACATTAACTTGAAACCTACTTGCAAGTTCTGGCAAAATGGTATCAAGATAAACTTCCCCGGAAATATTTCCACATGCCTACATTGTGGCAGTCATAATTGCATTTTTTTTACCAATTTGAGATCACAAACATTTGATAACATATTTGGGAAATCCATCACACCTGCCAGATGAACCAATGAATGTTGGCCCTGCAGTGCCATTTCGATCTAAAGCATTTAATTAACACAAATATGCTGTTTTGGACAGGCATATTTAAGACCCTACTACGCAGAGGCCCAATTAATAGTTAATACAATATTTATCTTTATTTCAAGCCCTGTAGAATGAATTAGCCAAATACCAGATCATTTTCCACAGAATGTCATCCAAGCATAAAAGCAGCATATAACAGGACCATTGCAGACATGCTGTCATCAATATTAGATGTGCTTTTCCTACAGGCTGATTCCATCTTGGCACGAGTCCAGAGATGGTGTGCTGGGATCAAAGGGTTCACAAGCAACAAAGCCTTTGGGCCACATACATGTATTATACATGTATAACCAGTTTGAGAGCAGGGTCTTTGCCAGAATTTAGAAACTGGGTGCCCAAAATTGGCGGATTATTGGCCATTGTAAAATCTTTGGGTGCCTTATTTTTCAAGGGAGACCACAGTATAGGGGCATTCCACAGTAATTTGGTCCTAACTACTCATTTTGTCATCTTTCTAAACTAAAGTTCATTTTATATGCATTTGAAAGAGAACTTTTCAAAGTTTTCAGAACTGGTTTTGCTTTTACCCTATGATGGCCCAAACTTAAGTTATTGACTTTGAAAGTGGAATTTGTGGAAAATATTGTGTCTATCACGGGACATCACAAATTGTTCATTTTCTTAAGGTTCTAAAATTGTTGTTTGAATATCAAAGTGGAAATAAACCCTAATTGTTCATTTTTACATAGCCCATATTGAAGTTTTTGAAATTTCTGAAGGAAAATGTGCAGTTTAGCATGATTTCTTTTGCTGCTGTCCCGTGACGGACAGTCAGACATCCAAAAGTCTTATTATCTCTTATATGCACAAACATAGATTGCAGCCTTTGCATATTCTCCTCCTATGAATTAAAATGAATAGTTTGCTGCAGTTTTCCTATAGAAAATCTCTCAGAATCAAGAATAAATGACAATCAAAGTCTGTCCCGTGATAGACACTGAATGTCTATCACGGGACATCGAACTCAATTTTTCCAATTTTTCTTTGTAACTACAGAATATTTTACCATCTAAAATATATCATGTAGAAGTTAAGTATTTTTGTAATGGATTACACTAAGCATGAATGCCATAGTGCGTGTATTTGAGGAGAATTTTGCAACAGAAAAATATTTTGAAAAATCCACTTCCATTTGTGTCCCATGATAGACGTCTGTATTTGCTTAATTATCTCCTTCAATTATGAAGGAATTTTTCAAACAAAGAGTTCAAATGATAAACCTTAATGCCAGTTTGTATTATATAGCAAAACTGTCTAAAGCAATGAAGAGGTTAAAGACTAAAATGCCTTTGAGTTGTCAAATTTGTCCCGTGATAGACGGACATAATTTTATAAAAAGCTGTTTTTCTGCTGATATAGTAGTTTTTAGTTGTTCTAAGTTATTCTAAGTTATTACACAAACGCTAATAAGTACAATTGAATTTGGCATGTAGTGATAGCCTTTTTAGAAAAATATATACTTTTGATATTAAACTTCTTTCATTATATGCCAATTAAATGTCTCACAAACATTATACATTAAAATCAAAATGAAATTGTAAATGCATCATCACTTAGAAATGTATATATTCTACTTGTTCACAAGTTTCTAGAAGGTTAGGAGTGCTGACACTCTTAATAGATACCCTAAAACTGTTTTGGAATTTTTGTCCCGTGATAGACTAACCTGCGATAGGCAGACCTTGTTTAATAAAAGCCCAATTTTCTTTGTAACTACAGAATATTTTACCATCTAAAGTATATCATGTAGAAGCTAAGTATTTTTGTGGTGGATTATGCTACGAATGAATGCCATAGTGTGTGTATTTGAGGAGAATTTTGCAACAGAAAAATATTTTGAAAAGTCCACTTCCAATTTGTGTCCCGTGATAGAGGGCTGTATTTGCTTAATTAACTCCTTCAATTATGAAAGAATTTTTTAAACAAAGAGTTCAAAGGATACACCTTAATGCCAGTTTGTATTATATAGCAAAACTGTCTAAAGCAATGAAGTGGTTAAAGATTAAATTGCATTTGAGTTGTCAAATTTGTCCCGTGATAGACGGACATAATTTCATAAAAAGCTATTTTTCTGCTGACATGGTAGTTTTTAGGTGTTCTAAGTTATTCTAAGTTATTACACAAATGCTTATAAGTACAATGGAATTTTGCATGTAGTGATAGCCTTTTTAGAAAAATATATATTTTAGAAATTAAAAGATTTTCATTACACACCAATTAAATGCCTCACAAACACTATAAATTAGAATTAAAATGAAATTGTAAAGGCATCATTGCTTAGAAATGCATATATTCTACTTGTACACAAGTTTCTGGAAGGTTAGGAGTGCTGACACTCTTACCAGATACCCTAGAACTGTTGTGGAATTTTTGTCCCGTGATAGACTGTCCCGTGATAGACAGACCTTGTTTCACAAAAGCTCAGTTTTCTATGTAACTACAGAATATTTTACCATTTAAAATATATCATTTAGAAGCTAAGTATTTTGGTAATAGATTGTATTAAGCATAAATGCCAGAGTGCATGTATTAGAGGAGAATTTTGCAAGAGAAAAACGTTTAGAAAAATCCACTTCCATTTTGTGTCCCGTGATAGACGGCTGTATTTGCTTAATTATCTCCTTCAATTATGAAGGAATTTTTCACACAAAGAGTTTAAATGATACGCCTTAATGCCAGTTTGTATTATATAGCAAAACTGTCTAAAACAATGAAGTGGTTAAAGATTAAAATGCCTTTGAGTTGTCAAAATTGTCCCGTGATAGACGGAAGGCTTACTGTGGAATGCCCCTATACTCAGATTACAACCATAAATGTGTATCTACTCATTGAAATACAGTATAATATCCTTTTACAATGTCATGGGAATTATATTGAGGTGGGAAAATTCAATGTTATGCTTGAAAATGATATTTTAAGAAATTGCTCACGAAAAACATTAGGCGTCCTGACCAGGGTTTGACTTAAGTGGGTGTCCGGGCGATATTCACGCCCTGAAATTTGTCTGGCCGACCCAAGACTGACTATCATTTATCATATGAGATCGCCCGAAAACCGACCAGAAAAATTTTCTTCAGTCAATCCCTGCTGACGGTTGGTTTTTGAGCATTTGGGTGTTCAAATGACGCCCTTCTGGCTAAGACTATTTTTGAAAGGCTACTGAAGAGCTTATAATGCTGGTCACTCTACCAGGATACACTGCTACAGGTCTGGTAAACGCTTCAATTCATACCTGTAGCTCAGCCAAAATTGCCTGACAATTTTAGTGATATCTTTCTAAACAAAAAAGCAATATGTAGAAAATATTTAAAGGAGAATTGTTCGACTGAACTCTATCAACAACTCTCCTTCAAATATTTGCAAATTTATGCTTCATTCCAAAGTTATTTTCAAAAGTTTGAAAGGTCCAGATGACAAGTTGGTCAAATAGATATATATATAAGGTATGAAAGGGGTAAACACCTTACAGGCACCGACATAAGTACTAGCCCCGGCAAGTGAATTTTTAATGGGCAAGCTTATTTTTATGAACAGTAAACACATTCTTTTATAGTAAATGGCCAAAATACCCAGAAATATTCAAACAATGCAACAAAACTGAAAAGAAAATGGTTTTCAAATCTTCAAATCCATGATAAACAATACATATATTGCCTTCCTAGCATAAGTTATACCTTATTTCGGCCAAATTCGGGCAAGTCAAAAATTATGTTGGGCAAGTTAAAATCATTAAGTACTTGCCCAGCATGGCAAGTTAGTTCTGAAAATTATGTCGGTGCCTGCCTTAATAAGCATCAAAGATGGAAATTTGTATCCTGTAATGAACAAGTCGCATATATCTAACAGGGTATCATGTGAATTAAACTAGTATGCAAGGTTTCGCTGATTCAAGGCTGTAACCCCCTAAAAACTCTAAATGTCCTCAAATAGCACTAATAAGCTATTAAATACCAGACATCCTGGCTACCAATTAGGCTACAAATCCAATTCACCAGTTGTTATTTCCAGGATGTTATTGTTTCGGTTTTAGAAACAAGTGTATCATGTATCGTTACAAGGTGATTTGCATATAACTAATAGTGTATATAACTAGAATAAAATACAAGAGGCACTTGCATGCACGAATGGATTTATCCAAACTCCAATCTCTATTGATTTTACTTAATGAGTGCATCATGAGGTGTGTAAACAAAACCTGAAGTACATAAGCACAGGAATCAATACATAATTAACTTAGGTGCCATAACAAATTAACAATAGCAACAACTGCTACCTGACTAGGTAGTAAGTAGTCTTAATAAGGGCCAAAAACTATTCCCTGTTTGACGTCTAGTAAGTACTACAGGCAGTGACTGAATAAGGGCCAACAAAATATACCCTGTTTGACATGCAGTAACTTACTATAAGTAGTCCAAAAACAGGCAGTGACTAAATATGGGCCAACAAAATATACCCGGTTTGACATGTAGTAACTTACTATAAGTAGTCCAAATACAGGCAGTGACTAAATAAGGGCCAAAAACTATACCCTGTTTGACATAGTAGTACAAATAGTTGGACTACAGGCAGTGACTGAATAAGGACCAAAAAACTATACCCTGTTTGACACGGGCCAGGCATAAGTCACCCTATTTTTTCTTTTCTTAATCTTGAGTTAGCGTTTAGCAACACCAATTTCATTTTTAATAATATCACACACTATCATATGGGAAATGTAAAAAGATATCTGAGAATAAGTTAATAAAGTCTTTGTATTTGAAATGACACTTGTTTGGGAGGACTTCTCAGGGATTGACCTTTAAACTTTCAGACTGGAGCAGATTTGGCTTCTGGGATTTAGAATTTAGGAGCTAATAAATCCTGATGCGTAGTAAGATTGCATGCACCCCATAAGAATTTTGAAAAATAAATGTTTTTTAGAATCAAATCACCAACTCTCATTGAAATATTTGGGGAGTTAATAATGCATTAATTTTGATTTATTGTCAATCCTGAGTCTCCCAAATGCAGATGACATTTGTCAAGGAAACGTTAAACCACAAAATGTCCTATTCTTTAGCTTGTACTACTCTTGACCATCAACACTGTGCAATGAGCTTGTGCTCGCACTTGTTATTTAGTATCCTGACACATATTCTCTAAGCAACCCCAGTCCACTAGCTAAGTACAAGGGTCTAGGCTGGTGGTGGTTCACTGAACCGTTGCCGACATTCATCATCTATTGAATAAAGGTGTCAAGTACAAAATGAGCAAGTGATATAGAGGCCTTGCCATATCCTTTCTATGACAGTTTATGACACCCTTATTGCATGAGTTGGTCTTGGATAGCATTTGATCATAGGCTTTAATTATACATTATTTATATGAGTAGAAAAAGGAAATGTTAATAATAATGTGAAATAAATATTAAATTGTAAAAATGGTACCCCAAAAACTTTGAGCAGAGTAAAAATTTCAAAAGTTATTGAAATCAATAGAAGCCAAAAATTACATACGGTTGAAAATATTTTGAAATGTTTATATTTTTTTTAAATATTTTTGAAAATACCATGTGTACACTTCACAGGAAAAACTGTCAACAACACTCAACATGAAGCCACTTTTATATGGTTTCAAATTCAAAATGTCAGGTTGTAAAAGATACCAGCGATTTTGGTCAAAACACAACACTATTTTGATCGTCCTCGGCAAACAGGCACTAGCATTAAATGTATCATAAATACAGTGCAGAAATTAACTTTCAAATCAGCGAGCATCGCTCCCGCCTCCACATATCATGCCAATACTAGCAAGACGCACTCAGCCACGCCCCTCAAAAATACTGTCCTCTCGGACATAAAGAAATTTTCATCAATTAGTGTGTTGTCGAAAAGGAGTTGATAATTGCACTCTGGGTTGGTTGACAGCGCGATGATCGTCAACGGGATCACTTACTTTTTGCCGCATTGATCAGTTCCTTGCATTCGGTGACGAGTGACTTGATCTGTTTACTCGCTCTTTCCAGCTCTTTTTCATGCTGATGCAGAATGTCTCGGAAATATGGACTGTCGCTTAGACAGTCACTAAACTCCAAAGGCATCAAACCCATCGTAAGGGTTGGAATCGTGCTTAATCGGGACGAAAATTTGCGGAAAACATCAATCCACTTCCCTGATATTCATCCTCATCGATTTCAATATGGCGGATTGTGATCTACTTGTCATGCGCAGGAAAATATTTCATTTCAACTTCCGGTTTGACACATGGGCTGTATCTTTCACTGAAAATTATAGGAAAACACCACCAATATGCCAAAGAAGAAGACTGGACAGAGGAGGAAGGCAGAGAAACAGAAAGAGAGACTGGCAAAGATCAGAACTGCTCACTTAGAGAGACCATTAGCAATAAGTCCATGCAATGCTGTCATGGTAAGGACAACTACACCCAGTAACACTGTAGGGTGTAGTACATGTACATTTCACTGTGATAGAATAGATGTGGTGTGGTTGATCAGTGATTTAGAGTATATCATAACTGGTCATCATGTATCTTTGGAGTTCATTTGAGGACAATCTGTATACATATATATTTTACTTGAATGTGATCTTGCCCAGTTGATCTACTGAAGTGTACACTAGGCCTATATCTTAGGTTGGTTTTGCCATTTGGCCACTCACAGTGATAATCATGCCCAACTGAAACTAGAAGAGTAAGGGTGAAGCTCCACCCCTGATACCCACTTCTACAGTTTAGTGTGTAATGACCAGAAACTTATTTCAGGCATACATATATGATCCCGATGCCTGACACGAGTCCCGACTTGTAATTTCACTTAGGACTTTGTAATCAGGAAGTCAAGAATCTGAAATCGGGATTAGAAATAAGGTGCTTACTTGTGTGGAATAAATGCTTGGTGGACGAGGAAGAAAGTGAATGTATGTGATCTTGAAGGGTATGATACCTAACTACTTAACGAGGGGATGGTGAGTAGGGCATTACCCCTAGGCCGGGGGACACATAGGTAGAGAGGACTAGAGACCTTGGAAAGGGGATCACTCGGGTTGAGCCTGCAAGCCAAAACGTCTGCCATGATTCTTTATCTACCTACCCACTTTCACAAAATCATACCATATTGCAGATGAAATTTATAATGAAATTATAATTTGATATTCAAGTGAATGAAACTAAAGTTTTAAGTATGATAATAATCCTTTCTCTTCATTTTTTTTCAGGACTGTGACGCGTGTGGCATGTGAGTATGATTTCTGTGGTCAACCTGAAACAAGGACAACAGTAGATGCAGGATATAATTGTTTGGTGTTCAATGTTCATTAGTAGAACTTAATGATAAATTTGAGTCAATATATATATATATAGTTAATATCTATGATAAAAGCTTATTTTAAAGCAGAGATTTATATTTATGAGTAAATTTCTAAGAAGGGACAGATCCAGGATTCCATTTTATGGGGTTTGTTCGCAGTTATAATAAAGTTTATTTAGGCAGAGATTCATATATAGTAAATCTCTGAGTACTGGGGCCAGATCCAGGATTTATATGTAATATGACCAATGTCTATGAGGGGTTGTATTAACAGAGAGGTAGATATACCCCATTGTTTTGAAGTGAAACTAAAGAGAAGTAATAATTTATAAAAAATCAACATTTGTTAAAATAATTGTAAAGGCGGTGTCTGTATAAACCCATGAACACCCTCTTTGCCTGCAACAGAGATTACATTTGAAATGCTTCTTATCTGAAATGTTTTTAGCATTTTAAAGATTCATACTATTTGAAACACCCTTATCTTAAAACCTTGCCCCCTTCAGCCATGATATGTATTGTAAATAATCTATTATGACTTGAACCAATTCTTTAATTTTGTACTGTAAGGGACTTAATGAAGGGTGGAGGTTGTTTATTAAAATGTTATTGCACCTTATAATCTTATTTATATTTCTTATTTCATTGCATTGCAGGAAACAAAAGAATAGAGCTTTTTGTTATTTTTGCAAATCGTTACAGCGACTCCCACAATGTGCTCAGTGTGGTAAGCATACTAGTATTCATTTGTACTTTATTAACCCTTATGCCCTGGGTGGTTATTGTTGCCAATACAAAATAATGCAAAAGCGCTGAAAAATGACTGAAACCATGGCACATGGGTTCTAATCTGCGAGGACTCAGTTAGAGCTATCTAATGACTACCAACATGACAGGGTTTAGATGGTTTTCAAAAATCTTTCCATTCTTGAGATTTTGACGAAAGTAGCCTTATTATTGGAAGGGTTAATATATGTGCAAGATCAATATTTTGAAACATAGTAGGATTTTGTTGCCAATCCTGCAGCAAATGGAATAATAATTGTTCAACAAAACTAATTTTTTGCCTGTAAACGTGTTATAATTTAGCACTTTAGACCATAACAATTTGGTGTAGGAGCGTATTTAAGTTGTTATAAGCAAACTCATCTTAATACATTTATATATTTGAAAAAATAATAGTAAATCTAGTATTCCTTAGATTTCTCATCAAGTAATGTCATCTCGACCTATGCTTCCTTTAAAGAATAGTCCTACTTAGAGTAGGGTATGTGTAAAGGTTTCAAACATGAATGCTTGAAAGAGAGTACTAGGTAGAATTCACATTTGTGGTGCTACATGTCTAGATGGCTGAACAAATATATTAAAAGAAGCAGGATTCAGATTTAGCTACTAATCTACTTCAGATCCCTATACCAACTACATTTAATAGCCTTTTTGTAAAAAAGGGGATTTTATAGTCTCAGCTAAGTAGTAGCAAATGGTTTATTAGGGAAAGATTTGGTTAATATCCCTAAAATGTCAAAATTGAAAATTCTTCTTTTGCCTGGCCAAAAAGAAGGTTTTCAGGAAAATGCCCGTCCAAAAGACACCCCACACATTTTTCTGTGGGGCTAGTGTTTAGCTGGACCTCTCATTCCCTAAGAATCAGTTGCCCACTCATGCCTGTATTATCAAGATCAAGCCTCAATAAATCCATAGGAATTACATTAAAGGTGAAAATGTTTCTCATAAAAAGATTTGGTGGACATCCTGATGTGTGATTTTTCGAGGGTCTGGGTCTCCACCCTAGTGGCTGAGACCCTGTATCCAGGCAATGCTTTACTAGGCAACTCCGGACATGAATGGATCTACCTCTCTTGGCCAATAGGAAAAGTCCTAAATTTGTCGATTTTTTTATGGAGGCACTGACAGCTAGCTGAAGTA
>OZ012690.1:39748505-39776005 GCA_963942565.1 Maea johnstoni
AGTGCCTCTATTCCGTGTCCCTAGGAGACTTCCTCTGAACATGTAACAGTGCCTCTATTCCGTGTCCTTAGGAGACTTCCTCTGAACATGTAACAGTGCCTCTATTCCGTGTCCCTAGGAGACTTCCTCTGAACATGTAACAGTGCCTCTATTCCGTGTCCTTAGGAGACTTCCTCTGAACACGTAACAGTGCCTCTATTCCGTGTCCTTAGGAGACTTCCTCTGAACATGTAACAGTGCCTCTATTCCGTGTCCCTAGGAGACTTCCTCTGAACACGTAACAGTGCCTCTATTCCGTGTCCTTAGGAGACTTCCTCTGAACATGTAACAGTGCCTCTATTCCGTGTCCCTAGGAGACTTCCTCTGAACATGTAACAGTGCCTCTATTCCGTGTCCCTAGGAGACTTCCTCTGAACACGTAACAGTGCCTCTATTCTGTTTCTTTAGGCGGCTTCCTCTGAACATGTAACAGTGCCTCTTTCCTGTGGATTGTCCTTAACCCTTTCATGGCTGGGTTCTCCTCGACAAGCTTCTTCTGGACCTATATAATTGGGAAGAGTAACTTGGAAATAAAAGCATATACATGTATTCACAAAATATTGAAATAGATAAAAGCATATATTCACATGATATTGGGAGGAGAATTGTGGGTTAGAGTCTGATCAACATATCTTCTATTTCTTTTTGTGAAAAAATGACCCTTTGACAAAGATAATACTAAAATAGTCAGGGCATTTTGGATGCTACTTAAATGAATGGCTTAATGTGGAAGAAAATGGATGCACTACTTTAAATTGCTGAATATCTTTCCTGTTATGATTGTATATTCATGCAATGAATTGTGCATCTTTATGGGTTGATGTTGATTCATGTCCAAGACATTGGGGGTAGGTATGCCAATTGAATGAATAAACTATTTTGATGAATAAAACATATAATGTATTGAGACTTGTTTTTTGTGTTTTCTCATCTTTAAAAAAATGTAACCCTGCACTACATCATGTAAAGACATTTCTTGTTCTAAAAGATTAAACAAAATGGCTACTTTACATCGCATACTCGGAAGAGATTTCCTGCTTTGAAAAATAATATACAGATATGACATTCCAATGGATCCCTCAGAAATACAGACCTAAAACGTTCATTTAGCATGCAGTGGCAATGTATGTGTGTCTGTATATGTATATATATATAATGTGTGTGTATATATACAAACAGAGACGATCTTTCTGTGGAGTGGTCCTAAAATCTCTCTCTCTCTCTCTCTCTCTCTCTCTCTCTCTCTCTCTCTCTCTCTCTCTCTCTCTCTCTCTCTCTCTTTTAACCTTGACCAGTTTCCATACCTGTCAACCCCAGACCAAAAAAAACCAGGAGATTTTCTCTCGCGGCAGTGCCGCTAACATATATGTTAGTTTACCAACTTCCCACCAGGTGCCGCACCTGTATATATAATTTACCAACGTCCCACCAGGTGGCTCCTACCTAATGTAGTGCCAATACTCTCAACTCTCTGCAGTAAACAGATGGACATAATAACAACAAATCAATTTTAACATGACCCTATTTATTATTCCTGTCAGTCCATGAATTTCATGAAACCTATTCCTTTTTTCACTTTAAACAGGTTACATTACCTGGATTTTTTTCTTAATGTTATGATGCTAGACCAGCATGCACCTCTTTCTACCTCTTAAAATTCAGCTTAATATCAATTAAAACATATCTACTGCTAAAAATAGGAATGGTTATCTAGGCTAATTGCAACTTTTGGGCAAGCTGGGTTCAATTAGGTCAACTGAGTATTCAGTTGTTCAGGCAGGCTAGAAGAGCTGAGTTACATGCTAAGCTGTAGGAGTTTAAGTAGATCTGGGCTGAACTTGAGGAAAAACAGGAGATTATAGTCGCTTTAGACTGGTTTTCTAGAAAAACAGGAGAAAAACAGGAGACAATAAAAAAACAGGAGAAAAACAGGAGGCAGGTAAAATGAAGTCCAAAAAACAGAAGACTCCTGTTAAAAACAGGAGACTTGACGGGTATGATTCTGATTTCATGATGATTCTTCTTTTCTGATCTGTGTTACAAACAAACTTCACAGTCAGGAAGTCATACATACTACAAGGTTTGGACTTTTCTAGATCAACAACAAGAAATAATAGATGCGTTACCAGACAGTTCTGTTCATGTCCAATAGGTGGCAGCACTCATCCAAAACAGCTATAATACCCAGAGCCCTTTATCATAATGCATGAGATTAATAGCAGACACCAAAAAGATAATCGAGCCAGGTAAACCACAAGGTATCAGAGCAACAAAGATAACAAAGCCACATTTTGAGAACATCTATTTGAGAGTTGTACCAATTATGTACAGCACTCCCTTTTCAAATATGAATTGCTCCGACCACCATGTGTGCACTCCTGGAGTGAATGGATAACTTGAATAGTGGTAGATCGAGCCACTCTATCGTCAGGTATGCCTTTGTTTACATTATGAGGTTGACTGGCCATACCCACGATAGAGAAAGCCCCATACAAAACTTTTCCACTGCGCCCAAAAAACTGGGCGCTCATATTTCTATCCCAGTCTGGCCACCCAAACCAACTGAATTCGTTTCCTACCTAGGTAATTTACGTTGTGACGCCTTTACAGCACTCAAATCCGTCCAGAGTGCGAGAAATGAGAGCTTTTTGGCTGGAAGCGATAAATTTCACCGTGTCCGTTCCGCCATTGAATTTGAGGCATGAATAGTCGAGCAGCACACGTGTGAAAAGGTGATAGGTTTGATACAGGAAATGATGGACAGTGCTGCTCGACTAGTCATGCCTCAAATTCAATGGTGGAACGGACACGGTGAAATTTATCGCTTCCAGCCAAAAAGCTCTCATTTCTCGCACTCTGGACGGATTTGAGTGCTGTAAAGGCGTCACAACGTAAATTACCTAGGTAGGAAACGAATTCAGTTGGTTTGGGTGGCCAGACTGGGATAGAAATATGAGCGCCCAGTTTTTTGGGCGCAGTGGAAAAGTTTTGTATGGGGCTTTCTCTATCGTGGGTATGGCCAGTCAACCTCATAATGTAAACAAAGGCATACCTGACGATAGAGTGGCTCGATCTAGAATAGTGGGTGAGAACTTTTTGTGATGCTTAGAGTTTCATTTGTCAATTATCCGCTTACGTATTGATCAAATGGTCTTCATATGGTGAGAGATAGGCCTCTAGATGGATTGCTATGGCTGAATTTATAACATATAGATTTCAGTTGGTCATCAACCGCCGCAAGGGCGACGGATATTTCAGACATATCCCCTACCTATTTCCCCAGTTCTGTTATCATATAGACGGTAGAATGAAATAGACATCGGCAGTAACAACATCAGATGCACAGTAAGGTTTCATAACTGTTGAACTAGGGTGACTGAGTGTCGCATTATCGCACCGGTATCTGACAGAGGCTTCATACCTTGCCAAACCCTTACTGTACCAGTAGGACAGTAGCTTGTCCGTCAACTTTTAAGCAGTGCCAGAGAGTTATATACAGCGTTTCCTTGTTGTAGGTAGTGTTAAACTCGGAAGAAAAATCAGCGAGTGGTACCAGATGAGCCTATAACATGTCATAAGTGTTGTTTTATCTACAGAATCCATTTAAAACGCGAGAATTCAATTGATTGGTTTCTTCTGAGGATTGGTCCATGCCTTTGTTTAATAGTGGTGACATGACTGATATTGTGGTGTCATATCTTCTCCGTGTTGCTTTTGCTTGTAAGTTTTCATCGCGATTGTCTGGCTGCTTTGGGCTGCCATGAGCATTAAGGTGATGAGTACCATTGCAAGCGAGTTAAAAGCCCCATCCCAAAACACACCTCACAGCAACATAACCATATAACAAGGTGCATCTACAGGTTTCTGAGTGTTATCAGGGAGAGAATATCATAGTCAGCCGTCTGTAGTCAACCCGTATTCTAATTCATTTCAATATTTACAACTTTTCACTCAAATGACATAATCTCATTACTTACGCAGGTGATGGTCACTACAAGTTCACAGTTACCTTAGGGATATCATTGACTATGCCCAATAAGAAGTATTTTTTTAATCTTTTACTGCTAAAGAATTTTACAGGCCATAACATTGAAAATTTTAGTGAGATATCTCGTGTGTGGAGGCATGGGAACCCCTTTGATAGTAGTGGACATACCTCGCTGATCACTTCTGAGCACTGGAAACAAAAGACAGTTGCACAAAGATACACCTCGACGATCTCAAGATAATGGCTTGTGGTCAGGATGCTATAAATGGGTGCTAGCTATGAGCACGTGAGGTTACCAAGTGTAGTTGGTGTGGAGATTTTTAACCAAAATTTTCAAAGTTATGGCCTGTAAAAATCTTCAGCAGTAAAAAATAAAAAAAAACACTTTTTATTGGGCATAGTCAATGATATCCCTAAAGTAACTCTGAACCTGCAGTAACCATCACCTGCGTAATTAATGAGAATATGTCATTTGAAAGAAAAGTTGTAAATTTTGAAATAAAACAGAATATGGAATAGAATAATGACAGGTGGCGATGATATTCTCTACCTGATAACACTCAGGAACCTGGAGATACACCTAGTTATAGGATTATGCTGCTTTGAGGTGTGTTTTGGGACAGGGCTTTTAACTGGCTTGCAATGGTACTCATCACCTTAATAGGTTAACGTTCTCAGGCGCCAGGACCAATCATCTGTGCTCTAGGACTTTTTACACGTTGACATCACTGGAACAGGTTGACCCTTATAAAGCGATACTTCTTGAAAAATGTCGTTGTGATATTATGATACTTAAAATTGAAAGATGAAAAAATTCTTTAAAAAAGATCAGAATTAAGTATAAACTGTGAATAATTTCCAGGTGATTTATTGTTAGATCTTGAGTTGTATTTTTTCAATAGATGCTCCACTCAAAAAATTGCCAGTGACTTGGGGTTAGGCGGTGGTTTTCACCGGGTACCTTGGTTCCTCCACCACTTACAACTGGTTAGTCACAATATGACAGAAAAGGTGACGAGAATCGAAATTCCAATAAAGAAATCACGAAGAATTCATAGAAAATAGAACAGGCTCGCGCAGGATTGAGCGCTGATAGTTGTTCAGCTGGTCAAACTACTGATCTCCTACAAAAGCCTTGGCAAACATTTTGATACGAGTTTATACTGTCAACTACAATGCAAGTTACTGCTCACATAATGACAGAATAGGTCTCTCCGCCATCGGGGAAATGTTTGAATAAATCACAGTCGTGCTTAAGAGGTGAGACATTTGTTATTTCAGCTTCTCTTCAGATGTAAATTGCTTTGAAAGCCGTCAGAGTTGTTTTCTATTCTCCGCACAGAAGTGTATACTAATGATATGGGTCATGTGCTTTGTCACGACTAAATCACGTTTAGTGCCGGGTTTGTGTGAAGAGTGTAACCCAGGCATGCCTGATGTCGCGCACGGGAACAGTCGTGCAGATTTGCAATCATTCCGTTTATATGGTCTGGTACGAAAGGGCATAAGTGACAGGCAGCAAAGTGTTTTTACCAAAACTTTTTTCGAAAACGTGCAATTTTTCGCATTTCTTCCAAAAAGTGTTGGTAAAAAAATGATTTTTTTCGCACGTTTTCGAAAAAAGTGTTGGAAAAAATACGCACGAGTCAAAAACTCTGTATTTCACAAATCTCTTTAATATGAAGGTAGTCAATTATCAAACCCACATTGGCCTTCTTCAGAGAAGTGCCGTGATTATTTTGACCAAAAACCGCTGCCATACAACATTACAAAAGGGGCCCCTAAGAATATCAAATGGTCCGCCCTAAGTATACACTCTGTGCTGCACCCTAGCTCCGCTAGTCACTCCAATGGTCCAGTTGTATGTAAATAGTGTTCTAGAAGTCCTCTCGTGTGTTTATCTTGTGTCAATAGGTGGAGCTGGATTCTGTGTGCACGGCGAGAGGAGGGGGAAGGGGGTTAATTAACTTCATTGTAACAGAATGACGTTCGAGCAGCTCTTTAAATCATAGCTCTTCTGGTTGTTCTAGTTCCAGCTTAAATCATGACTACACCACCTCATTTTAGTTTGAACCTTAGACTAGTATCACACTCCATATCTGTCTCTACGCATTTACTTGGATGAAGAAAAGAAGTTTGGTCATCTATGGCATTTAGTATGACGTTTCAGGGGTGTTTGCACTCAAAAATACACCCCTAAAACGTCATACTCAACGCGCGTGGACGAAAACTAGAGTTGGGGGCGGACCACTTGATATCCAGGGGGGAGGGGGGGGGGGGGGGCTATGCTTTTTTAGAAAAGAATTCTCACCCTGAAAAGTATGAAAGAAATCTCTGGCCTTGATGATTCGAAATAAATTCTGGCTCCGCCAATTCTGGCCAGGTTAAAAATGATAGCTCCCCCCCCCCACCCAAGAATATCAAATTGCCCCCCCTCCCCATTATGGCAAGAGATCATTCATTATTGGTGATTGAAGCTTTTTCGATTGGCATTCCAAGAAAAAAAATGTATTATTATTTTTTTACACGTGTGTGTATTCTCAGAGATATGCATAGCCTGAGTTATGTATATACCTGGTATTCTCAAATCAGTGCCCCTTCCTACGACGTAGGAGCTCTTCATGGTTGACAGACGGCTCTCTTACTTCAAAGGATGCACCTGGTGTTAAAGGAGCACTCCGGGTACCTCATCGAGTGTGTTAAAGGAGCAATCCGGTAGCCTCACCCCTGGTGTTAAAGAGGCACTCCGCGTGTCTCATCGATGGTGTTTAAGGAGCATTCCGGGAGTCTCAACCCTACAGAAGGTATGGCATTCGACTACCGCTTGAGATTTAAGGTTGCTTATGGAGTTAATTTTTTGACTCGGGTTTCCCCAACCCTGTCTTTATTTGGCAATTCATCGTATACAATGTATGACTTTCCTGAAAGGTCTTCTGACGAGGAAAACATTAAGCACCACAAATATTTCCTCCCAGCAAGTTGTAAATCTTTAGGGGGTAAAACATACAAACGCAGTGTTTATATCCACAATCATGGACTTGAGACATCAAACTTCACAAAAGTGGAGGAAAGATCAATACAGAGGGAAAGATATTACATTTTTTGAAATGTTTGCTCTGATCAACGTTATCACCATTTTTTCGCGATTTTGTCGAAAATAAGAAAAAAGGTTTATTTTTTAACTTCTAGATTGCATAACTTTGGAACAAATTGAAAAAGATGTGACTACTCATCTGTCAAATTTCAATCAAACATGTTAACATTTGATATTCAAAATGCACGTTTGAAACGACCATATGTTGGTATTCAATATAGAGAAAAGGGACAAAAACGTTTCCTGTCGGTGTGCAAGCTACTCTATGCAGTGATGTTCTAGACAGTCTCAGTTGATCTGATTTTGAGGCAAAGGTTGTAGAATTCAAAATATGCAAACTTCTTAAAACAGCCTTATATTCACAAGCTAACCCCATCCATTACCTTAAGTGACACAGGCAAAGCGGTGGTTTCCTGGGTACTTCGGTTTCCTCCACTATTTACAACTATCTCGTCGCCATTAATGGCAAAATACTGACAAGTATGGGTAGTTTGTTTGACGCCGGTGTGCCCCTTTAAGATGCTGGTGATGGCGATGATCCAGCGGAATACTATAACGCAGATAAAGAATGTGTTTTGTTCCGTTCCTTGGTCCTGCCTAATCGGGCGAATCAAGATTCGTCTTTCAAAGACGTAAAGGATACTACGCAAGGTTAAATATCGTGATAATTCACGATCACTCGTTTTACTTGAGGAGGGAACTTCCTACATAGTTTCCTATTTGTCACTAGATTTTTCTTGACTTGAAAATTGGAAAAGGATTTAGGTTAAACTCAACAAATCTGCTTTTTCCTCCGTCGTCTATTACGACGAACCATTCATTTATTGATCACCTATTTTTTGTTTATTTATGTATTCATTAATCAATCTATTAAATGATCTATTCATTTTCTATCCATTCATTAATTTCATTATTCATTCATTCATTTATTGACTGATCCGTTTATTTATTTATTTATTCATTCAGTCATTTTGTTTATCTATTTATATATCTTTTAGTCATTTATTTTATTATTTATCGATTGTTTTTTTTTCATTCATTCATTTATCTAGCTAAGTATTTATTCAATTACTAGTATCTATTTACACATTCATTCATGTATCCATTTATTTAGCCATTTATCTATGTTTATTCATGTATTTACTAATCAAATCATTATTTATTTATCTTTTTTTATTTATTCATTTACCTATTCATTCATTCATTCATTTATTTATTTGTTCATCTATTGATCTATTTGTTTTTTCATCTATTCATTTAACTATCTATTCATCTATCTATTTGTTGTCTTTAATATCTATTCATTTTATATTATTTATTTATCTCTATATCTATTTATCTGTCGCATTCTTTACTTATTCATTTATTTACTAATTCATTTGTGTTTGTCTATTGATTTCTTATTGATTTTTTTCTTTATTAACTATCGTATTTATCATTTTTCTATCAGCTTATCCATCCACCTATAATTTTTATCAATATATTTGAATATTTATCTATTTATTTAGTCATTTCGGAAATTATTCAATATACATTTAAGAAATATTTCTGTTTAGCTTATCTATTTCTTTTATAAATCCATTCGTTTATCTATTTATCATTTTAATTATTCTATTTTACAAATGTATTATCTATTCATTTATCCATTTAATTATACATTCATTTGTGTATTTCTTTACATAATCTTTATTCATATATATGTATATGTCGAATGACACATTATAATGTTTTTGTTTTTGGATGTGTCGTTTTATACACTGTCAATCAGGTATCTAAATTAGATATCAAACATTATTTAATTTTACATTCCTCCTTATTTATTCATGTTCTTTTATCATTCATTTTTTCTATCAAAATTAGAAGCTTATTATTAGCAAAAAGTCCCAACTCTTCCATTCCTATACATGACCAAGAATAGCCGATAGACATGCAGGGTTTGAAAATGATATGGCAAAAGGATTTTGACTTTGACGTCTCGCCACGTGTGTAATTATGGGAAATAAGTATATACTCTTTCCAATTTTCTTTCCATTGTTCTCTTTATCTCGTTATTCATTCAAATGTACAGTTGAATCAGCTACAAGCCAGGACCAAAGGGAAAACTTGGAAGTGGCATTTCGAAGCACATGTGGCCTTCACTATTAGGTATATATATATATATATATATATATATATATATATATATATATATACTATATATATATATATATATATATATATATATATATATATATATATATATATATATATATATATATATATATATATATATATATATATATATACATATACACACATATATATATATATATATATATATATATATATATATATATATATATATATATATATATATATATATATATATATATATATATATATATATGCCTCATTCTTAATCCATACTCGTATATTATCTATAATTGATGTATTTATTTATCTGTCTATCTATTTATTTATCTATTCACTCATAAACTCAATGCAACTTAAGTGAAGGATATATTATCTGCCTACGTACAACCTCACTGCCTTTCTTTTTACCCGGCGCTTGGTTATTTAAAGCTAAATTGGTTGGGAATAAGAAAATGTCAGATGTGATGGTCATTCAAACAAAAATATGGTTGTAAAGAAAGTGAGTCAATTGAAATCCATGTACAGAAAGGTGATATAAGTAACGGTGATGGCAAAATTCGAAAAATGCTCCTGATCCAGGTGTCCAGTCAAAAGGAAACTCAGCGAATGCATATACTAAATCCGAGAAATAAAAACTTGGCAACTGTCCTAGTAATAGTGTGGCAACGTCGACGATTCCTTTTTCTTTTGAAATGTGAAATTACAAAATAAGATGGTGGTTTTAATAAGTGTAAAGTTGCCCATTGAAGAATTGTTTTGCATTTCACTTTCATTCATCAAGGTATTATATCGCGCTATACGGAACTGTTCGACTGTCTAACGCCCTATAGATAACGTTGTCACATATTTGACATGAGAACCTAGTTCAAATAGATATTCGTGTGAAATGTCAACAGAACGCACAGAAACATTTCTACTAAGACTTTGAGCAAACTATTAAAGTATTGAATGTGCTCTACAACTCCCAGTGAAGTGGATCGTGCATGAATAAAAAAGAACAAAACATAAATATACAAACATGATTTCTGTGAAAAATAAGTTTTATTTACAAGCGTAAGCAGATAAATTCCGTGTTAATGGCTTCATAGGTACATATCTTTATGTGTAAACACTAGTGATGTCTGCAGTCAAATGGAGAAATTCCAACCTTTTATACCACAATAATGAAGCTTATATACAATGCTTTTAGTCGACATTTTAGGCGGAATCCCAACATGGGTTTGTTTCATGGTAAGCGAACTTTTAGAATATTTCTACCACTTATTAATGTATAAAGTCCTTAATGTTATCAATTGTCTTGCCCACTCTTCTAATACATTGACCGTCGGTAAGTGTGTTTGTGCGTGATAGTGCGGTCGCGTGTGTGTGTGAGAGAGAGAGAGAGAGAGAGAGAGAGAGAGAGAGAGAGAGAGAGAGAGAGAGAGAGAGAGAGAGAGAGAGAGAGAGAGCTGGGACGGACGGAAAGAAGAGATTGCTATTATTTCATGAACTACTCTCAATCAATGTACACACTGTGAGCACAATCAGGCCAGGAGAATGTTCACAATCACACACTACGCCGGCTTGTGATTGTTCTGATATGCACTCTAACAGCAAAAACATCATTCTTACTGACTTAGGAAAGTGTACAACTTACGGAGAAGTTCATTTCTACAGGTGTCTAAGTTGACAAATTTCAAAGCATTTTAGACCCCCACCTCACCCCGCTGAATATGTCTTGACCATTCTCGTAATATTGTATTCCATCTCACAACACTTGTCCATCTATCATACAATCATTCGGACATGTTACTGAGCAATGCCATTACGAATCTCACGAAAACACTTAAGGTAGACTTTTTGTGAAACAACCAATACACATATGAGGAAAGAAGTTGAGAGAAAGTATTGTAGGTATTTGTGGCGAAGATTTTTTTTTCTCGTAGAAGAATATCAATAAAAAGCTGGTGATGGAATATGAGAGAAATAGTATTCCAGCTACATTTGACGAACATTTTCTTCTAAAGAGAATGCCAGGCTATTATTTGAATGGGCATGTAACATGTCTTTGTTAAGATATAACCTTCGAGATATTTGTATTTTCATTTACCCATGAACCCTTAGGCGTGAATGTTTGATTAAACACCGGGGGAAATTGGGCAACTAGTATCTTTTTAAGACACGAGTTATATATATACGTTTTATATATGATACTACATGTATTATCTCTCACTTTCTGAACGATTTTAGCGAATTTGTAAACTCCTGAGTTTAACGCTAACATGCTACATTAACAATGTTTGATTAAGAACACCAAGTAGTATATTGGTATCAGCAATCTATAAGTTTACTATCGCTGCGTGCGTCTGACACTCACAAAATACCGTAGATGATAGCACCGTATCGATCGGACACAGTTGTAAGCGTTCGGAAATGAATTTCTGAAGGAGTATTGGTCTAACTGTACCGTATATTCTACCAAAGAAAATACTTTCTTCAAATATTCCTCAGAGCGCATTTTGCTTTTTAATTATATATATATATATATATATATATATATATATATATATATATATATATTATATATATATATATATATATATATATATATATATATATATATATAATATATATATATATATACACACACATATATATATATATATATATATATATATATATATATATATATATATATATATATATATATATATATATATATATATATATATATATATATATATATATATTGAAAATGTGAGCTTTTTGTTAATGGGAGAATGACGGGATTTCCTATTGAATATTTAAAAACATCGTTTTTTCTTTTTATTTAATTTGCAGTAGCAGTAGTTTGAGAGGTTCAATAGGAGAACATGTATCAATAATGATATTCAAATCACAGAAGTCTGTCTTATCAACTGAATAAAAAAGTAATGATATCTAGAATGTGAGTTGTAAAACTCATTTCACATAATTCATAGATAAAAGTATTTCTTTTAATTTAGCATAGAAAAACGTACGGAGGAGTTCGATATTTACGTCAAGTTTGATGCAATCCTGTATAAGCCGAGTGCGACTGCTTTGACATTGCGAAAATATGATAAGATAGAAATAAAAGCAATATACATGTATCAAAAATATTTCAAGGAAAAGTATCTATGAGAAAGTGTCATACTTTTCATTCAAAGATGTCTTTGACTCCAACAGGGTGTTCATGCTATTTGCATCAACGTCATGCAGACGGCTTGGCGAGTTCTATAGCGGGTTGGGTTGTGAGTTACACATAACAGTAATCCTCTACAAGTCCAGAGAAGCAAGTGTTTATATAAGGTATCACAGCTGTGCAAAATGTGTCTTTTTAAGTCCTGCGATTGTTTACTATAGAAAGGAAAAACACGGCTGTATTTGTCCGTGCAGTTGTAATTGCGGGTCTTTGCCCTGGTAGAAGTTTGTGAACACTTGAGGGAAGCCATGCATTTGGTATGTTGACATACCCCCATAGTGAAACCCTTTATCCATCCTCAGCAACCCTGGGTCCTCACTGGGCATGAGTGGGGTATCGTGGTAGGGTGGAGAGGCGGCCGCTGAGGGTTCCAGGCACATTGGGTTTGCCATTCGTTGGAACTGTTCGTGAGGGGTGCTCAGGGTAGTGGTATCGAAAACGGGTGACCAAGGGGTGACGGCAGGGTGCTGCTCGGTTGTGTCGGGGTGTGAAAGGGGGCTCACCGTGCCCGTCGAGCAAGGGGTGGCGCTAGAGTTACGGGTATGATCCTCCTCCCAAGACCCCGATAAGATCTCGTTCAGGTCGTGCTGTCCGTAGAGCGGATCTAATCCATGATCCTGTGTTATAATCTCCGTGTTTCCCGTAAACCTGAGGCTGTGCAACATGGAGACAGTCCGCCATCTCTCCAACCTCCTTCTCCGAGGGTAGCTGGGCGGGTTCACGAAAAAACGATGGGGGTAACTTGCGTTTTCTTAAGGGCACCTTGGTACCCGAACACCCTCTGCTATGTGCATTATCGGCGCAGCAGCGTTCGTGAAGTGTTCTCGGGTCAAACAATGCCTGCAGTGATTTGTTCTGTATCCCAGATCCTGCACCTTCTTTTTTGTGACTCTTATTTCCGCCGCTAGGTGGCGTTGGATAAGGGTTCTCACTGATTTTGTAGTCATTGCTCTTATTCGAGGATCCGCCAGCCTTTTTGAGCTGCTTTTGTAGGTACTTTCGGTGATTTACTTTGCGCTTTGATTTGACCGGTTTGTCTAGTGCGAGCTTTATATTGCTTGAGGCCATATCCACAAAGTTGACCAAGCTGTTCGTTGTTTCTTCTGCCATCATGGGATGAAATTGAACCATTGTAGACATTTTCCTCCAATATTTATACACCGTTCATTATATTTGACACAATCCGCAAATGTTTGGCACAATCCTATTGTGTGTTATCTGAGAAACGTCATATAGGTGGCGCCACCAGTAATCCAGTTAGTAGAGCGTGTTTTTCTGATAAGAAGATTGAGTTATCAATGAGGATGTGTCGCCTGCAGTTAGCCGAATAAAAAGATGTCTGCGTTTCTTCACGACGACTGGAAAGTGTAGAATACAGATGCTCTTCTACGAGTCGATCTGCAATGACGCGTTAGACTGAACAGATTGTTCGGTCTTGTTTCCGTGTTTTTTGTTTTCTTCCTGAAGATGCAATCTGATCCTTCAAGATGGCGCATTCATCCTTCCTGTTTGGCCTGCAAGAGAGAAGTGAGGATTAGCAATATGTTAGCACTAGAAACCCCACTGATCTATTACACGCTACCAAAGAAACTCAAAATCACAATCTAATGGTTGAGAGGCCGGCCAGGCACGTTGAGGAGCACACATGTAAATGTGGTCTTCGCCAAGGGCGCCTTTTTGACCTTCCCTTTTCCTACACCCTTTCCTGAAAACAAGATGGCGCTGACGGGGACCTGTACCATGGTTACCGCGCAAGTGATTTTGACTAGATTTGGGGTGAGGACATTTGATGTGTTTTCTACTGCGCTGAATGGGGGGCTTTTATAAACCAAATGCTATTGACGCTCGGGGGATTGTCGGTAGTGAGAATATTATGACACCAATGAAGATCAATTACTGAGCGCACAATGGGCTCATTTGACGTGCTGCGTCAAGGGTTTTGTGAGCCGTTGGCCGCCTGGTTACTAACGGGCCCCTGAGTGACTTACGTTGATAGATGGTACGAAAACCATGAATGAGAGAAGATGCAGCTGTGCGGGGGCGACCCAAGGGGATTCCGAAAACCCCTCATGGGAACCCCTTTGCTTTTAAAGGGTTGAAAACCAAACATGAGTAATCTAAAGACAACGGTAAACAGAGTGATATTCAATAGGGAAGTTGTAGGTTCACTTTGAGTAGCGAATTCAAATACATGCTTGCAATAGGGATAACTTCTTTTCCATGAAAAAGCGTCAGAATTATATTTTACAAAATGTCTCTGTGTGGATATATACAATTTTGGTCTTGATGGCACTACTAAGCCTGAGCCGCCAGGGTAGAGTACATTAGTAATCTGTCAAAGAACGCCATCCCCATATATGAACAGAGGAACACAACTTTAACTTAGGTATATATTGGCAAAAAGGGTGCACCAGGGCATGCATGGATGGAAATTACTCAATTTACGATGCACCTAACTTATTCAATGCCAGACAAAGTAATTTTATGTCTCATATCTATTGCTCTTTACTGATAACTTTATTGAAAGCTATAAACCAAAGTTAATATATGCTTAGCACATTTCGTCCTGTACATATTGTTCAATACTCTATCGCTTGTAAAATATTACTAGTATGTGATGGAAATGAATAAAACAAAATGTTTTTAAGAATTAAAAGGTTTATTCCATCACTAATAATGCCACTTTTTCTCTAAATTGCATCTATGCAACCCAGCACCTTAATCTGATACAGAACGTATTACAATGACCAATCGAAACTTTAAATAATATTCGATATATTAATTTATAACTGTGAGGTCGAAATATAATTCACTTGCAAAAGGAAAATTGGCTGAAGAATCCTTGTTGTATGTGTGAAAATGAGTAAGAATTAGATGCTCTAGATTTGACTGAAATCCGTTACCCATACGAAACCCATTTATCTACATCGTTATTCGGTCTTTAATTGAAGTTTGAATTATATACATAAACACTTACAATTGTTCACCAGTTTACTTTTCTTTTCCCTAAATTGTCTATCACTTATCTGTACAGAGAGTATATTATGAATAGATCTAAATAGATTTTCCTGTAGGAAATGTTTGTAAAGTGCAGTCAAATGTTTATATCAAGGTCTAGACATGCAAGTTTAGACCAATCTCTACATATGGACCTCTGAGATATGGGCTCCTCCAACAGAAAGTACGGTTGTCTATCCCAAGTTTATTATTCATACAAAACCTCAGAGATGTGCATAACTTCGGTTAATGAGCATAGGTTCTTGATAGCATTATATCATGCTGCATTACAACGTTAGAAAACCGAAATAAAAAGATATTGGATAAGCTATCAATACTTGTTGAATGTCTTTGCTAAAACAGTGTGTTCTTCTCTGTTTAAAGAGACGATACGACATTGGCTTGAAGTTCGAGTTTTTTTCAGGATGATCGCTTTTATACAAAATGAAGAATAGTGACAATTCGATAATAAAGATAGTAATCTACCTTTGAAGCATTCGAAATTCCTCTAAATAATGGGTTTATGCAAACATTTACATTTTCCCTTGCCGTTTACCTGATTAAAAATGTTAGTATTACATCTTAAACTCATTGCTGTGTCCCTGTTCCATTGACACTACTTAACCCTTAACATGTCAGGAAAACCACACGTTTACTTCCAGAAAAATGTTGCGATAAAAATGATTTCAAATCCGTCGCACGTTTGGAAAAAAATATGACTCTGACGAGTTTATGCAGCTGAGAGTAATAACATATTACTGTGATACTTCTGAGATGTTAACATTTGGGCAAACGGCTTCACATTCGGAGATGTTCACATCTCAGAGGTATTTTCTCAATGTTATCAGGAACAAATTAGACTTGCCAAAAATTTTCTCAAAAGGTTTACACATTTCAGACGGTTTTCAGATTGTAAGGTTTTCATGTATTCTCATGATCGCTTTACAAAATCGCGGACATGCGGAGGTCTTAAAAAAAGACCCCTTCTTCCGCGAAATACGTAACGCGGTGCGGCCCCCCTCTGTACCTGAATGCCCCCCCCCCCCCCCCCCCGGGATTCCATGCCAATCAGAGACTCGGAAGTCGCACCTGAGCCAGGTAAGTGATGACTAATTAGTCCACCTATTCTCCAAGTGTTTCCTGCGTCTACATCAAAGCTGTTAATATCCCAAACGTTTATAAAGTGTCTTCACTCACCTGTCTTATTTGGTGTTTTTCGTTGGATGCTTGCTAGGAGACGTAAGGTGTTTGAGTCCTTTGAGAAGTACGTCTAATGAAACTATTAAAGAAATACGAGATGCTGCGTACACTCTTCACTTATCTAGAACACACTGCCTTATGGATCCGCTCCCAGGGCGTACCAAATAGCACCCATACTTACTCCACTTCATTCATGATATCATGGGAAGAAAGATTGCCAGTGATCCTAATGCGCATGCTCAGGCACGCCCCCTTTTGAGTGGCAGCAGACAAACAGAGTGACATTGATGACAATAGTGGTTATTTGTATGCGCCGTGACCCCTTTAATTATACCCGTGTCAGCATCCGCACGTCTGTCGTCTGCATCTCGGAAACAACCGCGATTAAATCCAAGAAAATTTAACACAGTGATTGTCTTAAGATGCTGAAACGTCCACTTTGTGTGTCACTTGCAGGCGCAGACGAAAAGCTGCGATTTTGGCGGGTACTTATGGTGTCAGCCGTCAAATTGGTTGATGACACGGGGGTATGGTGTCAGTGCATTGAGCCGCGCAACCCTGCTAATGCTATTATACCCACCCTGTTGCGCACCAATGGCCTTCCTTCACTCCGCTTGGATCATCGTTTTACGCTTGTTTGACTCGAGATAAGACTGAAAGCCAGATTTTCACGCTGATGCCAGATTTCTCATTTAACAAGTCATAAACTTCTTCAACAGGAAACACGCTTCCCTGCCGACATGTTAGATTCCATTATAGGAATAAAAATGTGCTCCTCTTTTTACTTAAATATATAGTATCTGGAAAGTAGGTGTTGTTCGACAGTCTTGTTAAATTTGTCCAGTAGAAAGCACGCATATATACATACACACATACATATGTATACACACACACACATACATACATACAAATATATATATACATATATATATATATATATATATATGTGTGTGTGTGTGTATAGATATAGATTGTGTGTATAGATATAGATAGATAGATATAGACGTTGACGAATGTGTGCAATGAGATACAGTACTTTTAGGAAATAAGAATGCATCATGAACACCTCTGCTGCCATATCAAGACTTTCATGTTAATTGTCTGCGGTACAAAATGAACCAAAAGTGTGAAGAGTTAGAACTAGAAGTCGTTATCTTAACCCCGGGGGGGGGGGGGGGGGGGGGGGGGGTGGGGGGGCACCCGCGTTACGTATTTCGCGGAAGAAGGGGTCTTTTTAAGACCTCCGCATGTCGGATATTTTGTAAAAGAAGGGTACTTTTTTGAACACAGGTACGAAGTATAGGGGGTGAAAATCCCCTTACAATCCACGAAACATACGCGGCTCTGACGCCGAGTGACTCCCGAAGTGACTGGGTTTACGAGTCTGCTGCCGCCACTTGCTGCCGCTAAACACGCAGAGGATTATAAAATCTAAAGTTAAAATACATGTTCCCGTTCATCCAATGTCAGTATTTTGATAAAATAAGGGGTGTTTATTTACTGGAAAAAGTCAGCGTTTTCATTAAAATAAGGTTGCTTTTTTGAACAGAAATCAGTGCTTTGGGGATATTTTTAAATTTTGATAACGAGCGTATGCGCCCCCTCTGTACCTGAGTGCCCCCCCCCCCCCCCGGATCTTAACATAAGCTATGATTAGAGTGAAGGTCCTACGGATGGTGTTGAGAGCGACCTAGGGTATACTGAGCATAGAGCAGAGAATTGAAAATAATAACAAGTAACGGATACCATAAAACAAAAGTCCACCTCTAGTTTAGTTGGTCATCTACTCTTAGTGTTAATTGACACGAAATTAGTGTCAGCCGAGATTGTGCATTACCTTTGGTAAACATAACTTTCTGAAAAAAACGCCACGCCACAATCCCGTGAAACATGTACAATCTTAACTACCATAGTACAAACATTGAAGGTTCACTTGTGTTCGCTTCGCCATTAACTTGTAACAAATAGTGGAAAATGTATTTAAGCCCAAAAGCAGCAGCATCCCCTATCTCTGGTAATACTTTAATTAGCCCATGATGAGTATCAGACAGCTGATAATATCAACTGAGTGTGTTAAAAGCTCATGGCCTACTTTACCTTATCTACAAGTATTGTCTAAACACTCACTTGTCAGCTTGCTTGGTTTACTTTGACTTTCTCTGATCTTTCCGAGATTGATTGTTCAAGAGGTGTCTTATTTTCCAGGAGATTAAGTATTGTTTGTCGCACACGTACACATAGGAATCGGTCATAAATGGACCCGATCGTAGTACAGTGAAACCTCCTATAAATGTGAACTCCTGTTGTAAACACATTTTCGGAGCCAATGCATAGTGAGAGGGACCACTTCCTAGTGTGAAAAAAAACATATTCTAAGGTTTTAAATTCTCAAAGGTTTCAGTGTGTATGTATATTTACTGACTAATTTTCATTACAAAATTAACATCCACATATAATAAATACAATATGTAACAAAAAAATAGTTACAATATAACAATGAAAAACCGGTTATGATATTTACCACCCTTTCACATAAGATACTATGAACGATAATTCAGAATGTAATTTTTAGTATGGTATGTGAATGAGGCAGAGCTACCTCGCAAATGACCAATACATTCTTATAACCTGTAAATCAAAACATAAGTTATTATTTTCATTGCTAGCCTAAACCACCCCACCCCAAATCACTGAAAGGTGTCTAATTCTATACTTCCTAAAACCATTGTTGTCTTCTCAAAGCTTAAAAACCCACAGTCATCATAGTTTTTGTTAAGCTATATAGCCGTTTCAGGTATGACATATATATATATATATATATATATATATATATATATATATATATATATATATATATATATATATATATATATATATATATATATATATATATATATATTAGTGTGTGTATATATATATATATATACATATATATATATATATATATATATATATATATATATATATATATATATATATATATATATTTATATATATATATATATATATATATATATATATATATATATATTGGTGTGTATATATATATATATTTATATATATATATATATATATATATATATATATATATTTGTGTGTATATATATATATATATATATATATATATATATATATATATATATATATATATATATATATATATATATATATATATATATATATATTCAGGAGTGATCTTCCCCCTCTCTACAGGTAGCGCTGGTTGATGATGTGAAGCCGCACACCTGTTAAGAATGAGGAGCTAATCTAAAGCACAATGCGGCCACTAACGTAATGAATTCACCGTATAAACAGCGGAATAAGTGCAATTTCCTATCAATGGTGGGCGGGCGGGACGTGATAAATTTGAAGGGGTAAATTTAACTTGTGAAGTGTGGGATGGTCTTCAAACCACGAGGAACCGGCGCCTTAATATAGGTTTTAAGTTTAAAGAAATGAAAAAGGTGTATCATACCATGTTTGTGTCTTCAGATTTTATCTTAAAGATATGAATAGATGAAGTCTGGTTTGAATATTGTCGAGGAAATCATGGGTGGTAATTACAGTGAAAGGGTTAATGCAAACCCCAAGTATATAGGAGCAGACGACACTTCAGATTTTAAGCAGACGATCAGGTGTCACATTATAGAGAGGCCCATATGTTGACACAAGTAGGCCAGATTAGTTACACCAATGCCGCGATTGGAAGTCTAAATTAGCCAGTCCTTTAGATTGTGGCGGGGATAACATTTCTAAGCTGATGATAATATATCTGAGCCGGTTTATACTAACCCATTTATATACAAACACTTGCAACTTAAGATAACATCGGAAATGTTTTGAATTTGAAGGTATAATGGCAAGTCTATATGCAGAAGAATGATTTGACGAAAGGGGAACGTAACTTCCATTGAGATACGTATCAAAATACACGATGGTTATAGATTTTCCATTTATATATACTATTCAAAAGTCCTGGTTGTTACACTGGGACTCTTATATACTTTAGGAGAAAGCTACCGGTTATTATCATAATTGTCAATCACAGTATCGTTCAATTTCAGAAGTTAAGATTGGAACTTGTGTTGTTAAGCAAAAGAAAAAGGTCCAACATTAGTTTATTCATTATACAAAAATTGAAAATGTACCAAAACGTTATTTTATTGCATGAAAATTAATACGTGATTTAATTTTTCTGAAGTCTCATTCCTTGAATATGTTTGCAGTTACATATCAGACCAGAAACCACATAATATATTATATATATATACATATATATATATATATATATATATATATATATATATATATATATATATATATATATATATATATATATATATATATATATATATATATATATATATATATATATATATATAGACACACACACACATTAAACAACGTTGAACACACCCTTCACCCTAAGGCTTGTGATTTTTTGCAATGTTATGATTGATGAAACAACTTATCAGTTGAGCATTTCGTAATTCTATAAGGGAACTGGATGAAATATTCTTTGCGGAGAAAAAATATTTATAATAATCAAACAGGAAACTGTTTACTAAAACATGTCAGCTGTAAAAGTGAATGTTTTAGTAACCCAAAGTATAAATTATTAAAATGAAATTGGGTATTTAAATAGAAAAAGGTGTACCTAATGATACCAATCTAAATCTGATATGTACGGACATGAAGAAGAATGTGCATGACTTTAATTCATTCCATATCGCCCTATTCATAATTATAAAATAAGTTGATGAACTATGTTTCTATACTATACTATACAGAAGAAATATCACCAGTGGAAGTGACGGATCTTAGAGTGTTTGATGACAACTCAATATCGATTTGTAGATGTATGAAAACGTAGGCAATAAAGCGAAAGTAAGCAAAAATGAATATCATATCTTAATGTAAATGAAAAAAATAATGAAAAAACCTCTTTTTTCACCCTTTCTTAGATATTAAGATTAACACTTTATGGGTGAGGATATTTACATCAGAGACATAAATATCTATACAAGTTCCCTGTTTAAATGCAGTTGAAGCACACCGTATTTTATAACGCTGAGAATGTTTATCATATAGTAACTCAAATGAGGAAGAGGCAATTTTTAATGTCACTTGAGAATGTTTTAAATTGCTAAAATCCTTGGTACTTTCTAAAGCTTATCGATACAATTTCCTGAAATATATGCACGCCCCCTATCTTCTTAACGTTCAATGGCTGTATCTTTAATGTACTTTTATGTCGTTTCCCGCCAAAATGGTTTGCAGATTTACGGGTTGGGACCCTCATCAAGTCATTCCCCGTGGAGTAGCCATTTTCGTACAATTTTCTGCTAACTTCTGTCGATTTCACGGCCAGTGGTTAACATTCAATAAAATCTGGTCCTGTGGTATTTTGGCGTGAATTGGTCGTCGTGGGTCAAAGAACATGGCGGCTTTTCTGTTGTGGCTGCAGACAATCACCTCTGATCCCACTTGGCCGCACTTCCTGTCCGCCATTATCTCTCAACACCTGCCTTCAAAGACTGACCATAAATTTAAAAGCGCCATTCAATCATAGGATTTATGCCAAAAAGTTTTGGAGTGTGAGAAAATTATCTCGGATTTACGTTGATAAATAGATAAGCCATGTATTCTTTATTAACTGTTTTAAAAAGGGCTTTCTCCCAGTACGTGAAAGAGCTACAAAACACTTTCAAAATCCAGCAGAACCATAAAGTACTTTATTTGGAACGTTCAAAATTTTCAACCAATATATAGAGTCGAGTAGATATCAGATTTACCTGGTGTAATCTAAAACTTAACGGTATAAGGTTGTCTTCGATATTTTTCTTTATATAGCTATCTGAAATTGGATTTCCCGTTGAAAAATTTTATAAATACAGATTTGTAGATTTTAGATTTCCGTGAGCTGGCTTGGTTGCTATGTAAACGTGTGGCGCTGTGACGCTTTTTTGTATGGATACTTTGCATGGATAATAAGATCCCTTGGGCCCGGCAAAGATTAGTTGGGACTTTTGTTCAATAATAATCGAAATGTTAACTCTCATGTAAATCAAGTTTCTACAAAACTCATTAAAAATTATTAACTAATGAAACCATTGAAATGAATATTCTTGTGTATTTTCAATCACTTATTAAGATGAACTTGTTAACAATATAATTCTATCAGAAACACATTCTTGGAGTAAATTTTATTGAGTCACACTTTCTAAAATGTGCTAGTATGCAAAACTATCCTACAAGAAGTTGGAAAAGTCACATCCGAGAGAGGATTGTAGGTAGGCAATCATAGTCTTTTTGCACCTTTAGATTCCTTTGGCCGAAAAAGGCATTGGGCCTAAGTAGAACATATTGAGTTACGCCTTTTGGCATGTCTTTTGCAATACATGTGTGTTCTTTCGTCGATACTATATCTAGAGACTAATACAGTATTGAGAGAAGGGAAAATAAGATACAATGAATGTCTTAGAATATCCTAAGGACATCGCTTTGTTGAAACAGCAGAAATCAATGGAACATTTGAAATGCATATTTTCATGATATTTATTCTTGTCTAAACTTGGCAAACACATCTTAGAAGGAACACTGGCCTTTTTTCAAAAATTCCCACTGTCGCCCACGACGTTTTTTCTACAAGACTTCGCCCAATGTACACAAACAAATCTTAGGGAAAATAGGCAAACTTATAAGAAAGTCTCTCTTCCGCACGACACGACGGTATTTCGTCCTATCCGCACATTGACAAGTTCCTTGAGATGGTCATTGGAACTTGAAAGGGTCCAGGGAACGACTATTGTCCGATGGTAAAAGGTTTGACTAGTTGCCAAATGGTCTCTAACACATTCAAGCCCGTAACACCTTAAACAGCAAGACTATTTTGGCGATATCTGTTTGACCAGAACATTTTTCAAAAATATTTGAAAGGGAAATGCTCCGAAGAACCAGACATTCAACTTTTCTGTAAGAATTAATTGAATCTATGATTTAGTCCAAAGTTATTTTGAAAAGTAGTACAGGTCCAGACGACATTTTCCACTCTAAATGCATGGATGGGTTAACCCTCTCCCTGGGAGATAATTGGTCAGCAAGCCAAGAATCCACCGGCCACTCCAACCATGTTTCCACATAACTAAATGATTCTTTTCTTTAGATAAAAGAGGGAGTTGACATGGACTGGTAACCCATGTTGACTCACAAATAGAAACAAAAGCAGGAGTCAATTGAGGGCGTGCACGAACACTCCACAGATGCTGTAGACCTTTCATTAAAGTCAGTCTTAACGCAACTTGTTAAGAGCTAAGGGGAAGGGGATGTCCATGTAGACCAAATCGTTGTTAGGGCTAGTAAGAATGTACTTCTTATGTACGACTATGTGTTAACGCATCTGTCAGGATAAAAGGTTACTTTAACAATTTCTGTAGTTGGTTTGCTCAATTCCGACCCATTTAAAGTTGTTATATATTGTTCGATGTATTTCATACTTATTGGGGAGATTTTACTGAGATTTGAAGATAAATGGTGTTGTTAAGAATATTTGCGTGGGCAGGTCATCTGTTGATTCTTATTGTATCCACGAAGCGATATCATTAATGATAACTTTCTGATGAAAGCATCGTAGGAATCTTTTAGGAGTTTTTACAAAAATTAGAACGTTACCAGAACGCCAACCTTTTGTCATTTTTGCCAAGTTATGTCACATTTCCAATTCAAACGATTCATAAAGTGCAGACAACACTTCCAATGGAAACTCTAGGTATAAATGAGTCAAATTAGTCAAATATAGAAACATGCTACCAAATGGAGGATCAAAACATCCTAGTGGTCAGTTTTTGTACGAAGGGAACATTGATGGGGCTTAATTTAGCAGTCTCCTAGTCAAAAGCGGACGTTCTGATACCTATCAACCGAAGCTGGCTAGGGCATTTTTAAATATGTTTTTCAACCATGAGTTGCACTGCATACTTAGTGAATGGAATGAAGCCAGGGATTTAGGACACTCATGCGAGAAACACTTATATGTTTTTCAAGCTGCGATACAAATTATAAACTGATAATTCAACTAAAGTACATACCGGCAATAGTATCGTGTGCAGATATTAAGGTGGCTTAAATCCAAGATTAATTTGTGAATATAGGACCATTTTGATATCTTTACATATTTCAAAGCCTACACCTTTTTTATCATAATACAAACAATTGTGACTGTCAAGGCCATAACTGAACAGAGTAAGGGAGCCAATTTAACGTGGCCTCCCAGAGGCTTGCACACAGATAGTAAATGCTTTGCACGTTTTATACATAAATTGAATTTCACCAAGTTTAGCTTTGAACATGCATTTCGAATATAAAATGTTGTCACTCTAAATTTGGCATATTAATAAAATTATGGATGGAAGAGTTTCACATTCATTTCCAATTTTGACATTGCTCCAAAGTGATGCAATTTAGAAGTTAAAAAGTACACCCTTCTCTCATGTCTGACCAAAATTCATAAAGAAATAGTTAACAAGTTAATTTTAATGGATCAAAAGTTTGAAAAAATATAATATCCTTCCCTCCATTATGACCTTTTCTCTAAATTTATGAAATCTTATTGCCCCCGATCTATAATTGAGGATTGAAACACGTTGCATGCTTTTTTCCGTTCTTTACCCCAAAAATTTTATCACCTGCTGTCAGGATACTTTTGTGAGGGCTAATGTATTTCCAATCAAAGGAACTTTCAGGCAATGCATATTTTGTATAGACAGAAATGTCATATAAAAGCAGGATAGAGGAAAAACTGAATGAAAGAAATTAACTCCATAAGCTTTGTTCAGATGGTTATCGAAAATATTTGCCTTCTTGAGCTATGGACGAAAGTAGCCTTGGCATTGGAAGGTCTAAAGATATTCAAAATTCAGAAAAATGAATTAAACCATAATACAATAAAATCATGTTTTTATCGTCTAATATTTTTCATTCAAGAAACGTTCAATTCTTCTTCACATTCACATTTTCCTGTATGATATAATTTGTGGGAATGTGTACATGGAAAACAGTGCAACCTTGCTTGTTCATACATAAGTCGTCCGGCAACATCAACAATGTGTTAAACATGTTGGGACAATGCGGTAGGTGGGATAAACTACCTGCAGAGAACTATCATCTCTAATTCGAGAATTTTACTCGTTATACATCAATACATTGCCAAAAGGTGTATGTGAATACGGCGTTTACCGTTTTTTTAAATGTTTGGTTTAACGAACCTCACTTATTTAATGCATATATACAACTGGAGATTGCTGCATGCGGTCTGGAACTATACCGGTATTGGTCCTCTCAGATACGGTGCTACACTTCACGTTACCTTTAGGAATCAACTATTAAATCACTTTAATAAGTACCTTAATCCGGTATCCGTCATGAAGTCACGAATCCCGCACGTTCCACACTTTACACGCAGTCCTCGCGAGGCGGTCTTGTTTTTAAAGAGCGAGTGTTTGTTGTTTATTTGCAGACTACTTGAGTGGGAAGTGTGACATGGAGACGACGAGTGTTATGTCTATCCTCAGTCAACATGTAGTTTGGTTTGGCTGGAGGAAGAGTACTACACTTTCTGTTGACTTGGGGCATATTTCTATCGCCCTTACTCGTATCCACTAGAATCCGGCGACAAAAAACTAATGCATCATGCGTTTAGAGGCGACACGTAGGGCAAACAGAGAAGAGCAGGTACCGCCCGGGAGAGAAAGGATTACAAAATACCACGGCCAGGGGTGCCGTGTAGAGGGTTGATGTCTCTGTTCAGGGCAAAAACACACTAGCTCGGATGGAATTAGAAGCTAGTTACTTGTTAAGAATTTCGGTCTAGGATTAGCCGCAAACACTGTAACAACTAGTAGTAGTAGTAGTAGTAGTTCATATATATATATATATATATATATATATATATATATATATATATATATATATATATATATATATATATATATATATATATATATATATATATATATATATATATATATATATATATACATATATATATATACACATATATATATATATACACATATATATATATATACACATATATATATATATACATATATATATATATTATACATATATATATATATATATATATATATATATATATATATATATATATATATATATATATATATATATAATATATATATATATATATATATATATATATATATGTATGTATGTATGTATGTATGTATGTGTGTGTGTGTGTGTGTGTGTGTGTGTGTATAAGCAATAACATTTTTCTCGTAATTGTAAGGCTATTGGCTATTCTTTTTTCTGATATCTGTTCCACTGATATCTATGTCCATTTTGTTTGAACATCTTGCATGGCACAATCCGCTTTACAGTTTCAGCTTTGAGATGGGTTGGTGCATGCAAACATTCATCCATGTTTAGATATATAGTGCAAACACTTTCTGGAACGATAACATCGACGTTTATATATCAGTATCACACTTGTAGAACCATGAGCAAAACTCAAATTTGAAATAATATCCCAGCCACTGAAATATCCGTTATCTCAAGAAACATAGTTATGATAGTTCACATTTTCAATTTCAAATTTGCTCGGGAAAATAAAACTTAATTTAACTCCCTGTCTGCAAGGCATCTTAATAACCATCTAAAATCTGTTTTGTGGGAATAACCTTCATGATAGTATCAAAATTGGAATAAGTTTATAAAAGTAATCTGGGAAAATGTTTCCTTTCCTTTCCTTTCGAAATATCAGCCTTATTAATGAGATATGCTATAGGTCGTTTAATTGCTGCTTTTATGATTATGACCGTCTCGTA
>OZ012690.1:39781005-39804571 GCA_963942565.1 Maea johnstoni
TTATGAATTCATGTTTCAAGATCCCCACTGATTGCCATGGCACCATGGCGACACCATAGCAACCAGACATCATAAGTTAGGAAAGTTATGTAGCTACACTGTTAATTTCAAGAGAGCACACTTCAAAATGAAGAAAAAATAAAGTGGTGTAATATGTATATTGTACAGCCTCAAAATAGCCTCATTTTGAAATGATAGAATTGCTATAGTTATAATCCTATAAATAGAATCTCCTCCTAGCACAGGGAGTCCCCCTCAGCACAGTGTACTAGTGTATTTATACAGGTTCAGCATATGATATTTACAACATTTTCTTGTACCTGATGTCAGTTTCAGCAAAACAAAGGTAACCCATTCATCCCCAGATTCATGCACACTGGTTTCCTGACACTCACTGTATAACTGGTATTTTTAAAGGCATTTAATTTTTGCTATTTTCACCCTACCTATGATATCGCCAAAATAACATCCTTCAAATAAATATCTAGATAGTAATAAAAATATGGTTTGAATGCTAGAATGTGCGAATTTAAAGTAGCACAAATACCCCCTAGCATGGCTGTAAAGCGAAATTTTTAGCACTCCAAATTATTCGCATAGGGAATTTACAATATGTCTGACACAAACAAAACTATCTTGATAAAAAAGTATGATAAAGAAAATATTTCATTGAAATCTGTTGTTCCTGTTGGGTTAAACAATCACTTTTCAAATATTTTTCAAATAGCACATGCTTTTCTGAGTTATATCTAAAATTGTTAGAGGGTGTGTACACTCAGGCTGCTAATGTAAGCATTTTCTTTTCAACTCATCATAAATATTACTTTAAAGCTGTTATTGATATATACTTAAAAACAATGTTTTTCAAACATTTTCTAATTTCATACTGGTCAAGTAAGCTGTGAAATCTGGGAATGATTAGGTTAATCTCAAAGTTAGCATATAAAATTAGCACAGAGTAATCTCCAGATCCCATAACACTAAAAATACCACACAATAGAAATAATACAGTCATGGATCAGATCTTGAGATACGAGTATTTCTTTGAGCCAACACACCCAGATTCTATGTACAAAAACATATTTCAACAAACTTATAACTACTTACAATATTCTAGGCAGTTTTCGCTCATTGAATAGCATTTTTGGAGTTCTACTTCATGAATTTTTGATCATGATAATTATAATCTCTGTCTAGTGCCCTTTCTAAATGGAGCTGGAAATACAAGGCTTTCATAGGATGATATTGAGAAAACGCCAGAATTCCTATGAAGTCCCAGCTACATTTGGCAAGGGTTTATGAGGTTGTTCAGTTGGGCCACAATAGGCCTGTATTTTCACAACCTAAACATTAAATAAAGTAAATTCAATTTCAGTATATCTCCAAAAATATGCCAAAAATCCTGGTGCAAATGAGAAAAGAAATAGTAAAAATAAATAACTTCATTAAGAATAACTTAATAACAAATTTGGTAATTTTAACGAGAGTCATAAGTAAGAATGCAAATTCTCATTGTAGAATTTATGATAGTTCATCAATAATTAAGGACTTTTCATCACCCAATATTACCAGTTAATATCCTGTGGTTGACTATTATGCATAAGTTATAACTGCTGTTATGAGAATCTAGCAGGGATATGTAATTTTATACAATCTCATTAGGTATGTTTACCTGTTAATCAACCCATCCAAGTCAAAAAATGTGATAGACACTTGTGAAACAGAGACATGTTTAGGGAACATGTACATCTAATTCCTTAGTTACTGTCTAAGGTATCATAGATACAGACAACAGTTGGAAGAGTCATTTGTAACCATTGTGATGCTGGGGGCTAATTTGGTCAAAACAAAATGATGCAAAAATGCTAGATAACTAAAACCTGGCATATGGGTACTCATCTGATAGTACTTAACAAGATTGGTTTGATGTATACCAACAAAACAGGGTTTAGGCAGTTTTCTAACAAGTTTGGTTTGCATCATTATGTCTTGAGCAAAATTACACTCAGCATCTAAGGGGTTAAGCATGAAAAGGTTAAACAAAATCACAACTCATTTATTGGCAAAATAGCCCATGTGGCTTCATTCATTCATTTTTTCCGCAATTTCAGAAAATGAAATACATGCACTTGATGCCCAATTTGCAACTTTTCCAATAGCTCTCTCTGGATGAGAAAGTACTTTGGTATGTGTCAAATTTCAGACCACTTAGAGTTTGAATGGACCCTACATATGTTGCCATGGCATCAAAATGTAAGTTAGAATTTGATGTTTATGACCGTAAAAGGTGCATTTTGTATGTGGGATGCCAGCAAGCTTAAAGGTAGCAGATCCACAAAGAGTCAAATTTTTTATCCACTTCAAGTGCTGAAAGGTTGGGATTGTACTAGTGCCAAGGTACGCACAGAGAAAGCCCGCTGAAATGTTGAGCTTTTCTTGCCAGTATGAATGGGTGTCTGACAGTGAAAAACAACTCCCGCCCCATCGTGCGATGACAGATCTTTGTGAATGAAAGGTCCTTCATTCATATCTCTAGTGTCCAGTTGGTCCGAAACAAATGCAAGTATCCCACACACAACCAAGAAACAGTTACAGGTACACCTTAGATATGACGTTTTTTGCATCAGATATAGGCCTACAGTATTTTTTCCTTTAATAGTTTGGGAATATTGTCATAATTTTCAGATTTTCTTTTGGTATTTGTATTTTTTCAAGTGTTTAAGCAAATCATGATTAAAGTTCCCCTTGAAACGTACTGCCTTTTTCCATGGCAAACTTTTGAGAATAACTTTAAGAGTAAAGCATAAACTCACCCCATAATAGAAGGAGGGTTGCTTATTGGCTTCAGACTATCATTTCCATTCTTCCTCTGAAAATTGCTTCAAGAGTTCCTCTTAAAGATTCAGTTAGGATGTAAAAGACGTTGGCAATAACTTAGGAATTAAGAATGATTTTACAATATACGTAAAGGAGAGTTTTGAGAGTGTTCTAATAGATATTTCTCCTTCAAATCTTTTCCCATATATGCTTTCTCCGGCAGGCTGTTTTTGGTGGCTGTAATCATCAATGGGTTATGCTAGACCAAATGTGTGTGCAATGAGCGTGAAAGAGTTATCCCTCACACATGAAATGAATGGAGGATGTTTCACCAATGACTCATCCAACTGTAGTGCATGTATATAGCAGCTGAATCTAGCCAGTAATATGCTACAAGTTAAACAAACCTTTTGATTTCAAGAACAAAATGATTTCAGCCATCCCTGGAACATACAGGTGTTACATAACAGGTATATATACATCTATAAATATAAATACAAGTACCGTATATATATATAAATATATATATATATGTATGTATATATATATATATATATATATATATATATATATATATATATATATATATATATATATATATATATATATATATATATACATATTCATATATATATATATATATTCATATACCTGTGTATATGTATATATAAAGCATGCAAGCCATGACAATATACTTGAAATATATAAGCTCATTCATATTTGTAAGGTCAGAAAATTAACCAAAGCATTTTAAGGAAATTATATAAACTGGAAATGATAATCGAAACCCAACAAACAAACTTTCTTTAATTTTGCTTGTGAATTTATGAATTATTCTGAAACTGTTTTGCAGTCTGATAGTTCTATGCAGGTAAATTATCAAGGAGGTCACTAGTCAACAATAGGTAAATGAGGATAAATTTTCCAATACGCAAAACAGTCTCTGATCTGGCATTTTTTAAATATTCTCTATAATATAATAGTTATTATGGTAGTTATAAGGAAATTACGTACCGGGTAAGTTTAATTTAAATGAGACAATGTGTCTTCATTAAGAATAGGAACAACACCTGTTATTCTGCCACAGAAAAGTATATGATAAATTGTGGAAAATACTTAGATATGTGTTATTAATCATATTCCTATGTTCAGATTCTTTATCAAATGATAGCAGTTTTAATATTGCATAGAAAAAAATGTCCTTTGAAAAAAATATACCCCTATTAAACAAAAAACAAGATAAGTATCTAATTTAACATGATCATTAGCAACACATAAAACGGACTGTTTGGTCAACCGACAAACTCCAACTAATATTCTCTATCAAGCACAAACAATGAAAAACACTGTTCTGCAGTTCATTATTTGGGAGTATAATGTGAAAGACCTATTTCACTCTAATAACTTGCAAAATAATACTGGGATAAAAAAGTACTTTTTAGATTTGATGAAGTCTGGGTAAAAAAACAGCAATGGAACCCAACTGAATAACCTGAATTATCAAGAAACATAGCAATATGGAGATTCAGTTTGATGCAGTTGCTAGACAACCATGTCCTCAAATGGGCATCATCTGCATTCGAGGAGCTTCAAAGTCCGCATGAAAGAACTCAAGATGGCCGCCAGAGTGGTTGCCTGTCTCATTAACATTTTCATATTAGGATCACTAAGGGGCATCCCGGCCGCGACCTCAGCTGCGTTCACCGTTATTGCGTACGCGCTGATAACGTCCTTCACCTTGGCCCCAAGGTTATTCGCCTGTTGAGAGGAGACCATCGTGCTAAGAACACCCTGATATTTATCCACGATTCGTGCCAGTGTATGAATACTGTTATTGACATTGATGGTCAGCTTGTCCTTGCTTTGAGTTGCGCTACTCACCAACAGTTTCGAGTCCGTTACAAATTGCCGCGCTTCGGCAATTAGAGATTCACGATAATTTCTAAACATGTCCTCTGCGGGCATCTGTGAAAGTTGTGACATATTTACCTCGGAGATCAAGAGTTCTGCATCTCTATTAACCTCCTGAAATGCTTTTCTTCCCTCATATGAATGTTCGAGTATTTGGGTTACCTGCGGGCTCGGTAAGTGTTCAGAAAGAGCTGGTGAGCTACCAGACTGACTGTCTGGTCGACCTGTAGTTACACCACTGCCGACCAGCACCGAGTTGCAACCACCATTTTTTTTCAGAACCCCCTGATAATGAGAGCCTTCCGTTCTCGCCACTATCTCATGAACACTTGGGGTGTTAGGGTTTTTCTCTGGAAGAAGAACGGGATCGGGGATTCTCCCTCCAAATCCTGAGTCCTTTGCAGCGGAACTGAGGAAGTTCAGTTCCGAGTCGCTACTTTGATCACTCTCGCCTTCAGTCCCATCCCTGTTTGGCCGAATCGCACGCAACGGTCCTGCCTTCTTAGCAGCTTCCTGAAAAATAAAATTTAAAAAATCAAAACCTTACAGAAGTGATAGGGGAAAGGTACAGCACATCACATTCCAAAGGAAGCTTTCCATATTCCTCCGAATAAACAAATAAGCGCAAGTTAGAAAAAAATCCGCTAGAAGGGGAAATCATCCATTTTGCCGCATCCCACGAGCAGTACCGATCCATGGGCACTATGAGCTTAAACCCTTTGCGCTCTTTTGTCATCTGTATGCCATGTCTGACTGGGCATTTGAGGGATGGCGCGTGTTCAAGCGCTGGAAAATGCGATCAGTATACGGTCTGTACCGGTACCACATGTAAAGGTCCAGAAACAGTTGCGTTTGTGGGGGAGTTTGGTTTAGAAGACCAGAAACTAATGTCTGCTGGATTGCCTTCTCCAACAAGTTTCAGAAAAAAGGGGTGTGTGGTTGTTTGGGGTCTGTGCGCTTATTAGAACGAATACAGTAAGTTCTCTATGAATGAACTAAGAATCTTTCTACTGAGAAAGGATGCTTGTATAACAATATAATCACCTATTTAAGAAAAAGCAGAGTGGAATAACTGTTAAGCAAACATAAAAATGACCACATATATATATATATATATATATATATATATATATATATATATATATATATATATATATATATATATATATATATATATATATATATATATATATATATATATACATATATATTTATATATATGTGTATATATATATATGGAGAGTGCATGCCTGAAGTGATAGAAATAAGCATCTTCATTGTACATGCACACAATTAGTTGAGTACCCCTCCGGATGATGGATGAGTAAATACTAAAATCAAGGTGAAATATTCATACATTTATAGCTATGTCTGTTATTTATGTATGAAACTTTACAAAACTCAATCTTTACTGATTTAATTAAACTTTTCATTTTCATTTGATTTTTAACGTAAAACTAACAAAATATTGATATAAAGATTATAATGTTAATCTTGTATTAGTTAGTTTTATATATATATGTTAGTTTTATATTTGATTGAAAAATAATTCAGAATTCACATAAAAATGTATTGAAAAACATTTATTCTCATATCTGATACAGGAATCAAGGCCATTTGACTGCCATTTCATGAAGAGGAGAGGTATAGCATTGAAATAATTACTTAATCTTACTTTTTGAGAGGTATTTCATATATTCAGTCAATCAATATTTTAAACATGTAGATGAGGGGTATTCTTTATCAATGAGTGAAGTTCAAACCAAAGCATATTAATAAATTGTGACATATATGGCATCCCATATTTATATATTTATATATTTATATATATATATATATATATATATATATATATATATATATATATATATATATATATATATATATATATATTATATATATATATATATATATATATATATATATATATATATATATATATATATATATATATATATATATATATATACATAATATATATATATATATATATACATACATACATATATATATTTACTTGTGTGTGTGTGAACATTTGATTATAGTGACTCTCTGTTAAAACTCTTTATTCCTTGCAGGAATAAAAGGATAACGTGCATACGGATGTTCTCATGAACTGGCCTTGTTCTGGCACTGCATGAGGCATGAATCAGTGTGAAGCTGGTGAATTAAACCCTAGGACTAGGTCCAGCCTGTGCTGAGTTTATCATCATCAAGCCCCATTTCTTTCTAATGCAAGGACATCATTCACCTGCCCCCTTTCCGCTCTCTCTATACACTTCTCTCTACACCCTTCTCCCTCCTATGGCAGTGAATACAAAGTTATACATTGTGTTTGATGATAATCTGATGCAGTTGTTATATGCGTGCCCCTCTCTTCAAATAGAAGCAAACCCTAACTTTTACACACCCAATTTGTATGGTTTACAAATGAATATTAGTACCCGGTTCCTGTGCATCATAGCTGCTGCTCCTACTCCTCCATGAGCTAATATGGAATTTAAATACACCCCTTGTTAACAGTGCTCTTACCAGCTAATGTACTGCAGCTGAGAAATCAGAGGACATCCTGCCATTAACCTAGCGTTACGAATTCCTGGGTACACCCAGTTACATTTGGTATTAACCCTTCAAATGCTAAGACTACTTTTGTCCATATGATGCAAACATTTTCTGAAAACGGTTTCAGTTATTTTGCAGGTTTTTTGCATCATTTTGTATAGGCAAAAATAGTCACCACCAGCATACCAGCATAAGGGTATACAGGTAAAAGTATACAGGTCAACACACCTGACATACCTACTATCTATTGCATCCCTCCCCAACCCCTCTATTACCAAATATGGAAATATTTAATTTAATAATATAACGTAATACTTAAAGACACACCATACTTTTCAATACAACGTCTACATTCCTTGTCTCTTGCTGACAGGGTTTGGATTTGGAATTTGATTGATCAACATCTTTTTCTGTACCTGGTTGAAACCAGTCATAGGCAACATCCTAGACCACTCGGCTACGGCGCATGCCCCCACCCCCATGATGACAATATAAACAGGTATTGATGACATTAGAGGGATGGTTTTAGAAATCCACATATGTTTGAGGATCAAAAAAAAAATCAGCGAAAAATTGCAAAACAATCTGCAACACTACGTTAATATTCTTAGTTTTTTTGAAAACTTGTAACAAAGTAATAGTTATTTTTCAGTAGAAATAGAGCCCATGTGAAAGTGATCTGTGGTAGTTATTGTTGAAGCAATACTTGGATGGGGCTGACTGATCTTCAGTGATTATCCCATTGTGATTATCGTGCTATGTGTAGGCTAAGAGAAAGAATCAAGAGAGTGGAGCCAGATCTACCTTTATAACAAAAAGTTTTTTTAAAGACACAGTTATGCCTGAATTATCTATTTTTCAAATCGCTATTTTTAGGAGGAGAACATAAGTTGTCTTAACATATCAAGTGACAATTAACAAAATAATCCTGGCATAAACCGAGAAAAATTCTGTTTTAATGAATAATTCTCAATCATATCTTTTACAAAAATTTGTTTTGACAGAGAATTATTGCCAACATTGTAAGGCTGTTTCCGCATGGCTGCCCTACAGGCATGAGTGGTTAAAGGATAAATTTCTGTGATGACAAAATTTGTTTCCGCTCTTAAATTCTTTCTCCCAGAAACAGTTGGTCTGATACCAATGCAAACATCTTGAAAAACATTCTGAATTCAATCAAAATTTTAATGAAGGTTTTGATTCTTCTATAACGAAACAATTAACCTTCATATACTTATAAAATGATATTTCAGTTTTCAAATATTATATGAAATTGTATCTTGATTTCTTCTCCCAGAAATGGTTGGCCTTATAGAAACATCTTGAAAATAATGGCGAATTCAATCAAAATCTTAATAAAGGTTCAAATCCATTTTTCAAGATATAATTTATATAATTAATTTGTAAAAGTATGTTTTGATTTTTTCAAGAAATTTCCAGAGTTTTCAGACAACCGTGGTGACACAGCAGTGATATTTTCATGGGGATTTTTGTAGTACATTTAAGCCTGCTGAAAAGCCATGTGAAAGCCTAAAGCAATACCAATATACTGAGCTGATACCTCCAAGAGAAGCCTGAAATACACAGAAATACAAACTCAAATATGAAATAAAACCAAAAGTGCCAGGTGCCCCAATAATCTTGTGAATAACTTGAGCAGAAAGTAATATCATAGCAATTATTTTGCAATAAACAAGCAGGAAGGGTCTTTCAGATTGCTTTCTACAACTATATTTACGCATGCTATTTTGAATAGTTTATTTATAAGGTAAAATTGTGGAACATTAAGAATGGCAAATCTTTTTAAGAGGAGGGAGTTGGTTAAAAGATTATGGCGCTTTTAAGGATGGCATTTCAAGTTTTTTGGGAGGGTATGGGATTTATAGGTGATCTTTTGAAGGTGGTTACTTTCTAAAGATATCTTGAGAGCAGAATTAGAATAACTGTCTTCATGTAGTGTTATTAAGGATGAAATTTGATGATGAGTGTTTTTCAGGGAAGCAAGTTCCATCAGTGTTTGGGTGATTGTTTCAGGGCTGCCCTTACATCTAAAGATATAAAAATGATTTGGAGAAAAAAAGAAATTTGACCCCAAAAATTAGCATGTATATACCCAAATTCATTTTTGCATGGAATTTGTGTTTGTGTATGTTCCAATTTAATATGAAGATTGAAGCACACATACAGGGGAATGTGGGGCATTTCGGAGGACTCCAATCCAATATGAATGGACAAGATATTGAAAATGAAACAAACATAATAAACAATATCTTCTGAGTTTACAAAACTTCAAAATATAATGAAATTAGGGAGAAATCATATCAAATAAGATTTATTACAATTGCAGTTATTCAAAACTGAATACTAAATACTTATTTTATATATATATATCCCAGTATGATTTTTAAAATGATTATACAAAATCTTTGAAGGAAAGTTGATGAAAATGTCCTGATTGACATTTCAAATATTTTTGTAATTATGCCTTTGCCTACAAAATTTCATCAAAAGTATGTGAGCATAAATGTGTTAATTCCTATGACAGTGTGCAAAGGTTCAATAGAAAATGACTGTCAGTACCCTTTTGTAAAAAGGATATTGAAATAAAATTCATCTTTGTGTCTGTGTGCTTGTAAAGCAAGCATGGAACCTTAAGTAATAGTGCAGGTATGCTAAATGTGCACTAGGTATGCAATGTGAAAAATATTCATGTAAGAATGCAAAATTGATAATTAATTATAAATCCAAAACCAGTAGTGTGAGGAAAAGTATGCTCATCTATGTGGATACCTAGAAACCTTCATTAAATACAGATGATGTATCATGAATAAAAGGAGTTGCCAAGGATCATAATGACTAAGTGGTAGTGTGACAGTTTATACATAGTAAGTATTGTAATTATGTCTACATAGTAAGATAAAATCATCCTAGATAACTTATAGCCCTTAACCTAAAAAAAAAAACCACTAAAATAACTTCCAGACCTATTCTTGGTTACATGTTTGACATTATTTACTATTCAATGAAGAAATGATAAAAAATGAAATAAAACGTTAACTAAAGTAAAGCAAGACTAGAGAGTGGTTTGTAGAAAAAATGTGACCAAAAAGCAGAGGGTAATAATAAAAATACATATATATCCAGAATGCACATGTCAATATGTATTCAAAATGAAGGATGGAGGTTCCTTTTTAATATATTTATGCTATAGTACTCCATTCAAAGTTTCAAAACTCTCTCAATAAAGGAAAAATATTCATGTGATACAATTAAAGATATCATGTAAATAGGGGATATATTTCACAGATCACTTGTTTATACTTTATAGAGGATAGAATGATTCATTATATGTGATACTATTAAAAATATCTTTAAAATAAAGGATAAACTGGAATATATTTCAAAATCTGTTGTAGACTACATTGCACTGACCACACTTATTCAAATATCTTCCCTAATTTTCAAATATTTTTATCAGCATAATAGCCAACATAGCTAGGTCTCTTTTGGATGCTGCTATGAATGTGTATTTGCATTTATAGCTTTTTCCCCTCCCATACCCAAATAAATCATCTTGAAAATGTATTATTTTAAAAATGCCACCTGACAGCTGCATGACAACTGCATGGGAAAGAAATGTTTCACATTACAAAATTAATACCCTTGAATAAAAGTTCCATGGAAATTCATAATATTTTACAAGATCAGTAATTTCCTCAATATCAGTACAAAAAAGATAAGATATAATTATTGTATCCTTATTGACATGTTCATTTCTAGTATAAATTCTTTGGGTACATACCCTTCCACCTCAAACATAACTCTCAACATTCTTTAGAAATATCAATAACACAAAATCAATAAGAATTAGATGAGATATCAAAATCATACATTAACACAGCACTTAAAAAATGTTTACAGTGCCCATAAAAGCTAAAAACAGTACGAAAAATGGCAATTGATGTAACCATTTCAAAACATTCAAAATACCAAATGGTTAATTGACTTCAGACTAAGGACCTAGGCAGGTAAATTTCAAAAAATACACACACACACTCATTTATACAGAGACACTCTCACAAGTAAACACTTCTACTTAGTAAATACTAGGGAAGATAACAAGAAAACAACAGTTAAAACCAACAAGTCATGATAAAAACAAAACCTCACTACTTCATACTATTTGTATACATAACATATATATATATATATATATATATATATATATATATATATATATATATATATATATATATATATATATATATATATATATATATATATATATGTATATATATATATATATATATATATATATATATATATATATATATATATATATATATATATATATATATATATATATATATATATATATATATATATATATATATATATATTGAACTTGCACAGTTTCAGTATGATCAGTATGATGAATATGTGAGGCTGCGAGTAATGATCAACTAAGTAAAGAATTAAAGGATTAAAGGATTACACGATTCAGGGATTAAGGATTATAGAAGCAACAGGCACCACAACCACTGACCACCACAGACGGTACTAGCACTGACCACCAGATGGAGCTGTTAGAGCGGGATTTAAAGCTAATTATGTATTCATGACTAATACCTCCATCTTGGGCTCCGCCTTCTTTTCCTCATCATCATCATCATCCTCAACATCATCATCATCATCATTTTCTAATGACTGCAATAAATGTACATATCCTCTTTCATCAACACATCTTATCTGTCCTGAAAGTGGCTGAAACACTTCACCTTTTTAATTATCAGAACAGAAATGGTACTTAAACTGATAGATATCAACCTTTGTTAACCCTTCCAATGCTGAGGCTACTTTCGTCCAAAAGCACAAAGATGCAAAATCTTTGAAAAACATCTAAACCCTGTCGTGTTGATATTCATTGGAAAGATCTCGCTGAGTACTCTCAGTTGAGTACCCATTTGTCAGGTTTTTTGCATCATATTGTATTGGCCAAATTAGCCAGCAGCAGCATAAGGGTTAAGGTCAGATACAAGGCAAATATCTTGAAAGTTTTTGCAAATTGTCCATGGCAATAAGTGCTTAATAGAGTCGTTTCTTAAAAGTCAACTATGGTATAGCTTACCAGATTCTTTGCATTCATATCAGTAACTATTAATGGTGTTTAGGCTGTACAAGCAATTTACCCTATTCGTCCAAATAAGCACACTTGCAGGTAGCAAGTAAGGAAAAAAATCGCAAGAAGGGGCATTGGCGCTCCTTCGTTTAGCCGCACACCCATGTGCTGTGCTGATCGTGGCAGCAATGCAAGGCTGCCCAGAGCTTGGATGCTTAACGCACTTTTGTCTTTTGTGCTTGGGTGCATTTATTAGGGGTCTGTGTGCTTATTCGGACCAATACAGTAATGTGTAAAGAGTGCTCAAACATGCAGTCATGAAACCAAGGGGTTGTCTCCAGCGGTCAAGCTACAGCATGAGATGGAAGGAGTGGTTGGGTAAATTTGTGATAAACGTAGTGGTAAGACATGATATTTTTTCAGAGCCTAAAAGTTACTGAAGAAAAATGAAAAGAAAATAAATGAAAAAAAAAACTATCCATCTAACAAAAAAAGAAATGAAACCTTCCAATTACTTCTTTTATGAGACTGAATTTTGAAACACATAAATAATTAACTTCTTTTATCTAATAAAAAAGTCAAAGAAATAAAAACTTTCAACTCACATGTGACAATCCTTGTGTGGACACGGGCCTCAACGAAGCTCTTGTCAGCGCCAGAGAACTCTTCAAGCTTGGTGCTGCCCTCTTTTGAGCAAGAGGAGAACCTCTGGGGTTCAAGCTCTTATTTTCTGTCGTAGCATTTATTGGAGACTTGTGACGCATTGTTAGGGGGCTCAGTGGCGCTGGCTTGTGATCCTTATGCATGGCTGCTGTTGGCGATTCTGATTTAACAAGTGAGGGTGATATCTGCGACCCATCAGCATTTTGATATACCCCATTACTCCCTGTAAATGTATTGGCTCGCCCAAGAGGCGACCGCGTGCCCGGGGAGGTAGGCGAGCTACCCCCGGTTTTCGTCTCAGCATTTCCACTGGAACTTGATTGTTTCTGTACTGTGCTGTGCCCCATATCAAAGGAGAACTGTTTTCGATTAAAAGAAGGTGAGCAGTATGAGCGCAGTTTTGATTTATTGATGTTTATTGAGGGATCACTACCTGAGTTTGTCGTATCTGCCACTGAGGGCGACGACGCTTTAACTCTGTCCAGCGCGTCAACCGAGTGGCATTTTTCTCCACTTGCCTGCAATGAAGGGGGTATCGCACTCTTAGATTTACCCTCCAATTTAAACTTTTCCTTAAGATTTTTTTGTATCTGGTTCACAATGGAGCCATGTTCCAGCGCCCTTTGGATCACAGAAAAGTCTGGTGTAACATTGGATTCTACCTTCTTCTTTGGAGAGTTCTCTGAATACTGAGAGTTCGGAACCGGCCCCTTAACAACCACATTAGGTAAAACTGCTTCAACAGGTTCGGTAGCTGTTGGTGTTTTCTCAGAGAATTCCGGAGGAGCAGGAGGTAGATGGTCCATGTCAATTTCTTCCACCGAAGCCTCCTTCTCAGCGCCCTCTTTCGAGGGATCGCCCTGTGCACCTTTTGCCTTGGGCAAGGAGAATGTTTTGATTTTGTCCATGATGCTGGGAGTGACAGCGTGCGCCACTGCGGTACTCATACTACTGCGCCGTGGTGGGGGAGGGGGAGGAGTTTTCTTCCCCGTCAGGGACCCTCCTCGAGATAAACTAGGACTTGAGAGAGGCGTAGACGATGCAGACCCTACCGAGCCAGGCGAATCCGGTCGTATCGCATCAAATTTTTCGATGATGATGATATCTTTATCCATGTGTATAAGATGGCCGCTGCTCCGCCGGGAGGAGCAGGGACTCGCCAGAGGACTCAAGGACCGCCGAGACTGACTGGGACTTAGCGAAGGCATTATATTCCTACGCACCATACTGGGACTCGGACCCGGGCTCCCGAAACTGCTCATCTTGACCTGACTGGGACTGGGCACAGGACTGCTGGTGCAGCCAGTCCCCGGCGTACTGACGGCGCTCGTGGGCTCAGGACTGTTGGTCCTTGAGGACCGCGATGAATCGGGACTCCTTTGTAAGGTCACAGTCCTAGGAGGTGGAGGAGGGGCTGGTTTCCGTGGCGACATGGATTGTTTCCCTGGAGACGCTACCACAGGACTGAGGGGTGGTGGGGGCGAACTTTTCGCCGCCTTCAGTTGAAGCTCCTTAGCGACCTTTGCAGCATTTAACCTTTTGACCTCTTCCATGACCTTTGTATGAGAGGGAACCACTGAGGGGTTTCCACTTTGAATGATAACGGGATCAAATGGTTTATGCTGTCTCTGAATCGGTGCCTTCTTTTCCTCTCTTGGTGGAGTTGTCGTTTTATCGATAATAGTGACAGTTTTGTCCACCAGAGGGGGTGGCAGATCGACAGGGAAACTCATGGGAACATCGTCCATAGTTTGGTTAGAAGCTTCTGGTGGAGGTGGAGGTAAAATGAGAGGTGAGAATACGTCCTCCTGCTGTGGAGAGTTCCACGGCGGCGTTAGCAACGGTGGCGGTAATTCGGCCGTTGGAGTCGCACCGTCCTCATCCTCATCATTTTCCTCTTCCTCCTCCTCATCCTTCACAACCGTATCCTCTCGTCTCTCCACAAGTTGGCCCGGAGGGGGCGGCACTGTCATGTTCGCGATAAAGGCATCTATGTCTGTCAGGAACTCGGATCCAGCGCTCTTACCACTCCCCCTGGTGGCCATGTGGGAAACATATTCCTCTTTGCTCAGGCCTCTGTTTGGTAGAGGATAGCCAACTTCAATGTTTTCAGACGAGATGGTTTCGTTACCACTGTCGCTTTCACTTTCGATTCCACTTTCCTTTTCCTGATCTTTCTTGTCCTGTTCCACCCCTAAAATGTTAAAGATTACAAAAAATAAAATCACTAGTTTAAACAGTAAAAAATATATAGCTGAAAACAAAATTTTGAAAACAAAAATGCTCTGGCCAAAAAGATTTAACTAAAATTGTCAGGACATTTTTGGGCACTACAGACATGCATAGATTAACAGGAAACAGGGCTACAAAAGTCTCTGTTTAACCCATTCATGCTTGAGAGTTCTAATAGGATTTTTTGTCTTGTTCCATGATACATTTATTCATAAATGGATTTACTAAAAGGTTGCAAGATAGTTCTTGGTACTTTTCTGAATAACATTTCTCCTTCAAACATTCCCAAACTATGCTCTTGCCTGCATGCAGAATTTCATTAAAATTGTGAGGCTGCTTTTGGCATTAACGGGATAAAATACTAACCTAATGTGAGTGCATCTAGAGCTGCCATCTGGAGGCCAAATTCCTCATCCTGCTGACCTTGACCTGCTTCAGAGGTCATCTCCAAGGGCGATGGAAGGTCAATGACAGATATGGGGATATCAGAGAGGTCACAAGACTCTTCCTCCTCTTCCTCCTCTTTATTGTCTTTGTTCCCCTCACCCTCCTCCTCTACCATCGCGTTGGACATGTCAGAGAAGCCCGGTGGCGGCTCATTGGCAGCCATGAAGGAGAAGTCAATATCGCCCTCCCGCTCGGGTGTCTTTGGCGGCGGGATCAAGGTCAAATCTACAAAAAAACGTAAGTAGAGGTCAAGGTCAAATCTACAAGGTCACTGAAACATGCATTTTATTTGTGACTAATTTTAAGCTTCGTGCAACAGTGAAACATTATTTGATCAAATAGCTGGCTGACTCATGAGGAAATATCTTGATAATATAGCAATATCTTAAGTATTATTTGAAAGAGTTTTGACTCCATAGTTCTTTTTCATCAATCATCAATCCTGGAGCACAGCATTGTAACAATGACAAATGGTTCACAATATTTTTATTATTTGGCATAATAATGTTAGGTTTATATCTATAATGGAGTCTCTATTGATCAATAGAGAAAACAATTAAATGTTTAACTAAATCTGTATAAAATGAAATATTTGAGAACATAGACAAGGCTCCACAGGCCATGCAGTACGATAATTTGCTGAGTTTAACAATGCTTGATGGATTCGGTCTGTCGCATGTTTTGAAGCCTCTGTCGCACGCAAGTCCAACAACGCAACAGTTGGACACCCCTAAAAGCTCCCCTCTCTCTAAAAAAGGGGCTTACCGATGATGTCAGGATCAAGATAAAGTCCTCCGTCACAGAAGAGTCGTGGGTCGTAGGTGGGGTGCACAAGGTTCGAAGGCATTTGGTCCGGGCTGTGCAGGCCGAAACTACTCGCGATCTGACGGAACTCAGACTCCGTCTTCGGAAGCTGTTCTGGACTGTGCATTCCAAAACTCTGACCTGAAAACAACAGTTACGAGTTCATCTAGAAGTCGTTGTCTGGATCCATCATACTTTTGCTAATTAACATCTGAATTGAGATTCAAAATATTTGAAGGAGAGTTGTTTGTGGTGTTAAAGTAATTAACATTTCTCCTTTAAGATATTTACTAATTGTGCAGTTTTTTTGCCTGTAGTGTTTCATCAACACAGACAGGCTGCTTTTGGCTGCTGTGGACATTAACAGGTAAGTCATTGAAAAATAAGATTAAAAGAGCTTTCAACAGCTTATCAACAGCTTACATCACATCAAAATGAGATAGAAATCTGAAACCAGAAAGAAGTTCCATTAGTTCTTAAAAAAGGGTTTGCCTTCCCCTTAATTATGGTTGGCTCAAACACATTAGGGGACTAACGATAAAGAAGAACTTACTTGACTTGATCTTGTCCGAGGGGCTGACGATCTGTAGAGACTGCAAGCGCCCCTTAGATGGGCTGTCCGTGGGTGTGCTCACGCTGTCGGTATCGCTGCTTTCTGATTGGAGGTAGGGAGGAATCACATGACCTTCGGGCAACAACGGAGACGAGTCCTCGTCCCCTAATGATTTACGGTCTTCACCACTCACAGTCGATTCTGTCTCGGTGTCTGAGATTGAATCGTCAAGTCTATTATTCAAATCTTTGGCAGCAGAACTCTCTAGAATACTGCTCTCACCATTCTCCTCTGTAGAATTTAGTTTTGGCATTTTCTTTGGTGTCGTTTGTACAGTCGGAGAAGAATCCCCAGCGGCATGAGGTCGGAATGTCCTAAAGTCTGTTCTTGGGTAATTATCATAAGCTGTGGAGTCAGAATATTCCTCCGATAAACCATTTCCGGTAATGGTTTCGTCCATGTCACTGAGTTGTGAGGACAGGCTTTGGCGACACGCGTCAAAATTGTTCATGGCTTCGAGGATTTCTGAGTTATTGGAAATACTGAAAGTGTCGGTGGAGTCGGAGAGCAGACTGAGCTCGGGGCTTGCGATGGGGGCGACGCCCTCTAGATCGGAGACGAGAGACTCGTCCGCTTCCATCTCCTCCTGAAGCTGATCCAGCTCTTCCTCAGTCTGGAAAACACAAGATTAAATGCTGTTAACTCATTCACATATGGATAGCACACACATTCAGAAATACTTAGATAAAATTGGAATATTCCAGAAAATGTTTGACTGAAAGTTATTGTCCCGGATAGGTTTAACTACTGTAGAATAGGAAATTAATCCGAGTGGTTTATTCTGCCGAGTGGGGTCAGTTCGGTATATTGAAAGTCAGAAATGTTGTACCATACATTTACAGCATTATTCCTGTCATAAAAATATTAACCTTCAATATTGGCTTTTCAGAATAAAAAATCTCAGAAAAATCCAAAATCACAATTTGGTTAATTTGCACCTCCTATTAATTTCCTTTTCTACAGTATTCCCTTTTAAATATGTTTAAAAATTTACTCTGATTGATGAGTAAGTTATATGTTTGAAGTTGTTGACCTAATTCATGCATACCGCAGGTGCACGAAGGGTTAATAAATCCCTTCTCCTCTTGTTACGTTTGAAAATAGCTTGAAAATAAAGAATGAATTTCTATATATATTTGAAGGAGAATTAATTAATGGATGTTTTCTGATTGACACCTCTCCTTCCAAGATCCCAAAAACAGTCAGGCAAGTTTTGAGGCATCATGAGGTTGGTTAATCATTGCAACTGACTCAAAAATGTCTAGCTTGCCAATTTCCCATTTGTAAAAAAATCCCTTACATCTTTTTTGATACCATCTGCTTTGATTCTTAAATACCTTTTGACAATGCATGCATGGATTATGAATCATTACCATTTCATCAAAAATAGCATCCAATTGAATAATTCCAATCTAAGTGATTAAATGCTATTATCCTATATCATGCTTCAGGGATGGCAGCTGGCAGTGCAATATATCTTACATTGCCAGTTGCCCTTTTTGCTCTTCTTGAAGAGGCTACTATGAGTATTCAACATAGCTTTATGAATTTAAGGCCATCAGTGTTTCAACTTTCAGCTGGAACCTCTAGTGGGCTTCTAGTAAATACTCATTCATAACTCCCTGGCAGTCAATATAGCAATCACTATCGTTTCAACAACAATGCTGTAAGTGCAAGACAGGAAAAGGGTCAGTAAGTCTGGGCTTTTGAGAGTTAATTGTCAAAATGCAACTCAATCAAACATATTTTTCATTCATTAATTTGACAGTATTAAGCAAAACCATGCTTTCAATCTTATGTGCACATTTTAGATACTTAAACTGGGGTTTAAGTATAATCAATATGTAGGTATGTATGGTCTAGTTATTCATGCTAAGGAATAGGCCATTAAATAGACACCTTTCTTACAATCTTAACCCTTTAATCCTAAATGTATCAAATAATTAGCAGGCACACTGGGAATGAACATCTAAATCAAAACAACTCAATGGTAATTACATGCAGTTCAGAAGATATGGGATAACAAACTTAACCCCAAATCAACCAGAATTATTGATGATAAAATCAATAATTTATCAGACAAAATTCAAATAAAATAAGTAGAAATTAGACTTTCATTTATCATCATATTATCTAACATACTTGGACTGATTGTGACTAGTCAATTATCAATTGTGGAGTACACTAGTGAACAAAGGGTAACCATCAATTGGCCACCAAGTCACTGCAATTTTACTAAAATTGAAACATTCTGTACCTTAACCCTTCCAATGCTAAGGCTACTTTCATCCAAAGCGCAAGGATGCAAAGGCTAAAAAAACCCATTGAAACCCTCTCACGTTGGTATTATATGGATAGTTCTGGCCAAGTACTTTCAGATGAGTACCCATGTGCCAGGGTTTTAGTCATTTTTCAGCTTTTTTGCATCATTTTGTATCAGCCACATTAGCCACCAGCAGCATAAGGGTTAGATTAACCACTTTAACATCTTTAACAATTGATCCAGCAAGATGAGACCTTTGCAGTTTGTAAATATTAATATCTCGTGCACCATGCTACAAGTCACAGTTTCCAGTCAATGTTCTGAGGGTTTAGTAGAAAGTTTGACACAAGTAATTTTCAGGCTGTCAATAACACCAACTCAAGATCATAAAGGCAACTTAACAGATAAAAGGAATTCAAAGGATTTTGTAACTAATCACAGACTTTGTGGGAATATTGCATCCAATATAACACGTTCATCAAATTGTTACAAACTAGATGTTAGGAAGGTTGCAATTTTCATTTATATTTTCAAAAAGTTGATTTTGTTTAATTAATTTGAAACGTTCATTGAAAGTTTATGGAAAAAATGTTAGGACAGTTGCAATTTTCGGTTAGATTTTTAAAAAGTTAATTTTGTTTAATAAATTTGATACATTCATTTTAATTTCATTAAAAAAATATTTATGATTCCTTTATGTTGCTACTTAATATGGCTTTGAGTAAGATATCTCTTTCAAATATTTTCACTAAGATACTTTTTTCCAGTAAGGTATCACCAAAAAATATATAAAAGGGTTAGTTTGACAGTCTGAGTTTAGTATATCTCAGTATTTTCGAGCACTACTAAGACAGGCTGAGAGACTCAACGTTACCCTTTAACTGCAGCCGGTATTCCCAGCACCCTAGAACCCGCTAGAGGTGCCCAAGAATACCCTACAACCGACACCCTAGAACATAGGGGTGTAGGCAATCCCAGCAATACCCTGATGAAACAATAGACACAGATCAATAAGCTTATCATATCAAATTTAAAATGGCTTAAAACAATACTGTAGTATATGATAGTGGAACAATCATAACATCAAAATGTCACAATATTGCAATAAAAAGATACAGAATAGATATAACAGAAGTAAAAGTAGAAATATTGTAACTTAATATAATTTTTTTTGATAAAATAATACCCAAAGGTTTAAGAAAACCAACGGGAACTACAGATGATCATGATTTCCTGCAAAAAGACAAACATTCTCTTTTTTGAGTAAATTATTTTCTTTTTAAAAATTCCATTGTTTACCTTAATTCCCAGTTCCTCCTTAATCCGTGCTATATATTCCTCATTCTCTGAATATCCTGGCGGTCCAGACGCCAAGTCGACCAGTCGTTCATTCTCCGCTACTTTCTCGTCCTCCGTCTTATGAGAGCTCTCCTTGAGCTCGGAGACGAGGCCCTCTGGGTAGCTCCATGGCGACGGAACAACATGGTGCTTGCCATGATAGGGCGGCGCTGAAATATACAGTCATGAATATAGATATAATTGACAGAATTTTACTTGTAATACAAAAAAGTCAGGGTTGAATATGATGCATGGCCATAAAAATTTGGAAATGGAATAAACAATGATATCAAAATTTGGAATGTATGATTTTAAATTTATGGCTGAACTTGTGAAGAGTGATACATTAAAAAATATAAAAATGATTTTAAAAGATGATACGCAAACACATTCATGCATATAGTGGTCAATACAGACAATTTCTGTTAAAATGTCAGGTGATAGCTCTTATAAAAAAGGAGAATGTTAATCAGAAAACAACCAATAACTCCTCTTTAAATATTTTGTAAAAAAAATCTTTATTACAAAGTTATTTTTTAACCCATTCATGCTGCAGATTTCCATGGAAAGTGTTACCTGAACCTGTGATACTTTGGAAATAACTTTTTAATTATTAAGCATAAGTTCACAAAACATTTGAAAAAGAGTTTTAAACAGAGTTGTGATAAACATATCTCCTTCAAATATTTTGTTAAAGTTGCTTCTGTTAGAGAGATATCACCTAATTAGTCACGCGGTTTTGGCTGCTGAAGGTATGAATGGCATCCAGATATAGAGGTTCTTGGACGCGTGTGCTAGAGAATGATATTTCTTACACGATGGGACAGAATTTTCATCTTGGAACGAGCCCCTGGCGAGTTCCAAGATGAAAATTCTGTCCCCGAGTGTAAGAAATATCATACTCTAGCACAAAAGTTCAAGAACCTATTTCTGCCACGTCCCATAGATAAATAAACCGTAAATAATCGGGGAAGCTTCTAGGTCACGTTGCTAAGCAATGAACGTGGTGCATTGTTCAATATATGGCAATCTTTACCAAATATGGTAATAAAATCATTCCAAATGCCCATTGGGAATGGCCATTGGGAATCGAATTTCTTCAATGGGTATTTCAGCCCCATAGTGGTAGAAAACAATGTCTAAAGGAACTCTTAAGCATGAATGGATTTAATAAACCAGTTGAGGATTTTACCTTGAGATGCGTGGCCTGTCCGGCTCTCTGGGGTATCCAGGAGGGTATGCGAGGTATCAACAAACACCCTGTGGTACCCTTCCACCAGACTCATGAAATCTGACATCTCCTCATTCAGCATCAGCAGACTCACAACCTGGAATACAAACAAATAAATAAATAAACAAACAAACAAACAAACAAATACATCTGACATCTCCTCATTCAGCATCAGCAGACTCACAACCTGGAATACAAACAAACAATTACAGACAAATAAACAAACAAACAAACAAATCTGACATATCCTCATTCAGCATCAGCAGACTCACAACCTGGAATACAAACAAACAATTAAAAACAAATAAACAAACAAACAAACAAACAAACAAATCCGACATCTCCTCATTCAGCATCAGCAGACTCACAACCTGGAATACAAACAAACAATTACAAACAAATAAACAAACAGACAAACAAACAAATCTGACATCTCCTCATTCAGCATCAGCAGACTCACAACCTGGAATACAAACAAACAATCACAAATAAATAAACAAACAAATAAACAAACAAACAAACCTCACGTCTCCTCATTCAGCATCAGCAGACTCACAACCTGGAATACAAACAAACAATTACAAATAAATAAACAAACAAACAAACAAATCTGACATCTCCTCATTCAGCATCAGCAGACTCACAACCTGGAATACAAACAAACAATTACAGACAAATAAACAAACAAACAAACAAACAAAAAAATCTGACATCTACTCATTCAGCATCAGCAGACTCACAACCTGGAATACAAACAAACAATCACAAATAAATAAACAAACAAATCTGACATCTCCTCATTCAGCAGTTAAAGTATTCGGTTTATAGTCTTGTATCCACCGAAGCGCTCACACGCTCAGTAGCAGACTCACAACCTGAAATACAAATAATTAATTACAAACAAATAAACAAACAAACAGTGCAGATGTTGTAGGTGTTCAGTTTTGGTTCATTGTATTCATTATTCCCATCTGGGGCATGTGAGAAAGTTGCTAGTGACTTGAGGTTAGGTGGTGGTTTTCACTGGGTACTCCAGTTTCCTCCACCACTAACAACTGGCTACTAGTCACGGCTTAGCTTCGATGTGGCAGAAAAAGTAACGAAAAAATCTTGATTCTAAATTTTGTTTTCATTAATCAGTGTAGGTGCCTTGTCTCAGTGTTAGTGCCTTGTCTCACCTGGTTCTCTGCATCATCAGTGAGATGCAGTTCCACCTGTTGCGTTGTGTCGCTTTCTTTGGTGACGTTCATCGAGACAATCTGCTCAAATTCCGCAAGACAAGCCATCTGTGAAAATAGACCGAGATATGAGATTCCAGGCAGTATTTACATTATTATGAGTGAGATATGAGAATCACATTCATCAAGAAAAACTTACGTACAAAAATGCAAAAAAATGATGCAAAGAATCTGAGAATCTTAAAAGGAGAATAATAATCATCATTTTAAGAGGCAATTATCATCTTCTGTAATATAAAAAAATACTACTGATCGAATATTACTTTGGAAATAGAAAAATAATCCTTATGTTCAAAATATCAATTTAAAGGTGCAAAATAGAAAAAAG
>OZ012690.1:39804771-39832271 GCA_963942565.1 Maea johnstoni
CAAAATAGAAAAAAAGGTATAGAAATAAAACATTATCTAACTATCCACAGCAGAGGCCTATTTGACCCCTACAGCAGACTGAGTCTTGAGACCAGTTGGTGTCATTATGTAGTCCAGACTTAACTACAGCATTTTATGGAAAACATTTGAAGCTGTAAATAAACTTTTCAAATAATTTCCATAATAACTTCTAGTATTATCATTCAATTTAAGAAATCTAACAAATTCCTCAACACTCAAAGCTAAATGAAAGGAAAAATAGCAAAAATTAAAAACATATATAGACTTATGCCAGTTAACAATATTATAAGATAGAAAATAGCATGAGAAAATTCTATAGTACACAAAAGTACTGGCAAACAGGGTTTGCACAAATATAAAAGCTAATCAAAAATGTGGTGATAAGTTTATTGGAAATGTGCGAAAAAAGAGAGAAATATCAGTTTCATTGGTTGAATCATCCAACCAATGAGAAGTCATGATTCATGATAAGAATAAAAACCTCCACTAAAATTTATACTTGCCGGTAAATAACTGAATTCCTTTGAAGATCAGAGAAGAAATAATGCAAAGATCAGAACCAAAGATACGTTTTCAAGCTGATGTCAAACTTACATTAACCCATTAATAGTTAAAGGTTCCTCCAGAATATGTAAAACTGTCTTCTGGGTCTATGATGTTTTTGACAATAACTTTGAAATTGAGAATGATTTTACAAAATATTTGAAGGAGAGTTGTAGATAATGTTCTAATTATCATTTCTCCAACAAATATTTTCCTATATTTACTTTTGCCTGCAAGATTTCATCAAAATAATAAGAACTATCTTTTTCTTCTAATAGCAATGGGCAACATACAACATTACAGACTATAAATGATGGGATTTTGGCAAATTTTGGATACAAAAACATGGTACAATAAGTCAAATGATAGTGACTGACTAAAAAAAGAAAATAACAACTCTTAAATAATTTGCTAGTTCATACTTTATTTTCTTTTTTTTTAAAGAAGTGTAAATGCATTCAGACATTACTTACCAGCACTTATTTGATAGGGTTCACATGATAAACTGTAGGGATGAACCAAAGGTGCTGAATCAGATTTAACCCTCGAAATTATCGTCTGGATCTATGCTACTTTTAACAATAACTTGGACATACCGTATTTTCGCGCGTATAAGACACACCCGTATATAAGACGCAGCCATTGTTCAGGCCATTAAAAAGATGTATAGACCTTAGCTTTGTGTATAGTACGCACCCCCCTTTCGGCCCATGTCTCTAGCTATTTTCAAATTTACAAATGAAAGAAATGGGGGTCATCTTACTAACTAGCATTGGATTCGGACAAACATTACGTTGATTGTAATAGGGGCTTGGACATTCATGCAGTGTATTGTAATTATTGTGCTTAAAATAGAACCGGCTGGACAGGTCCGATATAACAAACAACAGTTGAACAGTTAGAGACGTGCTAAACATGTTAGAAACACAATTGAAATCAAATCATACCCGAGCCGTAATTGATACGGGTTGCGGTAATGGTTGGTCATCGATTTGTGATCTTGGTGTGGCCTGGGCACTCGATGTAAAACACCCTAGATTTCTAGCTTTGTGTATAGGACGCACCCCCGTATTGAGTGTAAAAATTTGTGTAAAAAGGTGCGTCTTATACGCGCGAAAATACGGTAAAGAAATATTTTTCAAAATATTTGAATGAGAATTGTTGGTAGTGTCCTGATACATATTTCTCTTTCAAAAACTTTCCAAACTTTTCTCTGGCTTGAAGTTTTTGACCAACATTGTCCGGCTAATTTTGGCCGCTGCAATGTTGAGGGTCTTGTACTTACCGTATGATTTTTGATGTGGGTGACCACACTGACTCCATATTTGGGTCCAACTACAACCATCACCTCGGTCTTCTTTTCCTAAACAAGATAAAGACAACACAATAGTTGTAAAATGTTCAAAATGTACCTTAAAAATATAGAGAACTATCTATTCCTTATCATATATTTAAGTTGAATATTTCAAAATTTTCATCATTATATGAAAAGGAGGATTCTACAATGTTTAGTTTAGTAACACTATCTACATTGATAATTTAGATACTTATTAAAAAAAATGAATATTTATTCCAAATTTTGATTCATGTGCAACTTAAATCTTTTGTCACATAAACTTTGCATAACAAAGCCTTAGTACAAAATTTTAAATAGATATATTCCTATGCTAACTACTTAATTAGAAAGGTAAAATTAATTTCTAAACGTGTATATATATATATATATATATATATAAATATATATATATATATATATATATATATATATATATATATATATATATATATATATAATATATATATATATAATATATATAATATATATAATATAGATAGATAGATAGATAGATATATATAGATATAGATATATATAGATATATAAATACATAGATATATAGATATATAGATATAGATATTAATAGGTTAAAGAGTTTAACCATTCCATGCCCAGATCTAACATCCTGACAAGCATGTTAGAAAATTAAAAAAGCATTCAATTTTCGAATATGGGGATTGCAAGACATTTGTATTTGTGTCACACCACCAAAGGTATCTGAGCATGAATGGGTTAAACATCATACGTATGAATAACTTTTAATGAATGACATAAAATATTGTAGCATTCACAAGATCAAAGCCTACATAAACCTTACTAAATTCAAAGGCTAAAATGCCCAGTAATATCAGTCATAAGACAACTGGGAAAAGAACCAATGAAAAAGGAGGAAAATGTGTCACAAAGACAACTTAATTATATATATCTTAACAAGTAGGTTCAATATGATGCGTTTGGACAGAAAACACAAATGGTGAAAATCTAAACAAATTTTGTAAAAAGCGTAAAGAAAAATGGTTTGAAATCCAGTTGTGCTGGGATAAATCAGTCTGATCATTATGAAAATATGTTTCAAGTATAAAATCTTTTTTTTTTTTAATTTTTTTAAGAAGATATTTTCTCTACAAAGGACACACTATTTCTATTCATGACAGTTATCAAAGTTTTTGCATTGATTTCAGATGAGATAATACATAAGTTGTCAAATGACCAGAACAACGGAAAGTTGAGCACAACTGGATTTAGAATGGAAGAGAACATAACCCATCCACAGGTGTACTGCTAGAAGAATAAATCCCCACTATTTTAGTGATACCTGTTTGACAAGAATTTGCATTCTAATTAACATTTCTCCATCAAATATCTTCCAGAGAATGCTTCAGTCAAAAGGATACACCAACATAGTCAGCTTGTCTAGGGCACTACAGGCATGAATGGGTTGACAGAGTTAAAGAGATTAAATAAGTGCCTAGAACAGGGTCTTAGCCAGGATTCAGAAACTGGGTGCCCAAAATTACCAATTGTAAAATATTTCGGCATCCCAAGAGAGACCATGATATACAAACATTACAACGATAAACATGTATTCACTAATTGAAATAAGGCATAATATCCTTATACAATGTCAAGGGGTTTATATTGGAGTGAAAAAAAAATCAATTATTATTTGGAAAAGGACATTTTAAGAAATTACTCAGGGTATCCTGATTTTTGAGGGTTTGGGTGTACAAATGATATCCAGATATTCTGCTGGCTAAAACTATGTCCTAGAAAGAGGGAAAGTTGCCGAGGATGGCATGGTTACCGTGGCACTAGCGCCCGCCAGAGGGGTACGCCGAAATGCAGATTTTAGAGATTTGGGATGGTTGGGAAGGTGTAGAGTCTAGAGACATAGAAACATAGAGGATAGGTTACAACACATACACCTCACATGAGAGGAGGGGTGGGGTGAGGCACTTGGTCAATATCTTACAGGGTGAGGGGAGTATAAGCATGTGACCTACAAAGGCACATCTATACCAACTCTGAAATGTAACATGAATCTATACCTGAAGGCATATATATATATATATATATATATATATATATATATATATATATATATATATATATATATATATATATATATATATATATATATAGCCTATTTCTTATATGTCCTATTTATATGCATTACAAATTTAAAACATCGAAAAATATGGATAAATGCTCCATCAGTTTAGTGTAAGACACTAACTAAATGTAGCTTCAATTTCCGAGATAATTTTGCAGATTTTTTTCCTGGAACATCTAAGATATTCTTAGTGAGCTTTCATGAAATTTCATTGAATTTCTTTTCACAAACTAGTGAAATCTATTCTTGCATTTCCACCGTACTCACCACTAGAGTTGCCATGAAGCACTTGCCGCCGAATGTGCGCAGTTCGCTGACGATCTTCATGTAGTGTAGTTTGGCCTGGAGTGCGGTCAGCTGTTTCTGTCCGGGAGCCGAGAGACCCTGGTTCATCTTCATGTGGTGGCTGATCAGCTTCCGCAGATCCTTCCCTTTCATGGTCTCTAGAAGTGCGGGCGACACAAACTTGTCCAAACCACAGTCTTTCCTAAAGCCGGACGATAACAGAGCTTTATACACCAAATCACAATTTGAATTCGTCATACAAAATTGGGTAGGACCCACTATGTCTCCAAGAGTTAACATGGCGGTCCCAAGGACCCATATTTTGTTACATAACCTTATAGACTAAATAATTTCGAGAGAAAAGTTACTTAGTGGCAAACCCACCACTCTCTCTCAAATAGTTTGTGAATTTATGCTTAAATTATTAAGATATTTGCAAAGGTATAAAAACATCCAATACAAAATGATGTCAGAAACCTCAAAAATGACTGAAATACTGGCATATGGATACTCATCTGAGAGTACTCAGTGAGAGCTTTCCAATGAATACCAACATGACAGGGTTTAGATGGTTTAAAAAAAATATTTGTCTCTTTGTGTTTTGGACAAAAGTAGCCTTAGCATTGGAAGGGTTAAGTGAAGATGTACTCACTCAACAGCCTTGACGGAGATCTTGCCACTCATGTTGCTGCTGATCGCATGTTGCTGTATATGCAACGCTGCTAGCCGCAATGCCACGTCATATTTCAGCTCTGATCCAAACCGCTCCTGCACAACATCGTTGCAGCACTGAAATGAAAGATAGCACAGCATTTAATCAAAACCTCACTTGGACCACATTGGTACAGACTGGACGATTAGCTAGGGCATCCAATATTATATGAACCTGTTAACAATTAGCACTTAACATAAGTAAGAGAAAATTTAAGTCATATTCACATTCAAGATTTGATTCATTTTGTTTCATTTCAATCATATTTTGTAGAAAGGCACCCAATGCTATTGGACCCTTGTTTCTAAATCACATTTTCTAAAAGTAAAAGCAAACCTTACTCTTTCTCGCAATCATTCTTATAAATATCTATTTTTATAATTCATGCAATAATTACCTGCATATAGAAATACTCAAATGCTGTGTTGTCCCTTCGTAATAAATCATATGCATCACGAGGTACAAACATCACCCGGAAAAGACAGCGGAAATGTTGCGAACCTGGTCGTGCTGCCACCTATAACAGATACAGAACATAATGTAACGCGGATGTATCATGACATAGTGATATAATAGGAATATAGAATAAAAGAAAATATCAATAATGATGATAAAAAATAATAAAGAATAGTATTGATGATAATAATAATGATAATAATAATGATGATAATACTAATAGTATTAATAATAATAATAATAATAATAATAATAATAATAATAATAATAATAATAAAAATAATAATAATAATAATAGTAATAAAAATAATAATAATAATGATAATAATGATGATGAGGATGATGATAATAATAATAATAATGATAATGATAATAATAATAATAATAATATTAATAAGAATGATAAGAATGATGACGATAATAATAATAATGATAATAATAATAAGAAAAATTATAAAAATAATAATAATATTAATAATAATAATAATAATAATGCACATCATCATCATAATAATAATACTAATAATAAATGATAACAGTAATAATAATAAAACTAATAATAATACTAATTCTAATATTACTAATAATACTACTACTAATAATATTAATAATAATAATAATAATAATAATAATAATAATAATAATAATAATAATAATAATAATAATAATAATAATAATAAGAAGAAGAAGAAGAAGAAGAAGAAGAAGAAGATAAAGAAGAAGAAGAATTACTATAATAATTATCATAATAATTACTATTATAATAATAACTTCTATCCATTTCTGGCAAAATCTCGTTGTAGACAACGTAGATTCTGATCGGTTAGTACGGCTCACCGTGGGCTTATTTGGAATATTACCATCTTAGTTACCTCTGCTAACGTATGATTGTCCCGGAGAATCGTCATTTTCCCGTGAGATGGCGTTTTCATATTCTGCAAGACCAGCGCGAAGTGCTCCACACATTTTATGCTAAGTTTCTCTTGCATGGAGTTGAGAACATCCTGGAAAGAGAAAAATACAAACAGTGTGAAATTTTAAGTGCAATTGACAATCTTTGATGCTTATCTTTCTGACTAAAGTGTCTCGTTTGAAGGAGAAATGTTATTGAGACATCAACCTACCACTCTTTTTCAATTTACTTTGTGAGATTATGTTTTATTTTTCTAAACGTAGAACAACAACTTTCAGTGAAATGTTAACTAGGGATTGGCACCTTTAAAATCTTAACAGTATGATATGATATCAACATTTCCTTAACAATATGTTAACAATATTTTTAACAATACTGCCTGCTTCTCAGGGACCTAATTTTGTTAAATTAAGGGTTAAGAAATTCGCCAATAAATAGCGAAATACCTTTGTTCGGCAGAGGTCCAGGAAGCAATTAAGTCAATTTTCTATATATTTTAAATCTTAACAATACTGTATGATACTTTACTTTTTTGATACGTTACCTTTTCCCCATTCAATATCGATATTGGTATCATATCGGGTACTGGTAACAATCCCTTGTTTTAACCCATTCATATCTGGAGCTGATATTTGGTCTGACAACTTTTAACAAAACTCACTCATTTTAGCACAATTTGTAAAATATTTGAAGAGGGTTAGTTAAAGCCAACAGGAACAACAACTTTCAGTGAAATATTTCTCAAAATATTGCTTTGTTATTAATATATTGCCATAAGTGTCAGACCATATGTAAGTTTCAAAAGCAAATGTATAACTAACTGACCTTCACGGTGGTCTTGTTGTCGTACTTGAAGGACTTTGTCTGTCCATTCTCCAGGAAGACCTTGAGAACGTTTGGCATGAAGGGAATGTAGCTCTCGTGTGATGAAGGCTGAAAAACAACAAAGCAACAATTATAATGATAATAATAATAATCTTTATTTCACAAGGGTAACACAGTCAAATACAGGATTTGATTTTCGTTGTGGCCCTCCGATTTTAAGGATTATACTAGTCATGCTTTGGGCCACAGAGTTGAAAATTGTTCCTCTAGGTAAAGTCTCTTGAATGTTGAGAGAGATGGTGCCATTTTCATATTTGCTATACTGATGCTTGACCAACAAACAAAAGAATGCCTGGCAAAAAAGATTTCCAAGATAAATATCTCAATGGTTGGACAAAGTTTGAGGGTATACTGTAGAACAGGTAAAGTTCGCGTGTGCGATTATTTCGCGAATACGCGAACTAGTATCGCACTCGCGAACTTAGCGCACGCGATCAATTATATACATGGTAACGCTACCCACCACTGGACGTGGTGGCGCGTCGGTCGGTGAATTCCACTCCTAGACGGTCGAGGTTTAAACGAAGAAAAATACGTCCAATAACTTCCCAAAGCTATCATAATATGATACATTGGTAACTTGTGAATAAGTAACCAATGTATCATAACATAATTCGCATTCTTACATCTCAAATTTCGAGGATACCTGGGCCAATCTATGGATCTCTTACGAGAAACAAGATGGCTGCCATCATTGTTCGATAGACTCGGACAGGTGCTGCAATGGGAACATTTGATAATTATCAACATACATCCATGTGTATGTTGATAATTATCAGAATGATGGATATCATAAAGAAATAATTATCTTGTTCCTACTCGAATTGAATTGTTGCCAATTTACTGTTTACGGCAATACGTGTATTTGCAGTTGACGAATATATACCAGCATAGCGTGATTCTCACTAGTAGCCGGTCCGAGGCTGAAACGAAACAAAATACGTCCAATAACTTCCCAAAGCTATCATAATATGATACATTGGTAACTTATGAATAAGTTACCAATGTATCATAACATAATTCGCATTCTTACATCTCAAATTTCTAGGATACCTGGGCCAATCTATGGATCTCTTACGAGAAAGAAGATGGCTGCCACCATTGTTCGATAGACTCGGACAGGTGATGCGATGGAAACATTTGATAATTATCAACATACATACATGTGTATGTTGATAATTATCAGAATAATGGATATTATAAAAAAATAATGATATTGTTCCTGACTTGAATTGAATCGTTGCCAATTTACTGTTTACGGCAATACGTGTATTTGCAGTTGACGAATATATACCAGCATAGCGTGATTCTCACTCGTAGCTGGTCCTAGGCTGAAACGAAGGGGAATACATGCAACAACTTCACAAACTCATTATAATATGACACATTGGTAACTTATGAAAAAGTTACCAAGGTATCATATTATAAATGGCATGTTTACCAGTCTAATTTTGTTGAAACTTCTGCCAGATTATAGCCGCAAGATGGCCGCCGAATGTTTGCATTTTTAAGATTACTGTTTGGTTCAATAGATGGCGCTGAAGAACATGCTCACACGCGAAATAAAGTACACGCGGAAAACCGAAAAATCGGCTTTTCGCGAATTTTTTGTAGCGCGATATATACCTATTCTACAGTATTCTAATTTTCAATTTCCATAAGCCTGTGCAAAACAAGTCAATTTTATCAATGAGTCAATGACTAAACCGTATATAGAAAAGCAGGAAAAACATTTCTGGGATCCTTACCGTGATAACTGCTGCCCCATTGACTACGACAGCCTCCGCGAAGCGTACGCGCGACGGGTTGTTCCGTAACTTGGCTTTCTTGGCTGCTGTGAGTAAGGCAGATTTCCGTTGAGACTGAAAATAAACAGAATGGAATATTTTCATTGTGAAATTGAAAATTTCTTTTCCCATGACAATCATTGACATATCTGAAAAGCATTTTTTTCTATTTTTCCTTCAGTTTAGAAAAAGGTCCTGTTTTTTCAAAATATTTACAGGTTTGATAGGGTAACATTATAATTTAGATAAGTTAATCTTATAGTCAATATTAACCCATTTATGCTTAAAGGTTCCACTAAGAATTCTTGCCTGGGCATGTGGAAAAGTTGCCAGTGACTTGAGAGAAGGGGGTGGTTTTCCACGGTCACTGTGGTTTTCTCAACCATTAACAACAACTGATTTAATTCATATATGGCAGAAAAGGTGATAATAACCAAAATTCCAAATCTAGAATATTATCTATCAACCAAAACACTGTGAATCTGAACTAGATTCCCACGAAGGCCTCCCCTGTGACCAGATAGATCAAGCAGCGTTTAAGGTCAGGGAAGATAGTCAGGTATGCAAGGATCAACCGAGAGGGAACGGATAATTGCGATAAAACGAGCCTGCGCAAATTGAATCAAAGGCATCTTCAATAAATCGGCTTTGCCGTAATGGTGCTTCATCAAATGTCAAGGGTTTGGCTGGGAGGAGAGCGGCAGAGGCGGGAATAATGCTGACGGGGAGATAATGATACAGAACACGCTCAAACACGCTCACAGAATACGCTCAACAGTCAGCGCTTATATCAAATACATTGTCCCTCTGGGGCATTACTGCTCTGACATTTAATAGGGGGGTATCAGCAGGTTTTATCCCCCCCCCCCAATAAGGTAACCTTTCATCAGACCCTCTTGGGGACTTATGGGTGGACCATTTAATATTTATGGGTGGGGTGGGGGTTAAAAAAATTCTAGCTCTGAAAATCAACGAAAAAGATATTCTGGTCCTGAAAGGTAAAATATTCTGACCCTTATAATTGAAAATTTCTGGAGAAATTAATTCTGACCAATTGTCAAAATTTTATCAATTGGAACCCCATGCAGAATATCAAATGGTATGCCCCTTATGGACATGGGGATTTCCTAATCATGTTGTTAACCCAGTCATTCCTGGAAGTCTCCTTGAAATGTGGCATCTCGACCTACCATGATTTGAAAAGAAATTGGCATCAAATATTAATTTTGAAAAAATGAAATGAAAATAAATTATTAGGGACTGATCAATACTTCTTGTTCAAATATTTGTCAAAAAATGCTTTTGACACAGAGATACCAAAATGTAAGAATGCTCAAGGAAATTGAATGGTTTAAAGAAAAATGTATACATGCTTTTCAAGACAATTTCCTTACACGGTAAGGAGAAAGACTGGTGCAGAGAAAATGAGAAGTTACAAATTTGATAAAAAAACTTATTGAAAATAGAGAAAAGAAACCTGAAAAAATTATAGATAAAAAAAGAAAAAATGAAATGAATAAAGGAATATCTGAAGAAGTAGGTAAAATAGGTTAAAAAGATGTTTTGAGGATGAAAAAAAGAGTAACAGAATAAAGGAAGAACCACCCACTTAAAGCAAATAATTATCTGCATCTGATTTTATAAAAGAAATCTAATCTAGTTTATTTGGGTTATAGAGAGCATGCTATTTTATGCCTTACTTGGTCCAAAGAAAGTTGAAAAAAGAAAATATTAAAAAAAACGCAAATATATCCCTAATACTTAGAGGGAAGAAAAAATTAGAATACAGGTCTAGAAATACAACCATATATAGATATCACTAAGAGGAACTTAGATTCAGCAAGATTTACCAATATTCACACCTAACCACGATAATGTTGGCACCACCAACTTTGTTTTCCAACAATCTGAATCTTATTTACTGCACTCTATTTTATATCCTTGAGATTCTGTTTGCTGGTTTCTCCCACTAACAATGTGTTGAGAATACCCAAGAATTCCCAGGATAATGCTAGTAAAATGCCAGGATGTTCTTGGAAATATCGGGTAATTTGGTAAAGGTACAATATTAGCAGTGCTAGTAGATGGAGATATGCAACTGCCTGGGTGGCTGCTGGAAAAGATGAAAACATCTCCAGTTCTCCATCATCTTTATCAGCACCACATTCTATCATTACCATTACCAAAATGAAGCTGGATATACCAAGGAATTCCAACGTTTTTCCGAAGATAATTCTGAGATTCTTAGGTATTTTGTGCTACATTTGCAACGTTGGCAGACAAAACAAAGATTTTAACCCTTATGCTGGTTGTGCCTAATTTGGTCAATAGAAAATTATGCAAAAACCCTGAAAATGACCTAAACCCTGGCACATGGATATTCATATGAGAGTACTCAGCAAGAGCTATCCAACAAATACCAACATGACGGGGTTGAGATGGTTTTTCAAAATGATTTGCATCTTTGTTCTTTGGACGAAAATAGCCTTAGCAATGGAAGGGTTAAGGTGGCTGATATCATGATTTTTGTTTGAATTTTAGCCTGAGCCTGGAGTGCCCCTTTAAGTGGTAATAGACATAATTGATAGGATGGAGAAATCACCATGAAAGCTGGTGGGCAGGGGATCCTTCTATACTGATGGTAGGCAGGGAGGAGGAGCAGGAGGAGGGAGGAGAGAAAACAAATATACAGGGTTATTGATGGTTCATTAAAATATAAGAGAGCCGGGAATACCCACGATTTCCTAGAGTATTGCTAGGAAAATATGAGGATTTCCAGGGATAATCTTAGGGAAATGCCAGGATTCCCTATGTTAGTACCAGCAAAATGCCAGGATTTCCTAGGATAACAGTAGCAAAACGGCAGGATTTTCTAGGATATGCTAGAGAAAATGCCAGGATTTCCTGGAATAATGCTGGAAAAATGCAGTGATTCCTACTAGGAATTCCTAGGATTATCCTAGAAAAAATCACAGGATTACCTAGGAAGTCTCAGCTTAGATGAAGGTTTACAATATCAAACTCTAATTACTGATTTTGCCATTCTAAGGTGTACTGCCATCCAAGTACCAAATTGTAAATATAATAGCATATTACCCGAGATGATTACTCTAGCCTTGAAAGATTTACTGATTAACACTGATAAGTCCTAGATTACCAGTACGGGTAGGTATTATGTCAATCCATGCATAGAATGCTATAATCAACTTGCAAATGTGATTGCATGAAATACGAATATCTTTCCAGCAACCTTGGCCACACATGTGCACCAGTAACTGTTGTTCAGATCATCCTAGTGGTTGGAAACATTCATAAATATCTTCAATAAGAAATATTTCATTGGTTCATTGCTAAATTACTTTCAGAAAATTCAAATTAAGCTGATACTTTTCAAGGGAAAATCTAAGCATGAATGGGAAGGGGAATTAAACTCCATTCCCCCCATTTAAACCAGCACTGTGAATAAGGCAGTTCTCAGTGCTAACAAAGAGAGCCCCTGGAGAACAAAAAGCGGAAATAAATAATTGATGCACTCTCACAGATGACATTTTGAGAAGTGCACATTCAACCAATCGCATCGCTCGCCCACCTTAGCGTCAACGCGGAGCGATGTATTCGTTAATGAGAGCTTATGTAGAACATGAAGAGTGTGACAAGTTTTAACTGACACGCTGTAATAGATTGCATCTCCACATGCTAGGCTCCAGGTATTGTACTCAGATTACCCCTCTAGTAATTTATAGCTCTAATATTTTATTACCTTTAACCTATTAACACTAGGCTTTTCTTTAACCCATTCATGCCCTTTAGCACCCCAAAAACAATGATTATACTTTAGTAGCAGCAGTATTGTTTTCAAGATGTATGTTGTTGCAGTTTTCTGACAATTTCTTAATAATCCATTCACTGTGTAATCAGTGACTGTGAACCATTTTGCAAAAAAGAGGTCATCCCCAAAAATAAAGAAAAAGAATTAATTGTACCCTGGCTGAACACTTAAGCTAATTACAGTAGGGAGACCACCTCAAAGCTTAGAGTTCTTCCCAATGATCAATGGCACCTGGATCTAAAATAATATTTTTGACGATAACTTTTGGGATAAACCATGAATTCCCAAAGTATTTGTACATACTTTTGTTGGTTGGATTATGTAAACCGTTCATCTCAATGTTCTCTCAAATATTCTACAGAAGATACTTATGCTTGAAAGAAATTCCCCAGGCCTTTTTGGGACTTCCTTTAGAAATGTAAAGACTTCCTGTTTACAATAGACTCTAGTCTCAAGACATGTGGCTGGCAGACAAGATGGCGCAGTACTTCATTGATACTTATATCGCAAATATTCTCATTACATACAAAACAAAAATGACAATACAAGGAGTGTCTTTTTAGATTGATAGGTGGTTGGCAGCTCATTCAAATGCTTTCTATGATGTCTCTTATTTTTGAATGTCTGTGAATGTGACAGACCAACGGAGAGAGTGCATAAACAGATCATGCCCGACAGTACACTTCCTGCTGAAGGAATTTCAATTGTTGAAAATGATGAAAAAATTTCGGAAATATCTACAAGGAAGATTGTTTATAGGATGGAGAATTTGTTTTTTACATAATTATGTCTGTATTTCTGTAAGAGTTGGTGAAGGGATTGTTAAATTGAAGCCTTTCAAAAACATTTCCAAGTAGGATTGGTTTTTTAGACAGAAAAAATATAATTACTTCAAAAGCTGACCAGAAGTTGATGAAGGGATTGTTAAAAATGAATGATGTTTTTCAAAAACATTTGTATTTTGTAGGTTTGAAAGAGTTGGTCCAAAGATCACTAAAATGAAGGAAAAATTTCAGAAACATTTACAAGCAATTTAATTTCTAAATTATTCTAAACACTATTAAAAATTCTGTAACTGTAAAGTTGGTGAGGAGAAAACAGATACCATTGGAATATCGCTGTATTTTGCAGTAAATTAAATCTATATTGAACCTGAAGCTCACCCTGAGGATAGGCAAGTGAGGTGATACATACTCTATAAAGCTCGATCTATCTTCATGATAGATCATGATATTTTTCTGGATAAGGCATCTTTTGGAAAAAAATATTTGTAGGAAACGCTATTCAAAACTGTACCAACAACAAGTCTTCATATATCTTCTGAATTTAATGTCAAAGATGCAGATTGATAGCTGAGCATGAATGGAAGAGTAATTGCACTGTAATATGTGTCCTGATTATACAAACATAGCCTAGCTGGCTTGTGGGGCCAGCCAGGCAGAATCTTTTAATCCCTTCCCTATATGAAGCTGTAAATGTCAAGGAAATCCTGGTAGAATCAAAGGATACCTAGTTAGGTAACCATGATACCTGTGAAATGTTCACTCAGGGGGAAGATACATAATTTATTTGAAAGGGGTTCACACTGTACAGGGGGGGGGGGGGAGGGGGGTAGTTGGTTTTCACAGAGAGGTAGACATATCTCATTGATTTGAAGAAAAAACTAAGGACAATTACAATTTTAGCAAATAATCAACATTAAGTATTTCAATTTAAGCAAAAAGTGAAACATTCGGAATTGTAGGTTGTCAAGGTTGCTAATCCCCCCAATCAGCACTGTATCCCTGATTGTGACTGTGGTTGGCCGGTATCGTGATGGCGGTTTGCGGACAAGTCTCAGGTTACATGAGCAGCATGTTGATGTCACATCTATTACACACAGTTATACTAACAGCCTTGAGGCTTCAGATCACCATCACATCTCTCCCTATCTACACTCTGTTACAATTCAGGGGCAGATCTAGGTGGGCGTTCCAGGGGACCATGTGAACCCCCCTCCTTTCAGGTGACACCTTTTGAACCACCACGCAACCAGTAGTACAATTTGGAAATGCCACTGCCAAATTTTGTAACAGCTTTTCTGTGGAACAAGAATGAATAAACTAAACTCGAAATAAACTAAATAAATACTTGTTTTATACATAACTAAAATACCACCTTTTAGACATTAACAACTTAGTGGCTGGACAACCTCTAAACTCATACCTTCCACCACCTGGTGGTCAATCACAAAACTAAGTATGAAACTAAGAAACACAATATAATTTGTCCAGACATTTTGTTGAAAAAACAATTGTATTCTGGATTTCTTTGCATTTGTGTCAGGCTATCCTGGCGGTCTGGGTATAAATGTTATAAAGCAATGGAATGTGATACTTACGTTATCTACATAAGGCTGGCACACGGTGAGGGTGATAGATTCTTTACAAGATCTGAAAACAAACAATCACAATACAGTTATTACAAATTCAATTTCAAATATTCATTGAGGAAAGGTTTAGAGACAGGGTAGCTCAATTGGTTAGGTGTTGGACCAACGATCAGAGGGTTGCCCGTTCGATTCCCGGCCGGGTCACTTTGGTCTGTTCTTGGGCAAGACAGTTAACATCACATTGCCTCAGTTCACCCAGCTGTAAAATAGGGTACCTGGCATTAAGGGCAGAATGGCTATGTGATTGCTTCAACCTAAGAGCGCCAAAATGGCTGCCAAGGTTGCATGTTCCCCAGGGAGTTGAAATGGTTCAAAGATTGAACAGGCCTGCTGGGGAATAAATGTAAGAGTTGTGTGAACATTGATAAAATGGAACAAGACTATAAACCTAACATTTATTTTATCTATTTTAAGGTACCTAGGGCTGCAAAGTCTTCAATCCATTCATGCCCTTCACAGCCAAGAGAGGCCTGACTATTTTGATTATACTTCTCTAATAAAAAATACATTTTTGAAATGTTCATCAGAACTAAAAACTCTCTTTCAAATATTATGTGAAATTATGCTATTAATTCTGAAGTTATTTTTTAAAGTATTATTGATCCAGATGACAATGTCAGGATGGACTCTTAAACAGGATAGGCTGCGGAACATCCTCTCTGAATAAAATTATAATCATCAATACGTCAATATTTAAAATAATACTAATTAATACACATTTTCTCAGCTATTCTCCTCCTCCAGAATTCAGAATGATATTGGTCAACATCTCTTAGCATAGCCTAGCTACTAGGCTTTACTGTGTTTTACTTTTTTATTTATCAATGTATTTCTGCACCAATACTACATAGGGACTTGTGGCCTACTGTTGGCTATTTAGTTCACACAATTGCTACACGAGGGGGTTGTAATGAAATTTCCAACTACCCTCCTAGTATACTGCAGTGCCATCTATCCACAAGGGATAGCATTTAAATATGGCCTGAGAGGCAGGCTACTCTGAGCATAGAGGGTTCATATTCTGTAACAATTTGGAAAATAACAGAAAAGAAGGACAATGTTTCAAATACACATAAAACTGAACAATATCTTAACCAAGCAAAAATAACACCCTACAATGCATTTCCTTTACTTTATACATTGACATCTCATGTAAGACTCATCATAGAGGTCAGGTCATTGATAGCACATATGGGAGAGAATGGGTGTAATTAAAATATGAAAAATACCTCATTAAGCATTGGTGCTCTGTGAGTATATTTAAATACCTTTACCCTGCACTCCCATATGATGACCTCATTCATCAGGGAAGCTGTTGCCATGGCAACAAACCTGACCCAGAGACCTCCATTTCAGATGTTAACAAATCCTGGCATATCCATCTGCCAGCATTTTGGACTCGAAATAAAAAACAATTGTAGCATCCAAGGAAACCCAACTATTTTGGTGTTATTTTGATTATCAAAACATCCTTTGAAAGAAAAATATCTAAAGGAGCATTGTTATTCAGACTTCAGCTGACCACCTACCTTTAAATATTTTTGAATATATGCTTAATTTCTAAAATGGTTTCAAAAGTATCATAGAACAAAATAGAGCTTTACAAAGGAAAATTTTGAGTATGAATGCTATTTTCTGGCCTTGTGAGCCTCCCCAACCTCCCCCCAACAAACGTAAATGTTTCCGTTCCCGCTTTACATGTGGGATTGGCACAAACCTTATATTGATCGTATTTCCACCGGAACAGACCCAACATTGATTATATTTTCAAGAGCTTGAACACTTTGCGCTATCAGTCCTTGGTGCACCATCACTCAAGGGTCCAATCAGACATGGCATAACAAAGGAGCGAGAAGCATTCAAGCTCAGATCATAGCGGCAGTACAGGTGGGGTGCGGCTAATCAGATGATTGCCAATACCCCTTCTAGCAATTTGTTTGCTAACTTGCTACCCCCACATGAGCTCATTCAGAGGAATATGGTAAATTAAATTTTCAAGACTTACCATCATTTTATGGATAAGAATGAGCCAAATCTTCACAAGACTTACACCATTAAATCACATATTCCTGTGCTGAATTCTTCACATGGTTGCTTTGGTTACAACTGGATTTATAGTAATTTTCTGGACTTACCTAACTAGTTCAATCACATATTCCCTGGGTGACTTTTTGACATCTTCGCCGTTGATTTTGATGATTTGATCAGCAGGCATCAGCTTGCCAACACTAGGCCCACCTGAAAAATACAAGAAATAATTGTGAAGATTTTTACCGAAACCAGCCTCATTCTGAAATAAGTAGGTCAAGAAATGTTAATAAGAACTTTACTAACAACTGTCCTCCAAAACTATTGTTGAACCATACTTAATTCCAAAGTTATTGTCAAAAGTATCATAGATCCAGACGATTCAGGTGTAACTCTTAAGCACCAATGGGTTATCCTAAAAACTATCTGTCAAAGACAAAAGCGATCAGTCAGAGACTTGCCTCCAGCATTGTCTAGATCAATTCTTGTAATCTGTGCAGACATGTTATTCCAATAGTCGGTAATGAATAATGCACTATGACCCCGGTGGAAGATTGCTGCAACTTCATCAATACACGTACAACACAGCTCTGAACAGAGAATGAACACTACGCTGTCCCATAAACCCCTTAATGGCTGGACTCTAACTTGGTCAAAAGAAAATGATACGAAAAAGCTGAAAAATGACTGAAACCCAGGTATATTGGTACTCATCAGATAGTACCCGATAAGATCTTTCCAATGAATAATAAACATGAGAGAGTTAATACCCGTAATACCCAAGTTATTTTCTTAACAGACCAACAATGACACATGTTCAGCTATGAGAGGAAACAAAGCTGGACTCCACTGCCGGCATCTCATTGGTTGAGTGCTGACACTGGACCTATTTCAGTCACAGGCCACATGCAGGCACTTATATTGACCACACTCGCAGCTATCATGAGCAGTCATAATTCTTCAGGATTTAGATCCATTCCATGGTAAAGTAACACCTTATTGAAAAATAATATTGAAAGCACTTGAAGAAAGTCTAAGCCCATTCATTATGAAAAAAGTTAGGAAGAATGCCTTTTATTGTTACACATTCTGAACATATTTCTATTAAGTGATTTCTCTTTACTTATGTCACATCAATATCAGGGTGTTAGGGATTAGTAAAGAATTCCAACCATTTTTGTGCAAATAGACTGGCTTTCAAGGGCTTTCATCTACATAAACAAACACCCCAATGGCATTCAAACTTGAAGGCTTTCTGTGTTGATAAAAATAATATATCATAAAGTTAATAACACTACGCCCTAACCCTAAAGGACAATTACATCATGAATAAAACATACGCCCAAATAGTTTTTTTTAGAGTAATGCCATACTTCATACAAGAAGTATATTGCTGTTTAAACACATCCTAACAAACAAGAAATGGAGTTACTGGGAGAGGCCATTTTAGTCTATTAATAGCTTATCTCAGGCTGTTTGGTACCCATATGTCATTAGCAGTAAGGTAGCTATCTACGATTGAGACTATATGGCAGAAGAAGGTAACAAAATTCCAAAATGCCACCCAAGTGCTTTTTACTTAAATAAAAATTCTATGGAAATCCTGGGAATACCTATCAACGCAAATGTGTGCTGGAGAGTCCTAAACAACAAGATCAAAACCAAAAATTTCATTCTAATAGTTTGCGAACTTTTACTTGATTCCGGAGTTATTTACAGTATCATCATAGATACAGACAGCGATTTTCAAAGGAAAATCTATGCATGAATGGGTTGCCTGCAGACAATAGCTGCAGCAGTCTATTGTTGTGGCAGGTCACAATGCTCTCTTTGTCCCGAGCAGTTGTAATACTGTGTGTCTACAGAGAGATATACAATCCATAGAGAACATATGTATCAATGAATTATAGATAGCGATGAATGCACTCATGCTTATACAGTGAACTGCAGAAAATATTGTCCTGATAACTGAAGCCTTTAACATAGTCATGCTTACCTTTACCTAATATAGCTGAGACTTCCTAGGAGTTCCAAGGATTTTCCTAAGATAATCCTAGGATTTCCTTGGTAGTGAACTGCAGAAAGTATATTCCTCTGGATATCTGATACATTTAACCCATTCATGTTTGGCCCTTCCAATGCCACACACACATATTTATACCTATTGGTAGACATCTCCAGGCCCGAATGTGTTATTTAGTGCTGCAGCAGCAGTGGTCACTAATACTACATTTATCCGTGCTTTAGCTGCTTGCAGGCAGCATCCTGTCTGCTACTTTCATCCACCCTCAGCCATTTCAGGACATCAAACTCCTGGCAGCAAGCGGTTTGATGACTCCCTCACCAGCAGTTCAGATCATCACCTTAGCTGCACTGCATAACAATTCACTCAATACTGCATGCACAGCAGTCTAGCTTATCTAGACACAAAATATTGCAATCAGTGGCAAATTTGGTATTTTTGGGCAAATATCTTTAAAACAACAGTTAATTAGGTGCGTTTTGAGCAAATATCTTAAAAACAACGATTAATTAGGTGTTTTTGCAACAAATATCTTAAAAAAACAACAGTAAATCTGAAGGTATTTTGAGCAAATATCTTGAAAACAATGATTGATTTCTAGGTGTATTTTGACCAAATTTTTTGAAAACAATGGTAAATCTTAAGATGTGTTTTGGGCAAAACTTTTGAAAACAGTTAAATTTTAAGGTGTGTTTTGAGCAAATAACTTGAAAACTATAACCTTCTAAGAATCAAATTGCCCATTAGATAGTGTTGATTTATGGTCATCATAAGTGTTAGCTCGGGGTGCCCTGGGCTTAACGCATCATTTATTCATACTGAAACTGCTCATTGTGACGTTATCCAGTTGACTGGCTGCTTGAAGGGATAGTAGGGTTTAGATGGAATTTTCTCTGCCGTCACCTTTTACGGCTCGCAATATCAAGGCTATATCATCACTAGCCAGTTGATAATGATGACAAGGAACCTCGTCCCAAGTCACTGGCAACTTTCTCACATGACCTTATACAACTCACAATATTAAGGCTGAAGCGTGACTAGACAGTTGATAATAGTGAAGGAACCTCCTTCCAAGTCACTGACAACTTTCTGAGATGACCTTTTAGGGCTCTCAATATTAAGGCTAAATCATGACTAGCCAGTTGATAATGATGGCAAGGAACCTCATCCCAAGTCACTGGCAACTTTCTTACATGACCTTTTACAACTCGCAATTAAAGGCTGAAGCGTGACTAGCCAGTTGATAATGGTGAAGGAACCTCATCCCAAGTCACTGGCAACTTTCTTACATGACCTTTTACAACTCGCAATTAAAGGCTGAAGCGTGACTAGCCAGTTGATAATGGTGAAGGAACCTCATCCCAAGTCACTGGCAACTTTCTTACATGACCTTTTACAACTCGCAATTAAAGGCTGAAGCGTGACTAGCCAGTTGATAATGGTGAAGGAACCTCATCCCAAGTCACTGGCAAATTTCTGAGATGAACTTTTATGGCTCTCAATTTTAAGGCTAAATCGTGAATAGCCAGTTGCTAATGGTGAAGAAATCTCCTCCCAAGTCACTAGCTGATTTTCTCACATGACATTTCACGGCTTACAATATTAAGGCTAAATCACAACTAGCCAATTTATAATAATGGTGAAAAGAAACCTCGTCCCAAGTCACTGGCAACTTTCTCACATGACCTTTTACAACTCGCAATATTAAGGCTAAATCATGACTAGCCAGTTGATAATGGTGACAAGGAACCTTGTCCCAAGTCACTGGCAACTTTCTCACATGAATTGAGCTGTATCCAAATCCAGGAGCTTTGAGAAGTTATCATTTCGAAGCACCTTGCATACAGAATAGACGGACAGAGGGGGTCTCCAGGCATGGATGGTTTAAGGGCTGTCCTGGATGGGAGATCAACATTATGCCACGCTGACTGGGTTGTCAGAATAAGTAAACTCATAGATTCAGGGAGCACCAATTAGTAAGCCCCAGGGCCTGGGTAATGAATGCTGCAGGAATAATGTTATCACATAGCTGACCATATCCACAGTGTATTTTAATTATATCATAACCTCACACCTATCCTTTATTCATTGACCATATACCCTCTGGCAAATGCTCATAATTCAATTGACTGGGTTTGAATACTGTTTATTGTTACTTTTTCCTACCTTTATACTTAATATAAGTAAGCATTTCCCGCATTTCCTGAAAAGTCTCAGCTACATTTGGTATAAGGGTAGTCATGGTTTTGTCTTTTCTATGCAGAGAAAGTGAGGACGATCAAAAGTACCTCTTTTCACATCCAGCAGCTGTGAGCATGCTTGACTTGACTTATGATGACTGAGATAGATATTTCCAGCCTCGTCTAATGTAGTGCTTGATTTAATTACACCTGATTACTCTGACCTGATCACATCTGGAGTGTACCCACACACATGCTCTGACAAATCTTGAAAAGATATTGATAGCAAAGCAATATTTTGGAAATAATTACTGAAAGTTGTCAGTCTTTCTGGACTAAACATTCCCTCTTGAAATAGTTTTCAGATAACAATCTATTTGACGAGTTAAATTCAAAGTTGTGAGAACATGTGTGCACTTCTGATCCAAATGAGTTAAGTACTCTATGCTACAGTAGAGGTCAAGAAAGAGCTCTGCGATGTATTCCCCCTGCACAAGTGTATTATGTAGTGGTTGATTTAATTATCACTGGTCACTCTAACTGGACAATGAATGCTATAAGAGAGGTCAACGAATAGCACTAGATGCAATAGATATTCCTTCACAAGTGTAATGTAGTGGTTGATTTGATTACCTCCGGTCACTCTGAGTGGACAGTGCTATAGTAGAGAGGCCAGAAAGAGGCTCTTGGATGTAGAAAGATTGATGTTTTTAACCAAGATCAGAGTAGTGGTTGAGTACTGGTCAATCTAAGTGGACAGTGCTATATTAGACAGGTCATGCAAAAAAAGTCTCCTTGACTTACTAAGGTAGGTGCTTCAAATTAAGTTCAAGGTAGTGGTTGATAAGTGGTCACTCTAAGTGGATAGTGTTTCATGTATATTGGAGAGGTCAGAAAGAGGCTCTTGTTTCTAACAAATTCAAAGTAGTGGTTGGACAGTGCCAGGAGCGAGGTCAGAAAAAGGCTCTTTGACTTACTAAGGTAGATGTTTCTAACCAAGTTCAAAGTAGTGGTTGAGTAGTGGTCACTCTAAAGTGGACAGTAGTGGTCACTCTAAGTGGACAGTGTGAGTACAAGAGAGATCAGCTGCTGTGCTGGCTGGACTTTCATTAAGGACATCAAGGCTAATTAGATCACGGAGGGGGTCATCATTATATAGCCAACTCACGCCTCTCAGGCTTCATACACAACTCACCAGAGGGAGAAATTAGCTTTCATTAGTACAAGATGTCCAAGTATAACAAAGCCTTACTGAGGGTCTGTCAGGGTAGTATGAATTATTAACAGTCCTAGCCTGAGGTACATTGTGGCTCATATTCCATCATTGCCATAGGTGAAATACCTTCGAAATTTGGCGAAAATCCACCTTGACCATATAACCCTCACCCAAATACTGCTATATGTGTATTATACTGTTAAATCTGATGAAAATCCATCCTGACCTGTATACCTCCACCCAAATACTGCCATTTGTGACATATCCTTCAAAATCCGGAAGAAAATCCACCCTAACCCTATACTTACGACCAAACATGAATTCAGGTGAAATACCTTCGAAATCCACCCTGTCCCATATCAACCTACACCCAAATACTTCTATATGTCAAATAAACCACAAAATCTGATGAAAATCCATCCTGACCCTAACACCAAATACTGCTTTATGTGAAATATCCTCGAAAAACTGAAAGAAAATCCACCCTGACCCTACCGTCACCAAAATACTGCTAAATATAAAATATACTGCAAAATCAGAATGAAAATCTCTCCCAACCATTATGTAATACTCCACCACTGCCATGTCTGTAACACCTAATTCTAAATCTGATTTAGACCTACCCTGTTCCTAACCCCAATCCTAATACTGCCATGTGTGATATACCCTGAATCTGCCTTAAAATGAATTTGACTTAAAACTGCCAGAACTCTACCCAACCCGACACTACCATATGTGATATACCCTGCAATTCTGATCCTAACACTAAATCCAGAACAATACCCAACATATCTGACTTAAACCTACACTACTCAAATCCAATTATACAAAGCTCTGCACCATATAACATAAGACACCAATACCCTGTTAATTGTATTACCTGCACCCTATCCTAGTACTGTGTGTCACGAAGTTCATAGATATACTCCTGTAATATAACTCAGCTACACACTATAAACCCCCCACGCGCCCTGTGTATATGTGAGTGTAAAGCAGGTCAGTGGAGCACTGAGGTGACCCACACTTATACCTCCTCCTCACACATTATAATGACAATTATGGAACAGCAGCATCCATGCAGATGAGTTCTAAGTGATTCCAGCGAGTCTCTGGCACACGCTACACTCAGGGCCACTGCTGCCTGTGTCAACAGAACTTGTGAAAACATCCAATACCTGCCTAATTCTATTAGTGAACTATTTATATCTCGAGTGCACACATTGACTGACAACTTTTAAAGTTATGTTTGAATTAGAGTAATATTTCAAGAAAAAATTGATTGTGTGAAGAGTCATTGTTATATCCCTTATGCTGGTGGTGGCTTATTTGGCCAATACAAAAGGATGCAAAACACCTGAAAAATGACTGGAACCCTGGCACATTGATACTCATCTGAGTCCTTAGTGAGAGCTATCCAATGAATACCAACATGACAGGGTTTAGATGGTTTTCAAAAATCTTCACATCCTTGTGCTTCGGATGAAAGTAGCATTTAAGTCAAATATTTCTGAAACACTGCTTCATTACCAAGCTATTTCCATGTCTGTCATACCAGGCATATGAATGGGTTATAGTAAATGGATTTAATCAAAGACTACATAACACTTTACTCATCAGGTGCAGGTGTCTAGATCCCTGGTGCCACCAACCATTCAACCATGAAGGTCAAGCTCTGATCTGTCCTCTCAGGACTAAATACTTGAAGGAGACTTAAATGTTTGTTAGCTTCTGATAAACATTTCCCTCTCAAATGTTTTAGATATTTTCTTAAACAAGCTTACAATATAGATAAGACAAAATAGACAGTCATACAGGCCTGCTAATGGGCTGCTTCAGTGAACAATAGGTCAAAGAGACACACCCCTGAACTAGGGTGCAGGTGGGGAGGATGGAGTATAATGTCTTGGTGAACTCATCAGTCAAATATTCTCATTCCTGCAAGCCACATCACACAAGACACCAACTCCTTGTGAATTGGTCTTAGACCCACCATATCCCAGGACTGAGTGTCACTGAGTTCATCAACATGCTCATCTAATACACACTGTGCCACGCACTAATCCATCCCCCCCCCCCCCTGGCCCATTCACTATTGCGACATCCAATATCCAAACCAAGTGTTATACATAATAGATTTAAAATGTTCCCATAAAGAACATATGCCATACAGCACCAGTACCAGTGGAACCATAAAAACAATATGCTACCAGTATTGCTATCTTCCTGCCTGCTCTAATACCTGCACCTACACATGTTCAATTCTCTCATCTCTGTGATGCTCAATCCGGATCAATTCAATCCCATGTGTACACTTACAGTTCCGTAAATCCAATATAGATCCAGTGTATATCCAGTGTAATTCCAGTGGTCAGTTCCTGTTTTGATATTTGTTATTTGCACGGTACTAATTTCTGTCCAAGGTGTGTTATTGTCACATGGTTCTGGAAGCAGAGTATATCCTACGTAGTGATGCTGTCTTTGTATGAAATACACCTGTCTCTCTCTCTCTGTCTCTGGATCACCTATTGTATTATGTACACAGTGCTAGGGTAGTAGTAGTAGTGTAGCAATAGTGGGTGGATAGCAGTGCTGAGAGTGGCTCAGATGCTGAGGCGGTATGAAGACAATGGAGAGACAAACAATGGCCGTTCCTGCCACACGTGCTATGGCTCTCTGAGTACTACACTGTATAATCCCACACACTGCAGCACAGTACAGGAACAGTGGCAGCAGAGCGCTCGCTGCCGCTACGATGCTGCATGCAGGCAGCAGGGAGAGGGAGAGCGGGATTAACGAGATCTCCTCTGAGTCATCAGCAGCACTGGTCATGTGACTCTAAGGCTGGCTGTCCTCTATGGAAGTCGGAGGTAACAGTAACGGTAGTGGCCATACAATGGGCCATATGCTACCCCACAAACACGGCCGGTCTATGGATTCGGCCAGCACTATCTTGCATTGAATTGAATTGCTCTGATTCAATTACCAGATCCTGACAGCGATATTTGATAACGCAGCATTAGAGAATTAACGCTCTTCATTTGCAGGAACAATGGGATATCAGCGTTATCTTTATATGTGAGCTCTTCTGTCATTGAAGGGGGAGAAGGGTGATGAGGAGGAGGCTAATGCATATAGCCTTGGCTTGACCTTGCCCACAGAGATGATTGAATAAGGAATTGGCTGGGAATAATAAATTGCTGTAGGTGATAGAATATCGATCGCTCATCAACTATACATGCATTCCTTGGTGGTCAGGTAATTCTTAAAGGGTTCTGACAGATGACGGGGCTCATGCAATAATCCTATTAAAGGAATGATACTGAGACCAGCAAATACCTGATTATCCTGAAGTTCTTCCCAGGAAGTATGGGGAATTCTCAGCTGAAGTTCACCGGGAAAACATGTTTAATCCAACCCTTTAAATGCTTTTAAGGCTACTTTCATCCAAAGCACAATGACACACAGATATTTGAAAACCATCTAAACCTTGTCATATTGGTATTCATTGGATAGCTCTTGCTGAGTACTTTTAGATGAGTTAACCCATGTGGTAGGGTTTCAGTCATTTTTTAGGTTTTTTGTGTCATTTTGTATTGGCCAAACAAGTCACATTTTGCAGCATAAGGGCTAATCTATATTGCCTTCATGGGGCTATTGAAATCATAGCTAGGCTAGTTGAGGCATCTTTACAAAAACATATAGCTGAGTGAGAACAGCGAATTCTTAGGTTAATCCTTGAAACACTAGAAAAAATCCTATCAAGTTCTTGATGCATGACAGAAATTCCTTTGAAAACCCTTGATACAAAACAAACACATTTCAGGTATCTGATTGCAAGATGGAGGGATCTGTCAGTGAGGCCCACATAGTGTTATCCTAGGAGAATGCTTGAGACCTTGACAGAATGACAGAAATTCCTATGATAATCTGCGATACAAGACTGAAATTCTGAAAATAATCTTTGAAGCATGACTGGGATTTCAAACAATTCTCAGGTATCTTGATAAAGGAAAGAGCCAATTTTGAGTAATTTGAGGAGCATGTTCAAGCCTATAGCATGGTAACAAAAATGCATAATGTACCTTATAATATCAAGACTGCCCTGTTGGCCAGAGCAAATATTCATGATTTTCATTATTTCATTAAGGCTGTGAGCATTAATGAGTGAAGCTTACCATGCCCCTATTTTAGCCAGGTGGTCAGATAGAATTTCAATACTTTCAGGATCACAGAGCTAAAATCTAAATATTTGATGAAGGTTTGTTCAAAAATGTGAAGCTATGCTGAATTTCTATGTAACATTCAAAAGTGTTATGATTCCAGACGACATTCATCAGAAGAGCTCCTGGCACAGATGGGTTAAAGATAGTGATGAGTGCAGTAGGATTTATGTCCATATAAAGCTATCCAATTATATGTGAAAAATGTGAGAAGAAACAGTCATTCAATATTAATATATAAAAAAAAACTTTTTATACAATATTTGCATTTATACTATACCCATTAACTTAAGGCAATCTGTGAACAAATGTGTTAATCAATTTTTGCTTGTAGCTTGCTTAAGGGGGCTAGGGACCTTTGTTCTTTAAGTTAGATTTCCATGTAAAAATAGACCAATACTGTGGTCAATGTACAAGAAAACCCCAATAAACTACATATTCTATGAAAGCTGAGACTTTGGATAGGTCAAATATTCTAAATTATTCTATGACTTCTTCACAATTTCCTTGGGGTGGGACCGA
>OZ012690.1:39837271-39884868 GCA_963942565.1 Maea johnstoni
CGGTAATCAAAGATAAAAATGCCTACCTATACCTATCCTATCTTATTTTTTGACCGTTACGGAAAACAAACTATATTCTTTAGACATTATCCAAGATCACACAATTGTTTCCGAGAAGCCGTCATACATATTCAAAAGATCTAGGAATGACGCATTATAGCTTTTTATGTGAAGCAACTAAGCCAGCAGGAAGTTGACTGTGAATGAATTCATTAGTTTGACCCACCTTCTCCCATTGTTCTCATTATTAGAGTTTCCGGGAAGCTTAAAGTTATATATGCAAATGTTTTAGCACATTTTGAATAGTACTAATTCAGCTGAAAGTTTGCCAACCATTCATTCTATAAGTGTTTTGTGTATATAGCTACAATGTACCATTCATTATATTCAGATGGTTTGGGAAAAAGCATAGTTACAACATACTTGAAGGGGAGCTGTTGGTTGTCTTGCATTCATTGAGAATGCAATCCCAATACAAGCATGCATCTCAAGGCCACTGCAGGGCTGAATGGTCGAAGAAACAAAAGATTTTGATATAAACGTTTTGACATTTAACCCATTTATACCACTGGCAGCCAAAATTGCCAGACCGTTTTGGTGATATCTCTCCAACAATATCTCTGCAATATTTGAAGGAGAGTTGTTCCACAGAACTCTATCTAAAACTTTATTTTTATTTTTATAAACTTTGGATAATCTATCTAATCTATCTAAAACTTACCTTCAAATATTTTGGAATGCTTTATTTCAAATTTTGATAATTTATGCTTTATTTCAAAATTATTTTCAAAAGTATGACTGGTACAGAAGACACTAGTCAAGTACATCTCCAGGCATGAAAAGGTAAATAGGTCAAACTTTAGCAAGATATTGAAATTAGACATCAGATAGTAATTAAATCAACAAGTGATTACAATTAACAAAAGGGATGCCTACAGTCACACAATTAAAGTTGAATTATGGTTTTGGAGCAACTGAAAAAATTAAGTTGGAAGTCAATTTCTCTTTTAGGAAAGTAGGTATGAAAGGTTGCTTCGATCTATGGGTAAACAATGGTAGATCAATAGCTCCCACCCACTCTCTCCTTTCAGAACTTCATAATACCAAGGAATTCTCAGGATTTCCCAGGGAAACTCTCAGGATTTCTCAGGATTTCCAGGGAGCTCTATGGTACATTAGATATGTGTATCTTAGACCTCTCTTTAATGCAAAGAATATCAGGGATGTGTCTAAAATGACTCTGTTAAACCTAAAAAATGTAATTCTTTAAAATCATAAAAGGATCAATTTAAAATATTATTGTTTGCATAAGCTGCATTAAACCTGAACTAGGAAATACTAATCTTGACATTCTATATTCTGAGTTCTTTTGTTATAGATCTTTAAGTATTTTTCAGTAGTTTTCAACCCAAGACAGTAGCTTGAATACTTCCACTGAACATTCCTTCTGTAACCCATTCATGTTTTAAGATCTTGTAAAGTTCTCTTATAAACACTTTTAAAATTAACTTTGGAATTAAACATAAATTAACAAAATACTTAAAGGAGAGTTGTATGTTGAACTCTGATCAACATTTCATCTTCATATATATCTTGAAATAAAGTTCTGACCATAAAGCTATCATCAATACAGTAAAAACATTTTTAGACCTATAAGGTAGATGTTTTTATCCTCATTAAGGCAGACACAGGCTTGATTATGAATAGGGAGTGATTTTATTTTCAATGAAACTTAATTAAGTGTAAAATAAATCAAAAACTATCAAAAATAAACTAAGTTTGCTTGTTAAAATACGAAAAAAAAACATTCCGTATCCATGGATAGTCTCATGTATGGCCTTATTAGGAATTATTTGGCATGACAGTACATGCACCTTAGAAAATATCTTTGGGCCTTAGTTAAATTATCAACTGCAGAAAAATAGAGCGGTAATTGATAAAGGGACTGCCGGCTTTTTCTGCACTCATTATCTTCATCTAGCATATCTTTTACAAAACAGAATCTCTAATGAAAAACATATCCATCAGCCGTGTTGTTTTTTTCCATTCGAATTCTGGGATTAACACCATGATGATCATTAACTTAATGACTATACAATGCTGACACTTAACTCCTGCACTAAATGCACAAGCAGCCCGGGCAATACACAACCGCATGCCTGATTGCCACCCTGTTTCCTGGGTATGGACGTATGCATAACCTCACAACTGAATGTAGCTTTGATTTGCAAGCTACATGGGTCATTGATGTGCTTGGCTTATGTTATTGACATGTTATCCACGTGTGTTTGTACAACCAGGCACAGGCAGACGTCCGGTTGACTGGTGCTGGAATATAATGTCTGTACTGGACCTTATTGTTCCATAGAACAACATAGTTTCAACCACAAGGGTGGCACAAAATATTCATTTTTTTCTACGGGTCACCTAATCGTTTATCATAATTAGTGAAGGTTTTTGGGGCTATCTCTCTGACAAAAGAGGAAAGGAAAAGGAAAACTGTACATCTACAACTCTATCTACAACTCTCCTTCAAATATTTGCGAATTTATGCTTCATTTCAAAGTTATTTTCAAAAGTTGGAAAGGTCCAGACGACACCAGTCAAGTAGGCATGAATGGGTTAATATGGCGCCATTTATTATCGAGTCTGTTTGTTGCAGCTCAATATTGTTTGTTTGCAATCATAATGCAACCCTGTTGTACTCATAAAGCAGTGCATGGAGCTAGGTTAACAATCCCTGTACATTTTGCTATAATTATTAAAGAGAAACTATCTAGAGCAACAGTGTCTCCTAATTAATTAGAACCTACTGATTGACATCAAATAAAAATCTTGACATGCCTCAAGTCATTAGTAAGATGTACAAATTAAACCCAAAACATAACAAGTTAAGAAGTTCAGCTAGTACGGCAATTTTGAAATTTCTCAATATTATATTTCTGCACATAAGCACACCCCCTATAACCTTAATAACAGCACCCCTTTAATAAAAGTGACCCAGGCCTCACTTAAAATCAATAATAATATTCATGGAATTCTGTATCCACAGATATATATCACTGGAATAGTCAGGGTCTTTTAGTCAGGGAGCCATTTTAACCCCAATTTTTTTAATTCCGTGGCACCCGAGAGGGTAAAAGCAATGGACCCTTACAACATTGAGTACATCCCTCCAGTATTAAAAAAACACCTGTCTGCCGGACTGAAAAAGTGACGGTATATGATTTAGAGGTCATTTGAAGGTCAAACTCTTAAAAATTGGCTTTTTTCTCAGTAAATGTACTTAGATTCAATGTTTCTTTGCTGCAATCACAAACATTCAAATACCCCTTTTATACCACTAGAGCACAGGCAGAAACAGGTTGATGTTTCAATTTCCACTCTCTGACCACGGGTCAGAGGTATACCCAAGGCAGACCTTAATTTGGTTGACCATTACAACCATTCTACCACAAGTCTGCCATGAGTCTACCATGATGTGTGGTTAAGACATGGTAATGACATTGTAGACCCTAAGGTTAGAGACCATTCACATATAAAACATACTTGTACCACAAAAAACCTAGTTGCTCCACATGTGTGGTACACAATGTTCCAATTGGTCCAATTTTATTTTAAAAGGGTTGGGTCATCAGAGGCATGTGTTAAATAAAAAATAGAATTTACACTTTTATTTTCCGTCACTTTTTCTGATGTACTACGGCTAACTCGTGACAAGCCAATTGTAACTGGTAGAGGAAACCAGAGTACCCGGTGAAAAACACAGACTAACCCCAAGTCTCTGGTAACCTTCTCACAATTGCCCCAGCTGGTATATAAACCAAGGCATTGGTGAGAGACAGCTAGCAGTCAGTGGCAATGCCTTAGACATAGATATAGTACTTACTTGATGTAGTATGGCTTGCCGTGCTTGTCGACGGCACTCTCCCAGCCATAGGGTAATCCATTGCCAGGCTCCCAGTTCTCCGGGGGCGGCACCCAAGACGAACTCTGGGTCTGGTGACTGAAAATACAAGAAATAAAGAAATTAGAAATTAAGTTTCTGCAACGCCAAACATATGACATAAGAGCTTGGTTTACATTGCTGCTCTCATCACATTTCACAGGAAAAGTCCATTCTGGGTCTAGTGACTGAAAATACCATAAAATAGATATAGTTAGATTCTAACATTTGCATCTGACATGAGCATTTGAAAAGACAACAATACATCCTGCTAAATGCAAAACTAGAACAGGCATATATGGGTTAACCTATTCATATGCAAGAAAACCTCTTGAAATTAGCAGGCATAATTGTTATGGGTTATTACAGTAGACAAAAATGTCATATTTTGTCTTATAACGTGCAAGGCCCATAACATCAGGAAGAGTAGAATTGTTCTATTTTAATTCCATCTTTCCCCACCAGATGGAGAGAGTGATACAGGAGACCATGTATATGCATGCAGTATATATGAAGACCCATGCAATCGCCGCATGAGGATTGTGCTTTTGTTTGGTTGGGTGTCTAAATCCCTGTTAATGCTGTCATGTTAACCCTTTTCCTGCTCAGATATTCTAGAGATATTCTGATAAGGAAGGACCCCCATCAGAGAAATATAGAAGTAACTGACAAGGCATCAGTCTGTTGAATACCAGGAAGGACTTTCTTTGAAATATTCATCATGATGAATTTTATTCTCAGTTATAAATGAATTTCTCAGACCACCAGGGGCTATGAATATTCACGCATGGAGATCCTTTGAAAATTGAGTCATCTGAATCTACAATTATACTTCTGAATCAAGGCTTCAGGAATTAAGCATAAATTTCAAACATAATTGAATGATAATTGTAAGTAAGTTGGTGACCAACATTTCTCTTTCAAATATTTTCTGAAAATTGTTTTTCTTATAAATAAACCATCAAATAGGCAGTTATGGTAATAACAGGCATGAATGGCTTCCCGTAAAAAGAATTCCAGTAAAAATAATATATAACAGTAAAATACTATTGCAGATGTTAAAATAACATGGACTGGAAAGTCTGAGTCTCATGATATTTCATATGCATTCCAGATCACCAGTGGTATGAACAAACCCTTAACTATCTTAACACACTGATACTTCCTAGGAAATCCTGGGATTTTCCTAGGATAATTCTAGGAGTTCCTTGGTATTCCTGGGTATATTTGGTGAGGGATGTGCCTGCTTGCAGCAGGTGTTCAAATGGGACCAATATCAATATCACTTCACCATTTTCCTGGTCTATTACAAACCCCCAATACACACCCCTTTGTGCACACTTCATGCAGTCATCAATTCTCAAATATTTCACAGAAGATAAAGAATATACATCATGATCAACTACCTCTCAACACTGAAATATTCCCTTGTGTCCTTTGACTTTAAGACTGTGAAATGTGTAGTAAATCTAAAGCGGTGTCATAGATAACACAATGGGGTGTCATTTTCACACAGTGAGTAGGATTTATAGCTATACAGCTCATGTCTTAAGGCATACTTTCTTATCATTTCTCAAATTTCTCAGCAAAAAATAATAATCTATGACTACTCTCCTCTCAACAGAAAAAACTGAGTTGTGGCATTTGCCATGTATTTTGTTACAGTCAGGGGTAAGATATCATGCAGGGGTGTGGCTTTCACATATAGATCAAGGGAACTTATAACTTTAAAGCTAAATTATATCCTAAACATGTACCTGGCGACCATTTCCCCAACAGTCAAGCCTAAATATATAAATATATATATATATATATATATATATATAAATATATATATATAAATATATATATATATATATATATATATATATATATATATATATATATATATATATATATATATATATATATATATATATATATATATATATATATATACATACATATAATTATATATATAGTAACTATACATATATAGTAACTATACATAATGCAAGTGGTGGCAGGAATAATGTGGTTGGGCCTCATGGTTTACGTGAGGAGCCATGATTCAGTACAGCTTAAATCACATCGGGTGCTGTGTTGTACAAGGTGTATTTTCTTAGAGTTGTGAGAGAAATCACACGGTTGCTGTGTTTATCACCTGGGCAAAGACTTCAGGAACAATGTGGGTGAGGTGTCTATCACACACACGCGTGGATTTATAGCTATATACTGGTACCTGCTACTGCGACTGAGGGGAGGGGACCACCCAGACAGAGACACCTTCGAACGAGAATTCCGCAACCATTTTGTCGGTCGCTGATGAGATACGCTGAAAGGTGGAATCAACAGCACAAATTCACATTTTTTTTCCATAAATTTTATTCTAATGTTGTCATAGATATACAAACAAAACAGTATGTGACAAATTGATAAGTGTGTGGTATAAGGAAACCCACCTTCCATAGAAAGCGGGAAGATGGTTATTACATGTAGCAATGAATCTTTCACCTATTTACAACATCACTCCAGTCAATATCACATGATGTACTATATTAAAACATTTGATTTCATTTTTGCTGAATGTATTGTTTCCCAATTTTCTTACAATATTTCTACCCATGAGACAAGTTATTATATATTTTTGAAACATTTAAATACATTTCATATTATCTATGGCAATGAGGTTAAAAGAGCAAAAAGAAAACAAGTCAGCATAAAGATTGATATTTTTGCATTCTATATCTTATTTTATTTTCAAATTTATTCTTGTTTGCTATATCAGAATCCTTCCACAAATGAAAATAGGATTCCTCTAGTAACAAGCGAATGCAGGTCTACAGCTAAAAACCCAGACATTCAGAATGGTTAAAAAATGAATGAATCTAACTCTATCTAACTTTATCCTCTAATTATCTGAAAGTAATCATCTTATGAAATAAAAAAAAACTAACTTCACAGAAAGACTACTTTCTCAAATTTTATCAGATAGATAACTATAATTTCAAGAAATGACAAACATTTTTGTCTAAAAGATTAATCATCATTGCTTTATCAAATTTTCTCTTATCCTGATAGTATTTGCATATTTAACAGAATAGAATTGACATCATGGCGTTCGAGGGATAAATGGCTTGAAATGATTTAATAAGGAACATTAGATGTTATCTTCTTATTCACTTAATGACTGATTTATTTCTTTTTAGTTGAGGTAAGGGAGTAATGCGAGAGATTAGTGAACTAATCCCTACAGAAAAAAACAGCTTAACCCATTCATGCCTGGAGATCTCCTTGATAAATGTCATCGTCATGCATTTTTTGAAAATAACTTTAAAATCAAGACCAAAATTAAAAAATATATATTCCAATGATAGTTGTTAAAAAATATTCAATACTTAAGAAAATATTAATGTATTGAATTTTGATTGATACTCAACTGTCAGCTCCCCCACAATTATTTTGGGATTGAATCTATATTGCTATTTTGTTTCCAGGAACAGCATAAATCTGAAGGATACCTGGCATGGAGATCGCCAGGTATAAATGGGATAACAAATCAGACCACACACACACAAACCCCCTCTTAGGCTTAAAACAGTTGTCTCTTTCCTGTAACCAGACCATAATAAGTTGTATTCTCAATCAACATAAAACATGCATGAAACACATATCTTTGAAAAATATATTACCTGCCTAATACACCTAATATATAATCATATATATATGTATGTATATATATGTATGTATATATATATATATATATATATATATATATATATATATATATATATATATATATATATATATATATATATATATATATATATATATATATATACATATTGTATATATGGACCATAACAGGAAACAAACACTATTTAAAGCCTTATTGTGAAGTGCTGATCATGTGACAGGGTTGGTGGGAGGGAGAGGGTGAGGGATTGAAGACGGGAATTTGTATGTGCTGCGTATAATTGCGGTTGCGCATATTAAGTATTCATTAAGGATTTGGCTTTAATAGTGATGAATATGTTGCAGGTTGGGATGCACATGTGATGCAGACTGTTAACCCATTCATGCCTGATAGACCTAATCTCCTTGACAGATCCATCTGGATCTCTAACCCTATAGAAAATAACGTTGGATTCATGCACAATAATTGAGCATGAATTGTTAATGTGTTTGAACGAGAGTAATTTGTTAGTTTCTAATTATTCTAACATTTCTCCTTCGAAAAAGTTCCCAAAATTGCTTTTGTTAATGAGATATCCCCAAAATAATCACTGGTTTTGGACACTGCATTCTTAAATGGGTTAACTCTAATTATGCATAGATTTTGTAGCCGATAATTCAAGGAATATATTCTTAAATAATGCAGAGGAATTGCACAACCTTACATATAGCTGCGACTTACTTGGAAATCCTAGGATTTTCCTGTGGTAGTCCTAAGAATACCTTGGCACTCTCATGTTTATTTTAAGTTGGACAGGGTTACAATTCCCAGTGCCTATATTTTTTCCTGAAAGGGGTATCCCCTCCTGAACTTTGAAAGTACCTAAGGCCTATAAAAAGTGTTTGTTGCCTCTAATGATTCAAAAGATTAGGATAGGTAGGTAGGTAACCTTTTTCTTTCATTTGATTATTTATTTTCCAAAAAAATGTGTTTCATGCATGTCTTGTGTTAATTGGGGATTGGAAGGATAGAAAAAGCTTTAGGATAGGGATTTTCTTTCAGTAAATACTTGTTACAGGAAACAAACAACTTTCATGGAGATCCGGTCATTTTCCCAGCATTATTCCACAAATTCTTGGCTATTCCAAGTTATATTTGGCGAGAAGTTTTGTGGTAATATCAAGGTTGCTTAAAATGATTGTAACATTACTGTAACAATATCCTTAACGATTGCTGTATAAAACATATTCTAAGTGTATTTTCATTGACTCAGAATGATATGCTCGAGGCAATGTGAGAAGTGACTTGACCTTGAATGCAGGTTTTTCCCCCAATACTCCAGTTTCCTCCACCATTAACAACTGGCTAAAGTCATGATTTAGCCTTAATAATATGGCAAAAATTGACAATAAATAACAAAAAGAACTTCAACATGAATGGGTTTACAAGCAACCTTTACAATAATGACAGATGATAAAGTAAAACTTTTTTCACTTCCCTGCAATGATTCTTAAAAACTCTCCAAATGACGTCTGAGCAAGAACTAAGTGATTTTTTGTTTACCTCACTGCAATGAATTTCCTATCAAAGTCAGGTAAAGATCCCATGGTTAAGACATATAATATATTTACTTCTGCTCCCTAAGCTATTATCTGTCCACAGATAGTTTTAGGTATAATTTACCACATAAATGACTACAGAATAGCAGTTTCTTAACATACAACTCTTATAATAATGGCCAAACATACAACATTCCTTCTTTTACTGTTTTCAATAGGGACCATTAACAACTTGATGGTCACTATTTAGATCTTAAACTCACAAAAAGTGACGATAAAGTACTAAACTTAAGCTTAAATTTCTGCTGCTAAAGCTACCTATCCATCAACGGGGTACCTATAGCCATAACTTACCCTCCAAATGGCCGGTTCTTACGTACGACTCTGCCGATAATGGCCGAGTAAAACAAAGCGACTCTCTGACTTCCCCACACTGATTACATATCACGGCAATGCTGGCGCAGTTACGCTCTGACAAAGGAGGATTTCAGCGAGGGAAGGGCAACAAAAGGCGACGAGGCCACTCGTAAATCCTGTGTCGCTGTCAGGAGAGCCTCACCTGAGGAATCGCTAACGAGAAAAAACTAAAGACCTGCTGGCCGCCAAACATCAATTAACTGTCTCGCCAAAACTCTCACGCCGTTCAGAGGTGAGAATAGTAAAGACTTTGGTTACAAACTATCAACTCTCTGTATCGCCAAAACTCTCGCGTCTTTCAGAGGTGAGAATAGTAGACTTTGGTTACAAACTATCAACTCTCTGTATCGCCAAAACTCTCGCGTCTTTCAGAGGTGAGAATAGTAGACTTTGGTTACAAACTATCAACTCTCTGTATCGCCAAAACTCTCGCGTCTTTCAGAGGTGAGAATAGTAGACTTTGGTTACAAACTATCAACTCTCTGTATCGCCAAAACTCTCGCGTCTTTCAGAGGTGAGAATAGTAAAGACTTTGGTTACTAACTATCAACTCTCTGTCTCGCCAAAACTCTCACGCCGTTCAGAGGTGAGAATAGTAAAGATCTTGGTTATTATCAACTCTGTCTCGCCAAAACTCACGCCAAATCAGAGGTGAGAATAGTAAAGATCTTGGTTACTATCAACTCTGTCTCGCCAAAACTCCAACCTTCAAAGACTAGCTCCTCTCCTGGCCATCTGGTGGGAAATTGCAGAACTATTTTTTTGTGGGAAATTGCAGGTATAATTTTCTGGTTAGATTAAAAAAGATGAAGAAAAACATGTTTGGTATAGGGCTATGCTACCTGTCTTTGTTCATTTCAGATATCTGCTGTTGTTATTTTTTTTTATCATTTCGAGCACCAAATATGTTGATGTTTTCCTGGAACTACCACTAAGACAGAATAAGAACCGAAAACAGGCTTTGATTATTCCTGCGGCCACCTATGTTGTTTCCATAGAACTACCACTAAGACACAAATGGGACAGAAAACAGCTGTTTCTGATTATTCCTGCGGCCACCTATGTTATTCCCATAGAACTACAACTAAGACACAATCAAAACATCAAAAAGGTTTTGATTATTCCTGTTGCCACCTATCTTATATCTGTAGAACTACCCCTTGGACACAATCAGGCCAGAAAGGAGCATATTTTGATTATTTTTGTTGCCATTTATGTTATTCCCTATGAACTACTACTTACCAATCAGGAATATATATAATATAAAGGGGCAGGAGACTAGTCATTCCAGATACTAGGAACTAGTCTTATAAAGTGCATGGCAAGTGATCAGCGTAGGAATACATCAGGGTAATGGGGTTGAAAGGGAATGGAGTGATAATACAAACCGTTATAACACAAACATATTTGCCCATTCATTAGGCGTGCCATGTTGCCACTTAGCAGATTACACATAGCAGGCCGTTAATGGACGTCCATTTATTTAACTTGTAGCACTTTAACTCTTTAACTGCAGCGAACATGCAATGCATGCTGTAGTATATGTACAAAAGAAAATCTTGAATTTGGAATTTTGATTTTCGTCACTCTTTCTTTCATATTCAGGCTCAATCAAGATTTATGATTTTTAAGTGTTGGAAGAAACGAGAGTTATCAGCAAAGTCCATTCAAAGTCTCTGGCAACTTACTCACATGCCACAGCCGGATATCAAACCTAGACAGTGTTCAGAGACAATTTGCAGACAATGGCAACCCATTAGACAACTCGGCCATCAGGGCAGGCCCCTGTGCAATAACAAATTTGATTCTTAGAATTTGACTAGATTTTTTTACAAAGGGTAACAAATTCCTTAAAGATCTTTAGAGGTAGGAAAAGAGGGAAAAGTTGGTTGGAAGGGGGGCATTAAAATAAATGTGAGTTAAAATCATTGTTCTTTGACAGAAATATAACTGAAGACATAGGAAAATATTGTAAGTGGATCTTTTTGTAGACGGTAATATCATAAGGGACATAAATAATCAAAGAAAATCGAAATCAACGTTTTAAGTTGGCAGAAACATTATGAAATTCAGTAATTCCCCATGTAGCCAAGCACAAAAGAAAATACTTGGAAAAACACGAAAAGATGGTCTGTTCAAAGAGGTATTAGGAAACTGAAGGAATCCTATTCTAAGATTTTCCAAGAATAATCCAAGGAATTCTTTGCTTTTCCTAATTCTGTTAGGTAAGAGCTGGCCAATGATGGGTTAAAACATTAAGGCTTTCAATGGTAAATGTGGCTCGGAAATCCAAGGAAATACTAAGATTTTCCAAGGATAATCCAAGGAATTCTTTGATATTCCTAGTTTTGTTCGGTAAAAGCTGGCCGAAAATGGGTTAAAGCATTAGGCTATCATTAAGCTAATATTGGTAAGAATTCTCCGTAAACAGAATGCTCATGAAACACTTAATGTGATTGTTCTGCATGAAGAATACCGCCAGCCACTTGGCGAAATAATCCATACACAAGGGGCTCAAGGGTCAAATCAGCAATCTCCTCACTTAACTAATGACTCAAATGAATCGCTATATCTACCTCTATATCCCATCTCCAGAGAGAAAGTATTCAGAACATACACAAATGTGATCTCGTTTATCAATTTATTTTGATTTCATTAATATCACTTTTTCTACCATATTGAGCCATATTATGACTATATATATATATAACTAGTTGGAGGAAACTGGAGTTCATTGCCTTACCTCAAGTCACTGGCAATTTTCTCACATGCCTAAACTTAATTCAAACCCAGGCATAGGTGAGAGATAGTAGACAAGTAGTGGCACTACCCTCTCAGGATATTGTCAACTTAAGAATGTACCATAAGCATTATTTTACTTTGAATCAAAATCACCAAACCTTTGATTACATGTTTAAAGTTCCTCTTACAAAGTTTTCCAGATGCTATGATATCTTGGAAATAACTGCTATATTTTAAATGTTATGGTTTGGCTGTATTTTTTCATACTCAATAGTATTAAGTGTCTATGATATGGTGATAATTCTGTAATGGATTGGAAGTATTCTATGATATCTATGGTATTAATAGCTAATTGGTATGGTAGCATTTTAGGGTAATGATGATTGGATGTACTGGTGGCAAATGCTATGGAGCAGTAGAAATTTCATTACATTTATCATTATATGGTCTGCTGGTGGGTATGCCACGGATATTCAACTAGTTGATGGTTCAGCATTTTGTTTGATATGATTCTCGAATATATTGAAAGAGGACTTAACTAGCCTATTGATAAACACTACTGGACATACATAACCCACAGCATGTTTGGAGAATTGTGTGGTAGTAGTGCAGGCCAGCACAGTGAGTTTAACAAACTTACTTTGTAGAATTTAGAAGTTAACACTTGTTAACACTTCTAAAGTGTTATTTGGTAAATGGTAGAGTAATTTGGTTTTTGTGTACAAAGATACTATTACATAAATAAAAAAAATGACACAAAATAAAATGGCAGTATATTGCATGGAATCTTAGAATATTGTTTGTATCTAACAAGTGATATAATGCATTGAATGGTAACATATTGTATGTACTGTCAGTTTATTGCATGGAATTGCAGAATACTGTGTGGATTTAACAAGTGATATATTGCATGGAATGGTCAGACAATGACATTGCTATTGTATTTACTGGAAGTATAGTGCATGGCATGGATTTAGTTGGAGATATCATGCATGGAAGTGTGGCATGCTGTATGTATTGTCAGTAAAAAGCATGTAATAATGGTATAATGCATGAAATGACCAAGAATTCAAATGGAAAGACCAAAACAAATGATAATAGGGGTACTATTTATAGACAATGTGTGTGATGAATGTGAAATGGAAATAATGATCTTACATACTTGGGTAATTTCTAAGTGATGGGTCAGGGGATATGTACAAGTGAGTGATCTCAATTCCATATCTTCAGTGTCTACTACCTTTCATCTCTGCAGTAGTGTGTGATAGCATGCATGGCCCTACATCTGTGAAACACTGTGATAAAACAATTTATGCTCACAGCAGCTGTCGGACACTTTCAATGATATCTTGCAGCCAAAAGCATAGTTAGGAAAATATTTGATGGAGAAATGTTAATCAGAACATGACCGACAACTCCCTTTCAGATATTTTGTAAAATTATTCTCATTTCAAAAGTTATTGTCCAAAGTATCATAGATCCAGACGACAATATCTGGAGGAACTCATCAGCATTAATGGATTAATCTGCATCACGTTACCTATAGGTGGTCCACAACAGCTTGCTAAGTACAGTAAACTCATCATCTGTGAGTAAATCTCTCTTAACACTTTTGCATCTGAAATGCACACATGGTCTGACAACTTAGATTATAACTCTTTGAATTTAGTAGCATTCCGAAAATATTTGAAGAGGAAGTGTTACACCTCTCAATTACAACAACCTTCAGTCAAATATTCATCAGAATAATACTTTCCAGTAAGTTTTTAAAAATATAGGTCAAGCCAATTGAATGCTGCAGATGTGAATGGTTCGAAACACACACACTCAAAAACACACTGTGGGTGACTCCGTGGTGAAGTGCAAAAGAGCACCGTAACGTCCAAACCTTCCCGCCCAGCTTTCGGAGCGGCGTATTTTGTGAGGAGTCGTCTTGAACATATCTCTGCTACGCTGCTGCTGCGACGCTCAGTTTACACAAAGCTACTCAATCAACATCCCATATAGTTCAGCTATATTCCAGCAGCGAGGACGACCTGTGACTGCAGGGAGAGAACAATAGTTATATTGCAAAAAATTGTGAGGATTAAAAACAATACCAACTCCCACTATCCAACGTTAGCAGAATGATGCGAGTACACAGGTAGTATACAGGTAGTCGTGATCGTTAATTACATGCACTATTATGTTTTAGTGCAATTTACGACCTAATTACTCCTTGACATGAAAACGCTGTTGCCGTGACAACAACCTGCCAACATCGTCTATCTTGTCACTTAAGAAGTGCGACCTAATTACACAAAAGTTTATTTGTTAACCCTCGAAATACCGTCACAGATATAAATATAGGGATTTGATGCTAACTCTTATGCCGCATGAGGGTAATGACACATTATATGGCTAAGCTCATTCTGCAGAAAAATGTAATTGGACCAACAATGTTCAACCTACGAAGGAGAAATCAATGACATGTTTGGAAAACTGCTCATCATCATCCTTATATGAGAAATTATTTTGTGGTCTGTGATCTGAAAGTTCAGTGAATAATTTGATATTAATTTTCCAATGGAGCCTAATATGGTGTAATGCTTATTGGTGTAATGGCGCAGCTACATTCTAGACCAAATTGGGGCATGGACTGTCAGTTTATCTATGGCTAATTCAAACTTGAGTGATAGGAATTTAAACATTTAAACAACTAACAGAAGTAACCAAAAATGAAAACATTACTCCTGTTCTAAAATATGAATCAATTCCTTTGAAAACCATCATTATGTTTTCTATGACAATCAACATTACTTGAATGCAAATATCACAATTGTGCAGTGTGTAAAAACATTTCTTTTTTACTTCCTGTGTTGTATAAACAGGTATTCTCCAATTGCATTCGCAACAATTTCCCAAAAAACTAAAACATTATAACTGTTCTAAAATGTGCATTAACCTATTTTTAAACAATGACATTATGTCTTCCTCAGCAATCAACATTACATAAATCTTATTATGAGTGCTTAATGTAAAAAAAAAACCTTTTTTATACCTGTGTTGTATAAGATTATTCCCTGCTGACATTTGTAAGATTAATTGTTTATGCAGACAACAGTGTTGATCACCGAGGACTCTGAATCACATGATAAAAAAAACGAGCCAAGAGAATTAACCTATTTATGACTAGATATCTCCTTGCCATGTGTCTAGACATATAATACTTTGGGAAAAAAAACTTTAAACATTCATTTACGATGTATTTGAAGGGAAATGGTAGATAGATTCTGGTCAATAGTTACCCTACAATCATATATATTTTTTTAGATCCAGTAACAAAGTGACCAAAATTTTGGGGACATTTTTGGCCGCTACAGGAATAAATGGATTGACCCATTCAACCATTACTGTGAGAAGAGTCGTGTCTGAGTATACTGAGAATACTTTCTAAAATATTATTTGCAAAACTTTTTGGTTGAATTCCAGTTTGCATTTTCACTTCAAATATTTTTCTAAAGAATTTTAGTTAGAAAGCTATGCCAATAAAAAGTCAAGTCTTCTTGGGGTGAAGCAGCCATGAATAAGTTATATGCTTTGTTGCCCCGAGGGCCACATTGGTTAGAAGTCTTTATGGATGTCTTGGAAATAAAGACAAAAAAAGCCAAAGCAACAAATGCCAAAGGCCAACCAAGTTACAGGCTGTTAAAAAAAGATATTTTAATTTCAATTACAAAAGAAATACAATTTCTCTGCACACATTATCTTTCAACCTAACATTTTTGAAGAACAAAGATGCATGAAAAAACATCCAAAAGGTTGGGTAGGTAGGGTCAGGGAACAAGATACAAAATATTTGAGGTCATATCATTAAAGTGTCCCCTGTATACTCTTAAGAGTCCACCAAGCAAAAAGCTGTGGTTTCACATATTAATTAACTAATGCACCCAAGAACAGGGAACTCACATTTATAAGCCCAGTATATCCATCGCCAACAAATTGCACGTTTAATAATTTATAATTTGATTGAAATATGGAGCCCAGATAATTGCTCAATTAAAGGCAATTGCCCAATAATTGATATGCTACGGGTACAATTACACATCCAGTCAGTAATTACTTACCAGACTGCAACCAGAAATAAATCATTCAATTAAAAAAATAGGTCAGGATATTTCCCAACAATTCTGATACCAATACCTGAACAATTCTGATTTTCCTTTAATACACATATATGCCCATTGTCACATGAAAAGATGACAAAAAATGGCCGTCATAGTAATAAGATGTATAACCCCAGTAGTAATGTGTCAAGTACTCAAGACTGTGAGTTATCACTTGCCACAGAACTTATTGCAAGCACTCAATCAAAAGTAAATCTAATCACGGAAGAAAAAATCTACACTTATGCTTTACGGGACAATATATTCCCCGCTAACACAGCAAATAAACACTTGCCCAAAATGCAATTTCCATAAATCGTTTTGAGTTGATTTGGTATATACTGGCACCGCTGAAGCCTGATATATTGTGCAAATGATAGGCTTTGCATGAAACATGAAACTTTCCCTAAGTTTTTTGCACTCCTACACTGATAGGTATAGAAGTGTAAAAACCTCACGCTATCTCTGAACTTACTTCAAACTTTAGACTATGATTCTCATCATCACTTGATAGCTATCTTTGGCAAAGGGCCAAACACAATGACAAATGAAATATTGTACATGTATGAACTGGAATATGATATAGACTACATAAGCCATATGAGCCCAGACACTTCCATTCTACTACAATTTCTAGATATTCCAAGTAAATGAGCTGACAACATAGATATTGAATGGTTCTGGAAACCATTTGTCCAAAGAAAAGTGTAGGGTGCCAATAAATTGAAAGCTAAAAAAATTCTTTTGTAACTCCAATTCATGGCAAGTATTTTTCTACCTAAAAGTTTCCCTTTCAAAGGATGCCTGAGGCTCACCTATCGGTGCTGTTTTTATTCGAAATAGCTATTGCTCACAATCTAACTCCAATAATATATCTTTATAAGCTTTTGAATCAAAGTTCTTACATTGTCTTTGGTTTATTATATCTTTCCAAATGTAGCTGAGATTTCCCAGGAAATCCAGGCTACTCATTTCCTAGCATAAACCCTAGTAGGAATTTCTGGGTATTTCAAGCTTCATTTGTTAAGGGATATAAGTTAACAAACCAGAAACTGGTACTCTGTACAACTATTAGGATAGGGTTAGGGTGTTTTTTGGGTAGCAGTGCACATCATGTCATATTACTCAATAGTGAAGTGTTGGAAAGGGAAGCAGGGATACCAATATGGTTCCTAGAACCAAACCCGGAACCCAACCCACCCACCCTCTAATGCTATCATAAACAGTTGACAGTGATAATTTACTTGGATATGAAGGTTTGACAAGAAGATTATGAATTCTTCACAATATAAAAAGCTTTGGTAAGCAACTTGCTTGATATAAAATCTGAATTTTTCCTAAGATTGCTCATTGAGGGGCGTAAATGGTAGCTTAAATCAAATTCAGCAGAAATTATTAACTTTTAGTCCTAAAAAATTGAAACAAACGAGGAAATTGATCATTTTGAAAATCACCATAAATCAATGCATGTCATGAAGGTGATCCTTCAAAACCTCAGATTACCATTGATGAACGAGGATATAAATCATGTCCCGGGGCCCCAATAGATTCACCTGTCCGCCCAACCATGTATCATAACATATGAAGGAGATTTGCCTGGGAAGGCAGGCATGAAACTCTGACGCAATCTGCAACTAGTTGTAACATTTGCAAGGAACAGTATTCCTTCATTTCTGGTGAGCTCTATAACCCTACCAAAGCTCTAACTGTCGTCAAAAGCACATGGATACAAAGATTTTGGAAAACTATCTAAACCCTGTCATCTTGGTATTCATTGGATAGCTCTCACAGTCTGATAAGTACCCATATGCCAGGGTTTCAGTCATTTTTCAGCTTTTTGCATCATTTGTATTGGCAATAAATTAGCTTCCCGCAGCATTAAAGGGTTAAACCCCATCTTTGCTAAAAACACCTGCTTGCCCACAGGAAATGCAAAAGAAATTGAAAACTAAGCTGACTTTGATGAAAAGGTCAGAAAAAGGTGCATTTTAACTTCAAGATATTTCGCATGATTTGCGAAAGAAATAATCAAATCTATACTAAGCCATATTTGATGAAAAGCTAGGATGAAAGGAATACTTCTACTTCTGCCAAAAAGCCCTCTTTCAAGATGTTTTTGCTTTTCTGTAAGACCTAAATAAATTGAAATCTAAGCTGAGGTTAATAGAAAGGTTTTATGAGGATTGCAAAACAGCCCTCCATCATTTCTTTGTATTTGTGTTAGATGCAAATAAATGGAATACCAAGGAATTCCTTAGGTTAAACCAAGAAAAATGCCAGGATTTCCTATGAAGTCTCAGCTATATTTGGTAAGAGTGCATTGGCATCTATAGAAATTTCCTACCTTGAAATATTTTTGAAATATATTGCTTTTATTTTATATGATATTCCTTAACCCTTCCAATGCTGAGTTTACTATCATTTGAAGCAAAAGAATGCAAAGATTTTTGAAAACATCTAAACCCTGTCATGTTGGTATTCATCAGATGGCTCTCGCTAAGTGCCCTCAGCTGAGTTCCCATGTGGCAGGGGTCCAATAACTTTTTCAAGGTTTTTGCATCATTTAACGTATTGGCCAAATCAGCCACCACCAGCAATAAGGGTTAAGTTGTCAGAGGAAAGTTATTAGCTAGTCTACTTATATGTATTTCGACTGTAAAGACACCCTCTTTGCCGTAGTATCTCAATAAATAGAATCAATTTCATCAGAAAAACAGAACCTGTAGTTTATTTTGCAGGAATGTATAACAAGACATATTATATATTGATTTCGTATCAAAAACACTTAAGGGAAACCGAGGGGAGATGGAAAATATGGAAACTAATCTCCAGAATCCTCTATTCATCATTTCGCAATTTCCCGCGAATATGTAAATCTTGCTGATTACGCAAACATTTGTAGATGATGAATCTCCCCTCCCGTTGAGAAGAACGTGATTGATGCATAATGGCCGCCGTACTGATGGCGGTCTCTCTCCATGCATCCCGGGTTACGATCCCCACACAGCTGAGCACTCCGTCATTTAGCATGAAGCATTTTCTCTGTTTCCTATCTCCAGGCCAAAGTTAACCCATTCAAGCTTTAAGAATTCATCTAGAATTATTGTCTGCATCGATGAGACTTAAGACAATAAATTTGAAACTAAGAATGATTTTACAAAATATTTGAAGGAGAGTTGTTGGTAGTGCTCTGCTAAAAAGTCAGGTGTTTTTTTTAGCTGCAAGAGGCCTAAATAAGTTTACAAAATAGTCAGGATATTTTTGAAATTCAAGGCATGAAAAGGTCAATAAAGTGGACTCAGTTAGAGAAACAGTTGGAATAATGATCATCAATATTCAAACATAGATAAAGTAGCAATTAGTATCTAAACAAGGGAAGGGCCTGCCCTGATAGCCAACTGGTCTAAGGCGTATCAATTGACTGCTTGCTGTCTCTCACCACTGAGGGCCTGCCCTGATGATCAAGTGGTCTGAGGCATTGTCACTGAATGCTCTCTGTCTCTCACCACTGAGGGCCTGCCCTGATGATCAAGTGGTCTGAGGCATTGACACTGAATGCTCTCTGTATCTCACAACTGAGGGCCTGCCCTGATAGCAGAGTGGTCTATAACATTTGCACTGACTACTCGCTATCTCTCACCAAAGATGGCCTGCCCTGATAGCCCAGTGGTCTGAGACATTTCCAATGACAGCTTGTTGTCTCTCTCATATGGGACATGTGGAAAAGTTACAAGTGACTTGGGTTTAATCACAGATTTTGTCCATTTTCCTCCAATTATTATAACAAACTATTCACGACTAAGCCTTCATATGGCATACAAATTGATGATAATAGAAGTTCTGAAATTCCAAACATGGGCATCTCTGAGCCTGAAGGGGTTACCTGAAAGTTGTATCTCCAAACTGAACGGAGGCCATTAATCTTCAACCTCTTTGCATACCCTGACAGAAAAAGCCTCATTCTCTCTCGTTAGTGCCAATGTCAGTAGCCCAACCAGTGGCAGGTTCAACCCTTTCATTCCCAAAAGAAAACAAAAGTCACTTGATTATACAAACATAAACATGTATTCAACTATTGAAGTAAGGCATAATATCCTTTTACAGTGTCATGGGAATTATATTGAGGTAGAAAAACTTCAATTATATGCTTGAAATCGACATTTCAATAAATGACTCAGAGAAATATTTTGGTACCATGAGGGGTGACTTTTGAGGGTCTGGGTGTCCAAAAGACACCCATAGGCCCTGCTGGCTAAGACTATGTTCCCAATTAAGATCTTAATGCTTGAAAGATTTCACACAATTTGTCAGGCTGCTTTAGTCCACTGTGAGCAATTAATGGGTTAGGTAATAGCATCAGACACCAGAGCACAGTCTGAGCATAAATGAGTTAGATCTTCCATTTTCATCACCTAATGCCGCTGGACAGGTAATTTTCCTCGAGACAGCCTTAACCTGTTCATGTCTGGACATCTCCATGACAAGAATCATATGCACCAATCTTACTTTTGTAAATAACTTCACAATCAGGAATAAAAAAAAATTAAATTAAAAGGTTTTGGTTGGATACTTATAAAAAAAATCTCCTTCAAATATTAGCTGAAAAATTCTCTGTTCACAAAGAAATGCCTAAAATAGCCAGGATGGTTTTGAGCCCAGGAGGCATGCCTGGGTTCAAGGGTTTGATATTCCATTTTCATAAGGGCGGTAGTCCCCTGAAGTAGCCAGACTGTTATGGGAGCTGCAGGCCTGAGGGGGTTAAAGCCATTGTCTGCAGAATGGCACGGTAAGTGATTCAGCTGCTTCTATCAGCTGCAGACAACCCTAAATGCTTCCATTCCGGCCATTTTCTCCTGTCTACATCTCTGCTCTAACGATGACACTAGTATTTGCTATTTCATCAACCTGATCCAAATACTTTCAACATACTCGTTGCAGACAACGGGATCAACCAGGCCAGCCCTTACAGATAGAAATCATAACAGGACTCAACCTTAAATCAGACCGATACTTTGGGGCTAGTTATTAAAGCTAACATCAAAGCAACTGTAGACACTAAGGCAGAAAAAACAACAGCAATTTCATTTAAGGTATATTTTCAATAGTGAAAGAAATGAGTCAAATATTTGCATTAAGGCATGAAAAACATGGATTTGACTTCAGAATAGATCATTTCAATGAAAAAAAAATAATCAGAGGAAATTCTTGACAAATTTTAATTCTCAAAGCATGTATCATTCTTAATGAAAAAAAAATTAATCAGAGACAATTCTTGACAAATTTTAATTCTCAAAGCATGTATCATTCTTCATTTTCACAATAAACTTTTTTTTTCATGCATGCAAAAACATTTCTTAAAACATCAGTAAAGGGACATACGCCTGAATGGAAGAAAAAATCATTCAAATGCCATTAAACAGAGAAACTACATTAGAGAAAACAGACTTGATACTTTATAGGACAGCTGCAGGCTATTGTTGGTGGCAGGTGGTATTCATAATTAGGATTTTTTAAGGAGAAATTTATACCATTATCCGCCGTCATAGGCAAAAGGTCTTTATAATCACAATCTTCATCATCATCACCTTCAGCACCAGCATAAAACACCACATCCTCCTTCCATCATCATCATCTTCATCATCATCATCATCATAAGACAATGCCATCCTCCTCCTTATCATTATCATCATCGTAAAAGAATGGCATCATTCTCCTTATCATCATCATCACAAAACAATGCCACCCTCCTCCTTATCATCATCATAAAACAATGTCAACCTCCACCTTATCATCATCATCATCATCGTTATAAAACGATGCCAACCTCCTTCTTATCATCATCATCATCATCACAAAACAATGCCAACCTCCACCTTATCATCATCATCATCATCATCATCGTCATAAAATGATGCCAACCTCCTCATTATCATCATCATCATCATCATCACAAAACAATGCCAACCTCCTCCTTATCATCATCATCATAATAAAACAACCTCCACCTTATCATCATCATCATCGTCATAAAACAATGCCATCCTCCTCCTTATCATCATCATCACAAAACAATGCCCTCCTCCTCCTTATCATCATCACAAAACAATGCCATCCTCCTCCTTATCATCATGATCATCATCACAAAAAACCACCCTCCTTATTATCATCATCATCCTCTTCAGCATAAAACTCGTGATCATCCTCATCATCACTTTCAACCATCATCATTATTAAACATTTAAAACCATCATCACCAACAATTTTGTTATCACTTACATCATCTTTATCTTTACCATCATTATTGCCATTATCATCGTGACACATGACTGTTGTCCTACACATTAAAATCCCACTTTTAGACCCTGGAAATGGGGTGGCAAAGTCCTGATAATATCCCTGCAATTATCTTATGTGCAAACACCTGCCAGCAACATCCTCCTGCTCCAATATCTCAGCAGCAGCAGCAATTGCCTGATCACATCTGCCTTCATATCTCATTAATATGCGCAGTCTCATCACAATAATCCCAACACATCTTGGCACTATCAGAGGGTGGAATATTACTGCAATATTCTCTCTCAAAGTCCAAGCTTAATGGCAATCTGTTTGTGTGTGCAATGAGCTCTAGTTTCAGATTTGTCCACCAGGATTTACTCCCTAACAAAGGGTAGAATATCACTAAAATATTCTTTTTCAAATCCTTAAGAAGACCAATCGCTAGGCACACTTGTGCCACAGAACTACCACGTTTCAGCCACCATTTATTTGGCAGAAAATGTTCCCATTTTCACAAGGGTGCAGCCACTGTCAAGATCCCCAGACATGAATGGGTTAAAGGGAACTTTCCCAATGCTGTCTGCAGCTGAACAGATTCTGATGAATGCAAAGCTCTTCCACTATCCCAAAACGTCCCTAATGGGGACCAGAAGAATGAAAGGTCATGATATTGGCCTACAGTCCTTTAGTCCCTGAACACACAGGTAGCCTGTAGCCTTTCAGAATATCGCAATTACAGGATGATTCTCAAGACAGGAAAATGAATGAATGCTGATGTTTTTCTTTGCGAGAGAATTCTATGCTTCAATATCTTATAAGCATTTCTTTTATTCAAGACATAATTGAAAAGTTGTCACATTTCCTGTGAACTCTTGGTATAAATTGCTTAATCCATTTATACGTGAATATAGGGCTGGAGATAGATAATCAGAAACTTAGTGTAACTAAGCAAATAATGGTTAACCGGGAAAAACAGATTCGCTTCAAAAACGGTCTGATTTTTTGACCATAATGGGCACTTTAAAATAGAAGGGTTGTTCCAGCACATTTGCACGCCTAAGTTTCGTACTTGTGTTTACCTACCTTACTGCCAATGACAAGTGAGTACCAAGCAGCTTCAGATAAGCTATCAATAGACTAAAATGGCCCCTTCCAGCAGTCCCATTTCTTGTGTGTTAGGATGTGTTTAAATGGCAATATACTTCTTGTATGAAGGATGGCAGTGGTGGGAAATTGGGTTCAAGTAGAAAATAATCTAAGAAACTATTTTGGCCTATGTTTTATTCATGGTGTAATTGTCCTTTAAACGAAAAATGCACTTATGGTGACCACCGAGTGAGTAGGTATAGAACTAAACAACATTGAGTTGAAAGACTATTCAGCTTAGCTATAAAAGAAGTGGCAAATGCTTGGACTAGGGCAGGGTAGACTTGTATTTTCCTAAATGTTCATTTGCTGAAAAATATATCACCGAAATAATGATGCTAATTCTGGTCACTACAGAGACGAATCCTTTATACCTTAAACAAACCTTTAACCAATTCATATCTGAAGTATACACATGGTCTGACAACTTTAAACATAACTCACTCATCGATGAAATGTTTGAAAAATTTTCAAAAAAGAATTATAAAACCCAAGTGGAACAACAGCTTTTAGTAAAAAATTTCTTCAAAATATTGCATTTTCATTGAAGATTTTCTCTATGTGTCAGATAATAATTATGTACTCTGCAGTCATGAATGGGTTAAACCCATTTCTACAGACTTTGCTACAATAGATACATCCAGGTGACAGGATTCTGACCTGGGGTATCTAATAAAGAGGATGAGGGAGAGATGGGGACTTCAAAGGAATATGCTAATAAGGTTCTTCATCCTCCTTAATTCACACACTGCTCCTTTATGCCCGGACATCTTATAAAGTCAAGTTATCCCAAATGTTGTCACATTGCATGAACGCTTTCGGCAGGAACAGGATAACCCATTCATGCCTAGTCATGGACACATTGATAAATGTCGTCTGGACCTATGATACTTTTGAAAATAACAGCAAAATTAATCATAGATTGTAAAAACATTTGAAGGAGAGTTGTTAGTTTAAGAATATTTCCTTTTCAAAAATATTATGGAAATAACATTTGAAGGAGAGTTGTGAGTTAGTTTTAGAATAATATTTCATTTTCAAATATTTTATGGAAATTGATATCATTATAGTGACATAGCCAAATAAGAGATGCTTGGTCATAAATACATCACAAAAATATTGAAGGCTAATTATTTTTGAGACATTTACATCCATTCTGTAGCTTTTAACCCTTCATGCACAGAAGTACCCTTGAGAAGGGGACTCTGGATATAGGAATAAAGAATGAATTTACTAAATGTTTCTAATAACACATAAAACATTGTAAATAAGTCTTTGGTTGAATTCTAATTGATATTTATTCATTTTACATTTTTCAAAAAAAAAACAACTTTGGTCACAAAAATGTCACCAAGAAAATGATGACTAATTGAGATGATTTTTTTTCATCCTTTCAGTCATCTGAAGCAAATAAAAATAAAATAAAAGTTTTAGTTCCAGTTTCTGTAAAAAACAATAGTCTCTTTGAAAATAGACATATGATGTCTAGAACAATACACCGTGACAATTAAGGGAATGGAGGTGCACTTTCCTGGTTATTATTTAAATAATTCTGCAATTTCTAAAAAAATCCCTTTTAAGCAGGGTTAGTTTTCTTTTCTTCCGGAGGAATCTGGTTTGGTCCAATAGGACAATGCCTTTGATATCTGTTACCTAATAAGGTGATTAGAGAACAGCGCTACATCAAAGGAAACTCCAAAGGGAACCGCTAATTGATTACTCCATGATACCTCCCTCAATAGTCTATTGTGGAATCTCCATTTAAACCCTTCCAATGCTGAGGCTACTTTCGTCCAAAGTACAAGGATGCAAACATTTTTGAAAATGATCTAACCCCTGTCATGTTAGTATTCTTTGGAATGCTCTCCTTGAGTACTGTCAGATGAGTATCCACGTGCCAGACATCTTTTAGGTTTTTTGCATCATTTTGTATTGGCCAAATTAGCCAGCAGCAGCATAAGGGTTAAAATGTCATTTCCTTTCCTTGCATATTTCACATTATGCCCTGATTCTTTTGTGCAAATATTTACGATTATTGCAAAAAAACATTTGAAAGGAGGATATTCCTATCACTTCAATTAATTCCCATGTTTCACATATTTCCTTAAAATCACAATCTTCTCTTATTCATGTGAGAAACTTTTCCAAGAGATGAAGTCAGGATTTCTCTAACTCATTGATGCACTGAGTTCCCCTTTTAGAGTCATCCTGCTGCTTATTGAAACATCTCCCCAAAAAATAAAAACAACACAAAAATACTCACAGCACAGATTTGTCATACATTTTAAGAGTTGTATATTTGTCATACATCTCCCTGACATAAACATTTTAATACAATGTATAAACATTGTAATACAATGTAATACACTGTAATACAATATTACAAGCATAAGTGGCTTTATGAAAATACTGCTCAATCCCGATCATCATAGGATTAGACTTACATGCAGCCTGTTGACCTATTCAAAGCCTTAGTGCCAAAACTACCTGACTATTTTGGAGGTATCTATTCAAAAAAACTATTGCTTCAAATGTTTTTAAAATTATACTGAAGTTGCTTTCCAAATAATTATAGATCCAGACAACCCCTGCAGGCATGTATGGGTTAATTAACTCATATCAATGCTCTAAGCGGCTAAAAGCACCCTGAGAATTTTTTTATGAAATCTTGCAGCATAAAGCTTAGTCAGGAGAATATTTCAAGGAAAAATGTTAATCAGGATTCCGCCAACAAATCCCTTTCAAATATGTTTTAAAATCTCTGTCAATCCCAAAGTTATTGTTAAAAGTATCAAAGATCCAGACGGCACTTGCTGAAGGAACTCTTCAGCATTAATGGGTTAACCCTGCAATCCCCAAACAGGTAACTACTAATCGTAAACAAAACTCCAATCACTCCTTATTAGGTAGTATCAATCCCCTTTGTGCTGCCTGCGGCACTAGGTATTTAGCACCGCTAGTCTTCCCTGTACCCCTAAATTAGCGGGCACACGATTGATGGATCAGATTCGATTCACGCTGACGCCCGAGACCCATGATCCGACGCCCAAGAAGATTGAGCTAATTCTGGCTGCGGATAACCCCCCCCCCCCCATCACTAGCAATCACTCTTGCAGACCGAGCTATTTCAGTGTGAAACATGCGCTGCAATGGTGCATGGTTGGAAATTTAAGCCAGAATGATTGATGTCCACCTCGAGGAAACAACAGGGTGTGTGTTTTTATTCTATCTGTTCACAAGCTGATTTTCTGCCTTGTTGATGTGTGAGTCATGTCTCACTTAAAGTAATCTGATTTATCGGTACACATGCAACAATAGTCTCAACAATGATACACGCCACGATTGTTACAACCAATGATGTAAAAAAATCCCTTAGTGTTATAACTTACTGATTGTCTTGCAATATTTACCGATAATAACAAAGAATTTGCAGGATTTTCATTAGAAAATGACAGGATTTCTTGGGATGTCTCGCTTTACATTAGGTACGTAAGTACTATCCTGATTTTACTCCATGGCATTTGGAATTTGGAATTTTGAAAAAGTCACATTTTCTGTCATATTGTGGCTTATTCACAACTAGCCAGTTGTAAGTGGCAGTACCCGGCAAAAACCACCACACACCACGAAGAACCTGAAGATTACTATAATAAAAAAATGTACCTGTTGGGCACCTAGGGTCCATAACATTAGAAGTCTAGGGAACCAAAGCAATTTGAAGTACAAAAAAGCTCCTAAAACAGCGTCAATGGTGAACCCTAGACTTGAGATAAAATGACTTAAAAGCTACTCATCATAATGATTGTGGTATTTTTTTCAAGAGAAACTTATACTAAGGTATCATTGCTCACTCCGCGTTCCTCTCATCTTGAGGATCAGTCGGTCTAACGAGCCACTGCTTCCCCATAATGTAACTAATATCCAACGTCATTAGGCAACAAATGGAACTTTGGCGACCCCACAACGGGTGGAGCAAGTGAGCGCTTTTGACAAATTATGGAAAATAATGAGGGTGTGAGTTGCGGGAAAATGACACATTCTTACCATCCATCATGTTAGGCAATTATCTATGACTGTTACGTTAACCCTTTCAAGCCTGCATAAGACCTAATATTTTGAGAATATTTTAGGAACAAGGCATAAATTTGAAAAAAAAATCTGAGAGAGAGTTCATCGTGAGTTTCGAATTAACAATTTTCTTTAAAATATTTTCTGAAAATTGCTATTTGTTTGATAGGTAAAGACCTGATTAGTCATGTTGAGCAGCTTTGGGCACAAGAGGCTTGAGTGTGTTAATAACTCAGGCTTTGGTTACTGCAACATAACGATGGTGCAAATTACCTTGTTGCATCAGAGGCTTCCCAGGAAATCCTAGCATTTTCTGATTCATAGTGAGATACTACTTGTACCATGGCTAGAATTGGAAACCTTTAAGAGGTTCCGGTACTGTTACCGGTATCATTTTAAAAAGTACAGTATTATAATGTTTCTTTCTTTTAAGGTACTCTAAATGATACCAACCACTGTGAAGTTCATTTATTAGGGATTGTTCAAGATCCTAAACATGACTTTTTACAACAAAATGTATAAGGTAATAGTGCCATAAAGTACTGTTCACAGTACTGTCAAAACAATGTACCCTTTCATTGGTACCGAAACTGAACAGTACCATTTTCTTCTTATACAGAGTTTTTACCTCCCGTTCTATATGTGTTACCTTTTATATCCAATGGTTTTGAATTTTTGAGTATGCCATACAGGGCAAGTAGCTGTTTGATTTCTGCAGTTTTAAGCTGCTCTGCAGTGATTTTTACCTGTTGAAGTCAAGCATTAAATATTGACTACTGCTGATAAATAATAAAAAATGAAAACTCATTTTTCCTTGAGTACTTAAGGTCTTTCACCAAAATGAAGGACTGGAAAGTAACAATTAGCCTTAAATGGCACAATACGTAGAGGTTATTTCAACTGTAAGTGCCATTCCAGATTTCAGGTATTATATATTTCAAAAATATCTAAATGAATATTTATTCCTGCAGAAGCCTTGGAATCATGAAAGTCATATTTATTCTTAACCACCATGCACTGTGTTTCTAGTTACATTTATTCAACAAAAATAACTCACAAATACTGCTTCCCTTCCTCCCCTTCATTCTATTGCCATAGTATACTCACCTGAAATAGAGAAAAAGACACTATAAATACAATGATCAAATGTAAAAAACGTAAGTTGAAAAGCATATAGGAGTAAAGATAATACAAGAGAAATATTCACAGGCAAAAACAATGAAAAGGGATATAAAGAAGAAACTCAGCACGTCAGGTACATTATTTATAGGTGATAACTGGCCATTCTAGGTGCGATAAAACACTCTTACCAAATGAATATGGGAAGAGCAGGTATTTCCCAGGATTATCCTCGGAAATCCTAAAATGTCTTAGGAAGTCCTGGCTATGCTAGATAAGGGCAGTTTGCGCTAGTACTAGGAACATTAGGATGTGTGTTTTAACTCTTCAATACTGAGGCTACTTTTGTCCAAAGAACAAGAATAGAAATATTTTTGAAAACCATCTTAACCCTGTTATGCTGGTTTTCATTAGAGAGCTCTCACTAAGTACTCTAAAGCCCCATTCTCACATTCACAACTTCAGCCACGACTATGCCGATCTAGCAAATAGACCAAGTTATATGTTTCAAGTACGCTATTATGCAAATTTTGCGGTTTTTCATTTTTAAAGAGGACTGTTATTCGACTACCATACGATTGCCATACGATTGACAGCGACCGTTATACGATGCTCATAGGTATATCCCGACTGTCATACGCTACTCATACGCTTGCTATACGACTTGAATACTTGAATAGCGTATAGCAGTCCTGTACGATCGTACGCACAGCGTATGCAACTTTCCCACGGATATGCATACGCATGACGCCGATGTCAATACGACTGCTATACGCTGTTGCCGACCTTCATACGCTATTGCCGACCTTCATACGCTTCTCATACGCTACCTATTGGCACCTACTTGTTATTGGAGGTGGCGCCGATCGACTACAACAGTCGTAGCCGACGCTGACTTCAATACGACTCGTGCAGACTTGCTAGACTGTCATACGTCAGTACATGTACTATTGCCGACTCACCCCGATCGACCAGGACTGCTGAGTCTTGGTCGATCGTGGCTGTAAGTCGTGAATGTGAGAATGGGGCTTAAGATGAGTACCTATGTGCCAGGGTTTTGGCCATCTTGCAAAGGCCAAGTCAGCCACCACCAGCATAAGAGTTATTAACATACACAGTGAAAGCCTAATAGGAACGCCCTTCCATTGTCTCTAATACCCTTTATAACAAATGGAGCAAGGAATTTCCTGGATTATCTTCGGAAAATCCTAGGATTTCCAGTGAAGTCTCGGCTACGTTTAAGGTAAAGCTTAAATAACTTTGGCATCCAATTTTTTTGTCTCCAAACCAAAGAGCAACTCTACATGGTTTTCCAAGGGGCCTGAACCTCAGGATATGATTCTGATTCATCATAAAAAGGCAGAATACATCACAATAACCAATGAAAAAAATTGTGTGACTAATTAAGGCATATTAATAAGGGACATAATAGGATGCGCTACAGGCACAAAAAAGATGGCAATCAGTTGTGACATTTTCCTGATGCACTCGCATTCATCACATGGCTGGAAACTCTCAAGATGCGGTGTATTAACGGGTTTCTCGTCAATTCTTGACAGCGGCTGAGGATCGTTGCGATGCTTCGTCATAATGGATTATCATGTACCCACAAGGAGCTTCATCCGAGATTTAGAGAAAGCGGATTACTAGTCGAAAATTGTGCCTATGAAAATACCATCGGGATTTGCTCATACTTGTTGAAATAAAATTAGAATTTATGAGGCAAGAATTTGCAAATTATTTTATGGGGAGTATGTTGTTGCTCTAGAACTTTTTGGCTTTTAAATTTTGATGCTCTTCTTTGAACACTTTATGAATCTAATATACTTTATTCCTGTTATCCTTAAATATATAGATCTATAAAAAAAATTGCCAAGGGTATAAATCATTTTCCAAATGTAGCTGAGATTTCCTGGGAAATAATCGGGGACTTCCTGGAAAATCTGTAGAAAATCCTGGGGTTTCTTTGATTTTCCAAGCTCCATCTGGTAATTCAGGATCTTAGCCAGGACTTTTAAAATGCCTGTCCAAAACAGCAATTCCAAAACTTCGTGCCTTCCAGATTTAGCTACTCATCTACATCAAATCCTTATAACAACTACATTTTATTGCCTTTTGTGTCAAAAAGGGGAATTTACACTTCATCCATGTCTATGAAAATGGTTTGTTTGGAAAAAACATTTTACCCCCAAAAGATCAAAATTGAAAATTCTTCATAGAAAATTTTGCCTGTCCAAAAAGGCTTTCAGGAAATTGTATTTTCAAAAGACAGGCAGGACGGGTCCTGGCTAAGTCTTTGTCTGTTCCAGGAAGGGTTGATAAGGACAGTGAGGCCTTAATAGTGAGCAACTGATCTCTGTCACCTCCCTCGTCCAATGAGAATTGAGCCACTAATTGTTTAGTGCTTTGAGTACCTTTAGTTTATAGGGATGCTACAGCAGCTTGTCTCTTAGCAACAGCGGGAAGCTGAGGATACCCTCAGAGGATGCGATGCCTGGGAGATGGAAATGGGAGAATGGAAACAAAATCTGACATGGAAGGAAATAACTTGATAGTCATAGCTGTGTCACCACATTCTGACCTTTTTGGTGACAAATCTTTTTCTAGGCATATGCAATATTACTTATCTAGTGTTCACCTCTATAATATATATATATATATATATATATATATATATATATATATATATATAATTATATATATATATATATATTATATACATGCATGCATACATACACACACACACACAAACATACATACATACATACATGCATGCATGCATGCATGCATGCACAGCCTTTCTTGCAAAAATGTTTGACATGAAATGTTCTATGGTCATCATAATTGAAATTTAACATCACCTCAATATTTTGGAAATTGATGCTTTTATTTCTTAGTTCCTTCAAGGACATACATATCGTTCATTAGATATGTTATTCATTCTTCCTGGTTCCTTTCAAAAGTATCATTGATCAAGACTACATTTTTCAGGATGGACTTTTAATTTTCAGCATGAAAAGGTTTAAGACCCAATAACACACCAATGAAAACCATCCCAATACTAAGATAATAGGCCTAAAATTTGATTGCAGTTGAGCAAATTCTGGCAATAAAATCATAAGCGCTGCGCGTGTGAAGCAATTTTCTGGGCGTGACAGTTGATGGAATGAGAGCCACGGGTCTTATGGGTGCTCTAACAATAATCGAATAGCGATGCAATCTCGGGCCCACTACTGCTGTTGCCGATCTGGATGATGCTACTACTACGAGAGATCGCCTCGCATCGAAGCCTGAATAGCAGGATGAAGGATTTAGCATTTCTCGCAATAATTATCCGTCTTACAACAGACGCACCTTGAATGCAAAGCCTGAGATTGAAAATGAATTACCGATGTTAGGCCGGGGTATTTCATCTTCAACATTCATCATCTCATGTTGACCCTTACATTCTGAAATCACCCTTCAACCCATTTACATTTGACTTCAATCCAAACATATATGGGGTATGACATGAAAATAATCATTTCAACCCATTAATGCTCGTAGTGGCCAAATGCAGTTTGACAATTTTGGTGAAATCCTAAAGGCAAAAGCATATCTAGGAAAATATATAAAGGAGAAATGTTCATCAGAATATTACAACTACTTTGGAAAAATTCTTAATTTCCACGTTCCACCATATAAAAGATGGTCCATACAACAATTTCAAGGGTTACAAAGCTAAGCCTAAAAGCATTAGTTCGTTGATAAGAAAGCAATATTTTGAGAAATGTCGTTTGGTTTTGCAATATTGTGTTAATCCATTAATGTTTGCAGTGGCCAAATGCAACCAGACAAATTTAGTGAAATCTTGAGGATGAAAACAAAGTACAGTTTAAAAATTGTTGAGAAATCTCTCCAAATATTTAAGTAAAATGATTTGGTCAACAATTTTTCGAGGATCTACTTTTTAAATTAGCATCAATGGGGCAACGCTGACACGGTTTCTAGGTATAACTTAAAGGCCTTTTCTGGCACCGCATACATGAATGGGTAAAAACTTGTATCTTTAAACAAACTATCTAGGTTACTGAAGCCATCTGCTGACAAATCAAAATAAAAACATTCCTTCCATGTAAACATAACATCTTTACAGTGAACTGAAATTTGCCACTTCAAAGGAGCGCTAAAATTCTTTGTTTAATGAAAACAAAACAAAAACACCTGAAAAAGTGAATTGGGTATTAACCCTTCCAATGCTGAGGCTACTTTCGTCCAAAGCACAAGTAAGGACGAAAAGATTATTGAAAAACATCTGCACCCTGTCTTGGTGGTATTCATTGGATAGTTTTTGCTGAGTTCTCTAGATGAGTACCCATATTGTGCCAGGGTTTCAGTCATTTTTCAGTCATTTTTGCATTATTTTGTATTGGTAAAATTAGCCACCAGCAGCATAAGGGTTAAATAGTACATGTATAATGAATTGAGACGATACTTGATTAGTAGATCTCCAGATATAAACAATACGATTTTAAAAGTTCTTGCTTTTGTCTGTACATTTTACAATTTAGTGAAGGTTTTCCTTCTCTTAGCATTGAAATGTCTAATCCAAATCAAAGCCAGAGGTGTGAAAAGGAAAGGCTCAGTCAAAAGAATGAATTAAGGAACCCTTATCTATTGTAGCTCAGACATCCTGTTTTTTCCAAAGTTAGTCCCAGGATTTAGATGGCATCCCTGGGCTCATTAACCATTCTAATGCTGAGGCTATAATCTTGTCCCGAGCACAAGAACACAAAGCTTTTGAAAACCCTGTCATGTTGGTATTCATTAGATAGCTCTTACTGATCACTCGCAGATGAGTACTCATATGCCAGGGTTTCAGTCATTTTCCCAGGTTTTTTGCATCATTGTATAATGACCAAAATTAGCCACCATCAGCATAAGAGCTAAACCCATTCCTGCCAGGAGATCTCCTTAAAAATAACTCTGGAATGAAGCATAAAGTCACAAAATATTTAAAGGAGATTTGTGTGTTGGTTCTAAACAATATTTCTCATTTAAATGTTTTATGAAAAATGCTCTCATTACAAAAACTATGCCTAAATAATCAAGACGTCTTGGGCTGCTTAACATGGCATAAATGGATTAATCAAATGTAACTTATAGCAACTGTAGGTGCATAGCACTCATTGGAGACCCAAACTCTGCATGTTACTGGTCTAACTGTCTAAAATCCAGCAGACCAGATTCTTTCACACTTTCAATGCTCATTCTTATAAGTATGAGGCAGCTTATTTGCGAGCACATATGAAACCAAGTCTATTGGCAAAAAATCCTCTATTGTCCTAAGTATTGTGCAACCCAGGGCTCGACATTAAGCATTATGATAATATGGTACAGTTACATTGGCCATGATTATACATTTTAAAAAAATAAGCCTGAAACTATTTCCAGGAACGATAAGTTGCACATAATTAATTGAGAATACCAAGTTAACTGAACGCTTGTCTCAAATGTCAGCACTGACGACCAATTGTAAAATGGGAGGGTGAACTTAGCGTAATGAGCAACATTCTATAACAAACCTATCGAGCACGAAACATCAATTTCTATCAGGATCTATAGTAAATGACTCATAGTCAACAAACAATTAATAGAAAGAAAACTTATATCATAATAACTGGTACAGCCATATTGGTCCACAATTTTTCCAGAAAATTTGTATGCACATTTTCAAAAAAACACATTGAAACCATTGCTAACAAAAAAGATAAGTTTCCCAAAATCAATTGATAATGCCCATGTCAAGTGAACACTTAATGCCTTATATGTCAGCGCTGACGACCCATTGTGAAATGGGAGGGTGAACTTAGTGTAATGAGCAACACTCAATATCAAACCTAACGAGCATGAAACATCAATTCCTATCAAGCTCTCTACTAACGTTATGTGAAGGATACATGTAGCTATTTCTGGTATCCAATTACTTATAGTTCATAGTGATTGTGAGCTGTCGCCCAATCAGTGACCTACAAAATCGTACCCGGTCTGAACTGAAGGAACCCTCTAGGCTGGGAGTGGGGACGACAATCGATTACACTATTGTGACAAACTCCTGCGTTTCCTGTTGTTAAAACATATCGGAGAATTTCACAGAACTTGCACCTAACAAAATATGTTGTCATTTCCATTTATAATCAACATAGTAGCTGGAATGTGCCAACCTTGTCATTTCGACAACAGCTGAAAAATGCCAGCTGATGAAAATATCTTTCAGAAATATTTGAAGGAAAATAAATAATATCACAACTGAATCAACAATGTTATCTCAAATAGTTTGTGTTTCAATATATTTTTTATTCAAAAATATCAAATTGTCAAGATGACAACTTATGAGAACTTTATAGCGATGAATGTTTTTAGCCATTTGTGCCTGGAGATCTTCACAAGAGGCGTCTGGACCTATGGTGGTTTTGAAAAGAAATTAAGAATGAAGCATAAATTTGATAAAATGATTGAAGGAGAGTTGTTAGTAATTTTCTGATCAACATTTCTCATTTATATGAAAATTGCAGGTTTTATATTGACTTCGATGAAAGGGTAGTTGAAATGCCAATTTTTTTAACCAATTCATGTTCACAACGTCCAAAAGTGCCATGACACTTTTGATTTAATCTTTCAAACAAAAGCCTAGTATACTTAGCCGATATACAGGGCTCGACGCTAACAGTGGTCCTATGGCCCCCGGCCAGTAAAAAATTCCCAAAATTGCTTAGTGCCAGTAGAAAAGGAACTCAACTGCTCCTACTGGTCCAGTGAACATTTGGGGACATTATTGTTAACAAGTTTCCCCTCAAGAATGTGCCAAATGCTTTTGAAATAAATGAAGATGAAATGAATAAAAATAAGTGTTGTCTGTGGATTTTATGCAATGTTTTTTCCTTTTATATTAAAGATTTTTTGAGGACCAGTAAAATCTTTACAGGACCAGTAGATGCTAGGTTTTAATGGTCCTACGGGGCCAGTACCAGTTTGAGTTAGCGTTGAGGCCTGATATATTAACAATAAATTCAAACAATACTTCCTGCTTTCCAGCAACTTATATTTGTTGAATTCAGCACAGTCAACTGCAAGAATTTTACTTATAAATAGTGAACTAACCTATGTGTGGAGGTGTCTAGGTATCAGTTAAGTCAATTTTATATTGTTAAGTAGTATCAGTTTTACATATCTAAAAAATATGATACTTTTTCCTATTCAATATGGACATTTGGTATCGTATCGAATACCGGTACCATACCCTGAATGTACATACCTAGGGAAAGTCTTGGGCTGGGTGATGGGTCTCCGATTAGGAGAGAGGCACTGGCAGTGTTTGGTCGTAGATGTTTTATTTCCCATAATTCCTATAAGTTGCTACTACAACGCGAGAAAATGTTATCAACAAGCCCTCCAGGGCAGTAGTGGTCGCAGAGCATGCTACTATTCAATGTCATTTCAAATTAACTCGCCATGCGTAAATATGGGCAAGTTCTTTCATTGTAGTATAAAACACTCTTTCACAGCTGCGATCTCCAGGGTATCTCTCATTCAGAACATTTTAACATCAAAAAGCACAGTTTTCCATCGGAGGCGAATTCCTTTGGCTGTTTGTACAGGGCAGTAGGTAACTGTCACGTCAAAACCTTACTGTATGTTCTGTGTGCCACAGTGTCTACATACATCCTTGTTCTATCAACAATGTACCACGAAATCATACTTCCACTATTACTAAAGGATGTCTGTGTCAATGCTCCAATGAGAATAAAGCTTTGCTCGTAGACTTCTCTTTACTGCATATCTAAATCCATGTTCGGATGACAATACATCACTATTTGCCATTTCTGGTTAGTGTATATATACTCTACTAGTACTGCTTGCATGTCCAGGCTCCGTGCTGTGGCCGGCAGTGTCGTGAATACAACATCACAGTCGTAGTAGAAGCGCAGCTCTGCCGCCGAACATGCAGCTCATAGAGTGAGAGAGAGTGGCAGAGAGGTATGCGGCGCTTATCCGATGAGTTGACTGTCGTGCTTCCTGCAGCCCGAGGGCACGTGTGTGAAACGCCCGATAAAACCACACAACAATTGCAGCTTAGGGTCTGCATAGGGGCAGCCAGGACAAAAAAACTGTGGCACATGTGAACACCCGACTGTCAGTCCGTCTGCACGCCCGTATGTCTTGAGCAGTGAATTATTGTTGCGATTCCGCCCAGCCTCCCTCCCTCAAATGCACGCTGCTGTTTGCCGCAGGGCTGACGGCGATGCTCACGGCCCGTTATATGATGGGATGTTTCACCAATCAGCTGACAGCTCAGCACCACAGAAGAGCATATATATATATATATATATATATATATATATATATATATATATATATATATATATATATATATATATATATATATATATATATTTAAATATATATATATATATATATATATATATATATATATATATATATAATATATATATATATATACATACATATATATATTTATTACAATATATATCATAATTAATAAATCAAATATTTTAAGGGAAAATTTTAATTAGTACACTACCAACTACTCTCTTCATTTTTTTTTTAAATATCATGTTACGGTTTCTAAAAAGGAATGGTTCATACGGTAGTTATCTAAAGGTTAATTAGGGACAGAGAGGGCATTTGGAATTATGGCAAGTATGAGTTATACTATAAAGTCAAACATCTGATAAACTATAATGGGCTATGCAGTGCATGGCAGGTCATGTCCTAAATACCACAGAGACAACCCTGAGGCACCATTCTCGAAAACCCTCAAAAACCTTTGATAAACCCAAATGCACTCATTGCTCCTATTCTGTATGCATACCCTATACATAGTGGGGGGTCTGTTACAATTAGGCAGGGCCTGCCCTGATGATGAGCGGTCTAAAACCTTGCAGGGGTGTTGTTGACAGACTGGCTTCAAGATGTGTGACAGGTCTAATGGCCAATTGAGCCGTTTACATATTCTCAGAATGTATCATGTTATACAGTTTTCATTCAACTTGTGAACTGTATCATTTCAATGATGTTATCTATAGATCAATCAATGTCTCCATTATTGATTTAAGGCTTATGTTATTGTGCCTGAAAACTTAGCGAACCATTTTCGCACTTAAAAGATGCTGTGCGCAAGGACTAGCTGAAAGTCTGTGCTCCGGGTCTTTTACACTTGGACACCCCTGCCAATAAATTCTTGCTGTCTCTCATCACAGGGTGGGTTTGAATGTCGGCTGGAGAATTTGAGAAAGTTGCCAGTGACTTGAGGTTAATCAGGTGTTGGTCTTTGCCAGCTAATCTGGTTTCCTCCACCAGACCTACAACTGGCTAGTCATGATTTAGCCTTAATATGGCAAAACAAGTGATGATAATCAAAATTCCAAATCAAAATTCGAAGTCACTCATGCACTAAAAGTCAGACCTACCAAGTTAGAACCAGAGCACCTGTAAGGAAAGACTACCTGTCTTTTCAGACTTCTCTTGATATTTCCACCGACTCACAGCAGCCAAAAGCAGCCTGGAAATTTTGATGAAATCTTTCAGGCAAAAACTTTCAGGGAAACTACTATTCTGTAAATTCATTCTCAAGAAAGTTGTAAGAGACTTGTGGTTATAGGCGGTGGTTTTCGTCAGGTATACTGGTTTCCTCCACCACTTACAACTGGCTAGGCGAATTGAAATTCCACTTCAAGCGATCGTCACATCTGACTTGCTATGCAATTCCTTAAAAGCCCCGAGGCTTCAAAGACCCTCTCTCTCCAGTCATGGGCTGATATTCAAAAACTCTACTCCCCGAGGAGGAAGAAAAAGCTAGAGCACTTGTTATGATAGTGAGTGGCACTTTTGTCAAGCTGATGATCACACACACTGTATAAGGCAGGGCTTCACATCAAAGACTCAGTTTTTTCAAAATGTTATTTGTTATTTCACTTGGCGTTGTCAAGTACAGAATAAAGTCATTGACTGAGATGACCTCCTCCTTTCTGCTCCAATTACTGCTATAATTGCTTCTGACTTATCTTAATTATCTTAATTTGATTTTATGAATTAAGGCCACTCCAATTTAATTACTTGTCTTACGAGCTTTTTTTAGAAAAAAAATCCTGTCAGACTCCAAAAAAAAAGATAAAAAAAGTCACCTTTGGTGTCTTACGGACGAAAGTGGTTTTGAGATTTTCTGTCAGACTCCAAAAAAAAAAAAAGAAAAAAGTGCAAGTTTTACGAATATCCTTTGTAAGGGTGATTCAATCAACTACAGGAAGCTATCATTGCTGTAGTAGAGTCTCAGACTTGAGGAGGTATACCTCCCACCCTTCAGGTTACAGGGATTAATTGATTGATTGATTTTATTTAGTTGAGAATAGGCTGGTAGAAACATATCGCTACCAACTCTAGTCGGCAGACTCTGAAAAAAATAAAATAAATAAAAAAAGTCACATTTTTCAACTTTTTTTTTTATTCCAAAATGGTTCATTTCCTACCTCCTGAGCACGTAAGACAAGTAAATGAATTGGAGTGGCCTAACCCATTAATGCTTGCTGGGTCCTGATAATTTGGATGAATTTTTTCAAGCGAAAGCAAAGTTGGGGAAATATTTCAAGGAGACATGTTAATCAGAACAAAACCAACATAATTCTGCCACAAATAATTTGTAAATAACCCTATATTCCCAACTGAAGTTACTGTCAAAACTATTATATATCCAGATGGCAATTTCCCAAGAAACTCAGGACCAATTTTTTAAAATATGAATAAAATAGGTGAACTGATTCTTTGTTTCTTAGCATAGCTGGGTTTGGGTGATTTTATTTTGAAAACCTAGTAATTTCCTAACACAAAGAAAAGAAAAATAAACTTAAAGCTGCTATCCAGTGATAAAAAAAACAAGTAATAGATTTATACAATCAAACTTTGGATAAGAGAGCAAATTCATTCGCCCTATTTGATCCAGTGCTGTGTCTGTCCCAGTGATAGTAATTGCCTAAACAATAGATTCCATTGTTCTTTATGGGATGTCAATCATCACCAGGATGAGGCTTGTTATGATACAATTAGCCTACTGTTTTTAGAGTAATTTGCGAATATCAATAGTATGGAGAGATAGGGAAATGTGATAATTAATTGTCAATTTGGATTAACAGATGGATATTGCTGCATGTTGTGACTGATAGAAATAAGTGCCCTTACCTAACGTAGCTGAGACTTCCTAGAATATCCTGGGATATTCAGGGGATATACTAGGGTATGTAAATATATTGTAAAATGTTAAAAATATTGAAAAAAATTATATTTTTCACTATTTCTCACTTTTTGTGCATTGCGTATAGAAAAATAAAACCCAGCATGTGTCGATCAACTTCAATAATGACCTTAAGACATACACCTAGAAATTGTGAAAAATATAATATATTGTTGCAAATATTTTTTGCATATACTAAACTAATTTTACATCAGCAGATAATAAGAATTTCTTAATAAATGAAGTATCGTTTCTCAACAACTCAGTTATTACGAATGAACAAAATCCTCTTGCAGTTTACCCAAATATTACCAAAACAGTCTCCAAATAGTAGGTGGTCAAAATGAAAACATAAATTCAAATTCCTTTTCCAATCCCCTCATACCTATGCAAGACTGCTGACAACATCAACATACAAAGCCAGTGTCAAATCCACATGCTTTCCCTTTTAAAATGTCAATGCACCTTTCACGCTAACTCAGAATAAACTATTTTCTGAATTGAGTTGAGTCATTTCTTGGCTGTAGGTGAAACTGCATTGTGCACAGGAAGGAAAAATAGTCCCTATGGTAATGCCTTCCAGGAAATGTGACTTGTTGTGGTATGAGAATCCCTCAATCACATCAGTGGTCGTCAACCAGAGATTTATTCTCATCACACCGAGTCTCTGCTGGGAGGCAGCAAAGGATTCTGGGGTACGGCAGGAATGGATACCGCTAAGGACGAAACTGTACGGTTCCGGTATTAATACCAATGAAACGTTATAGTACTTTAACGGTACTATTAATGGTACTTAAATCGCATGATTACATTATGGATTTTGTTGTGAATAGTCATGTTTAGGATCATGGACAATCCCTGATAAATGATAACTTCACAGTGGTTAGTATCGTTAAGATTACCTTTAAGGAATGAAATGATACAATACCGTACTTCTTAAAATGATACTGGTATCAGTAGCGGTACCTCTTTACGGTATCCAACCCTAGGATACAGTAATTCCTGTGTGACTTGCAGATGCCAAAACTGCAGCGTTTGTGTAATACCATGTATGGATGCTGGAACTATTCTGAATCAAATTGTCTACAGCCTACAGGTGAAGCAGGGTTTCAGGCAGGAACGAAAAAGTTCCCTAAAAGTAAATAAAGTGTAGCGCACACCTGAAAATGTGTATAACAAGACGTGGATACAGAAACCACTAGATTTGCAAAGGATTATGGGATAAGGGAGATCCTGTGCGACATTTGGATACGGAAATCACAAGATTTCCATATGACAACGAGTGGTTACCGAAACTGCATGATTTGTGCATGACAAGACAATCAGCTGAGCTGTGCATGGCTTCTGTTGTACCGTTATCTCTCCAGCCTCTTCCTCTGCCACTCCTTATAGCCAGCCACATTGAAATAGACAAACCAACTAATGTATAGCTCTTCTAAGCAGTATACACACAATGCTAGCCCCACAATAAATGAAAACATTTGTCTACATGGCATGATGGTGGTCTATATTCCACAAATGTCAAGTGATGCGGGGAAAACCCATTCTGTCTCATTCATACTACCACCTTGTGAAAAACAACCTCTAGGGGGTTACCATGACAACCGCATCCGCAGCATGAAGGGCACATGTAATACCCTCTGTAATTGGCGAATACTAATTAACTGCACTGATCAATCTGTAATCGAGAATGGCCTTTCCCTTTAATAGCAAAATATAGCTGGGACTTCCAAGGAAATCCTGGCATTTCCCATGCTTTTTTCTGGTACACTTAAAATACCAGAAATGTTCTGACAACAATGTGAAGGGAACAATCATGGAACTTCCAGAATTGCAAAATTATCTGAACAATTCTGGTATATACCAGAATCAAGGTCGCTAAGTACAAGATGACCAATATTTTTCTGCTGCTGGTGAACATCAGACTGCATGCAGAAAGGGAAATAAATACTCAGCTAAAATGGCCAAAACACAGCAAGGTTCATATCAAACAATGAGTAATACAATATATTTTTGAACCAGTGTATTTTTGATTGTTTTTTACTTTGCACCAGCCATCAGAGGATGTTTGGAGGGTGTTTCCTAGTAATGAAGCTTAACCCATCTTAGTTCCACTAAAACCACAGGTAACTTCCCCTTCCTCAGATTTTAGCAAAGTTAGGCAAAGAGTGCTTCAGATGCTTAGGAAAAGTCCTTTTTTAATTATGAGGCCCCTATACAAATGGAAAAGCAACAATGGAAACCTAGGTACGTTCCTTGCCAATGTTTAAGGGGACTCTATATTAAGCAAGCTTTTCATTCCTCTAGCATTCAATAGCAAGCTGGCTACTGTGTTACAATTGCACTCAGCAAAGCGTTTCATTGGTAGGGTCATACTGGTACCGAACCTTTTTGTTCTTAGAGGCATATATCCGCCCCTAACTGTTAGCATGAAAGGGTTGGGGAAGGGCAGTTTCTCCATGCACTAATCCATGAATGTTTCCACCACTGATAGAACCACAACATACAACAGTGATTTGTATACAGGCACTCTGTCTCAGGCAGTCTTGATTTCTATTTGTCGAAACTTAGTTTTCAATTTCACAAGCCAGTAATCAGGTTCATTACGCCGAGATTGCTTATAGCCGTCATAGAGAGCTCCATTGGATTCCCCTTCGCAACAGAGAATACATAACAAAAATGCAATCGGACGTGTGTACAGTGTACGACTAAAATCAATCTTGGCTTATTCTTGGAGTCGGCGGCAGGGGGTTCGTTCATTCATTCAGCGCTGCCATGCGGAGGTGAACAGCCAAGCCCAAAGGTGAAATGACTGATTAAATGATACCGCTTACCGCAGAAACCTTTGGAATTCATTTCAAAAGGAGTTATGCTTAGGCAAGTATTCCAGCCTGTAGCAGCCGAAATGTTGAATCCTTTTTAAGGATAGTTTACATACACATACATGAATATATACAAATATATATATATATATATATATATATATATATATATATATACATACATATATATATATATATATATATATATATATATATATATATATATATATATATATATATATATATATATATATATATATATATATATATATAATGCTTAAATTCTAGTTAAACCATTCATGCCTATAACAGCCAAAGCATATAATCCATTTTTAGATGGATCTCTCAGCGCTGGTTAGATACGGTTCGAATCCTGCTCAGAGTGAGTGAGAAAGTTGCCAGTTACCTGCAGTCATGGGATGGATATACCTTAAGATTATAATCTTAAGATGTTATAGTACTTATCCTAAACCAGAGAAATACATCCCCTTGATCCGCAACCCAATAGGCACAGCATGCTATAAGTTCCTAGGGTATGTGCGCCTCAGGTTATGCGCTGTAGCCAGGGGAGGTATTGGTCACGTGATTTGTGCAGTAAGCAAGCAGCAGAGAGACTGACTGGCTGGCTGGGTATACAGACTGTCATCCTATCTAGGTCAGATAGGTTGCCAAGGAGATGGGGCAGCAGGCAGCCAATCCTGGGGTACACAGGTTATCTATGACTCATAGTGAGAGGCAGCGCAATTTGATGATGCATGCACAGTGCCCACTCCCTGTCTACTGCTGTCAGCCTAAACAAATATTGCAAACTTTGAATGTATGAATGACCTAACATGATTGGATATTAATCAAGCATTGATAAAATTAGCATGAATCAAGGCTAATGGTATTCCAAAGACCTGCTTAGTGGATGCTTATAGGGTACTACTTGGCCAATACTCCATTGGGTTAAGTTGACATTCTATGACCTTTATATTTCCATGCGAGATGAAATAAAATACCACAGTGAATTGTTGAGAATATATCAAGACAAAATGAATTTATCTTGCGGATGTGCAATTCTTCACAAGACTTTGACTGCATCACTAGGCCGAGAGGCACTTTAACTGATGCAAGCTGTTAAAAGGAATATTCAAATTCATCAACATATATTGAGGAGGACTTATATGCCAACTGTACTGTCCTCCATCCAGAAAGCAATATTGGTGACAATTTTATCTTTAGCATATTGATGATGATGATGATAATAATAATAATAATAATAATAATAATGATAATAATAATAATAATAATAATAACAATAATAATATTAATAACAATTATTATCATCATTATTATTATTAATATTATTATTATTATTATTATTATTATTATTATTACTATTATTATTATCATTATTGTCATTATTATTACTATCATTCATTATCATGATTTCCATAATAATGGTAATGGTGATTATTACTGTAATTATTATTATTCCATCATACATAAGCCATTTCAACATTTGAATTTCCATCGGCCCATCTTCAGATGGTTCTGGCAATGTAAGTAGCTTAAGCCCTGATAATTAGATGGTAATAGAAGCTAGAGCTTTATCTATTCGGATCACAGAGCCAATTTTGATTGGCTAGCTAATACGAAAAGTCGTCACACAGTTATCCGGTCGCATCCATTGGCAAGTGATCAAGAGTTAAGGTCAAACCCTCAAGGTCGGATCCTCAAGGTCAAACCCTCAACCAAATGAGTTATTCAATCTTACCATCAGGCCCATTGCTAATGACCTACAGAGTAGGTTGATAGTCCCATTATAAGTTTCCCTTAAGTTGACACAGAGTAGTTGCAATGTACAACATGTAGTGTCAAGGGCTGTCAATAGATGGCACTGACATCTCTTCCCTTGTTAGTGATATCCCGAATCATCAGACAGAGCATGTATGGGTATTATGTTGTTATTCTGTACATTTTATGAAATAATAATCACAAAATTCTTTTAACAACTGACCATTTGATGGAGGTAGGAAAAACAAACTTATAGACAGTGTTTAGTGATGCACTCAGCTGGGAAAGACCTTTGCCATTTAGTTTATTGATGGGGAAAGTCCATCTTTAAACATGCAGTTATCACCGGCACCAGCTAAGCCTCCTCAAATGACAACGTGTTTAGAATGGTCGCCTATCTGAAACAACAGGTCCAAAAAGAGGCATTCTGTCAAAACCACCTGTCTACAATAAATTTTCTCACGTGAAAAAGAAAAGAAATTTAAATTGTCAATCAATTAACATGCACCTATAAACAAGAATACTTTTTGATGAAAGTGAAATTAGATTTACCCATGCGTCTTAATTTCTTGCCAGACTATTTAGAAACATTGCCAGAGTGTTGCCAGATTGTTGCTGGCTGTGTGACATTCTCCAAATATGCAGCGTGCAACATAACCGCCTCACCCGTTGCAAGTTGCAAGTGAATTTGACTAATAACAGCAATCGGGCAAGCAGAACAAGACCCTATAACTTGCCCAGCTCGGCAAGTAATATTTTGGGCTGAGTACTCGCAATTTAACTTACCTTTGTTTAACAGAGTGGCGGGACAAGTGGAAGTGCCAGTGGGGCAAGGTAACTTTAGGGGCAGCTTGGCCCGCTCGCCAAGTAATGTTTTGGAACCTATATGTTTCACCGGATATGTCACCATAGTGTTGCCAGAGGTGCACTGGCTGTCACCAGTGTGGTTCCCAAGGTAATACCAGAGTAAAATATGTGTTGCCAGAACATTGACAGAGTACTGAGAGAGCATTGCCAGATGGGTCTTTTTCATAAGGGAACCAGCTGTCTTTGAAGACGGGTTATGAATCATCCTGTCAGTGGTTCTTCTCAGCAGGCTTAGCACTAGAATTGGCATATGTTTGAGGCAACTAAAACAGACCATGAGAATCTCATTGAATATACAAGAAGGTGTTACTACATACGCCACTGCAATCTTTGCATAAAGCGCCGGTAAAGCAGGCATTTCAGGAAATGACAATGTAGGGGCCTTCAGCAGAAAGGAATAATGGTGAAATTGATTTTTCTGCAATAACCGGTGAGAAATGTGATTTATCTAAGGAGATTACTTAGCTCCGTGGTATGTAATTACCTTCCGAGGCTGAAGAGTGAACAGCAATCCCACTCTCTTGAGTAGGAGGCAAAATAGGTGCCCCTTTCTAAATCGGGTGCAATGAGAATCTATCGCCACTCTTTCCTCCCTCCTCATTGAAGAAGGGGGGCAATCCCACTCTCCTGAGTAGGAGGCAAAATAGTTGCCCCATTCTAAATTGGGTGCAATGAAAATCTATCGCCACTCTTTCCTCCCTCCCTCATTAAAGAGGGGAACAGCAATCCCACTCTCCTGAGTAGGGGGCAAAAAAGGTGCCCCATTCCAAATCAGGTGAAAATCTATCGCCACATGACTCTTTCCTCCCTTCCTTATTGAAGTGGGGAACAGCAATCCCACACTCCTGGGTAGGAGGCAAAAAAGGTGCCCCGTTCTAGATCGGGTGCAATGAAAATGTATAGCCACTCTTTCCTCCCCCCATCGTTAAAGAGGGGAACAGCAATCCTACTCTCCTGGGTAGGAGGTAAAATTTAGGTGCCCCTTTCTAAATTGGGTGAGAATGTATCGCCACTCTTTCCTCCCTCCCACATTGAAGAGGAAAACAGCAATCCCACTCTCCTAAGTAGGAGTAGGACAACCGGCTTGACGGCTTGTCCTACTCCTACTCAGAAGTCACAATTTAGTCACAATATGGCAAAAAATGGACAATAAACAAAATTGCAAATTGCAAATTTAAAATCCCCCATAGAAAACTTACAGATGATAAAGGATTTCTTAACGCCATAGTCATCAATGTGTTTTAATTAAGTACCACAAACTTTAAACCCATTCATGCCTTTGGCACCTAAAATGTACTGACTTCTTTTAAACCAGAGCATTTTTTAAAAATATTTGAAGGAGAGATGATGACGAGAACCAAACCAGCTACACTACGTAGTGTATTATGTGAATTTCTGATTAATCCCAAAGTTATCTAAATATGATTTGTAGATACATACAACAATTGTTTGTTTCCTGTAACGGTCTGAAAAAAATAGGGTAGGTAGGTCGGTAAAAAAAAATTGGGGGGATTATTTTTTTGTCAAAAATGTGTGTTTTATGCATGTTTTACGTTGATTGGGAGTTTGGAGGGCGGAAAAAACTGAAGGGTAGGTATTTTTTTGAATAAAAACTTGTTAGGGTAGGGTTACAGAAAACAAACAATTTTTTCTATGCCTAAGGTAGTCTCCTGGCATGAATGTGTTAAGGGTATGCATCATTATCGCCACAGACTGTAGGGATTCAGATGCAGGAGGGCGGAATGCAGCTGATTGAGAGTGTGTATGCCCGG
>OZ012690.1:39885068-39927568 GCA_963942565.1 Maea johnstoni
ATTCAGAGTGTGGTATGCCCGGCGGCGAGATGTCTACCATGTGTAAAGTTGTGATACGTGTCATACTTGGTGTCGTTAGCCAGGATTAATGCCGCCCCTATAGGCTAGTATCGCATGCTGCTCCCTCACCAGACTACCTACGGTAGGCCTTATTTTAAGGCCTGAAAAAAGTAGTTTGTTTCCTGTAACCTTAGCCTAAAAGATTTTTACTCAGTAAAGTCCCTACCCTAAAAAAAATATCCGCCCTTCCAACTATCAATCAACATACTACTTGCATAAAACACATTTTGGGGGAAAAAAGGAAATTATCCAAAAAATATTTTTTTCCTACCTTAATGGCATGGAGAATTATGTATTGATAAATGAAAATCGCCTTCATCTTCCATATCTACACCCTTGACATCTAGCTTTTCCTTTCAAGATTTCGCTGCATTTTCTGGCCATGAGCATAGCAGTGGAGGCTAATAACCCTTTGGCAATATTGTGTGACACCCGGGCTTAACCATCTGGGCTAACAAAGCCAACTTGGCGAAGAGATAGCAATTCCTTTCCTGCTCTGTCAGTGAGAGCAAGCAAGAGACCAGCCTCTTGGCCTATCTTTTTTTTTCTCCGTAAACCATCTGGGAACTTAGCACACAAATGGAACTCAGCTGACCTATAGTCCTAAGGCAGCACTATCAAAAACAACAGATCAGTGTTACTCTTGCTCTCATGAGAGAGAGAGAGAGAGAGAGAGAGAGAGAGAGAGAGAGAGAGAGAGAGAGAGAGATGGAGAGAGAGGGAGAGAGAGAGAGAGAGAGAGAGAGAGAGAGAGAGAGAGAGAGAGAGAGACGAGAGAGAGAGAGAGAGAGAGAGAGAGAGAGAGAGAGAGAGAGAGAGAGAGAGAGATGAGAGAGAGAGAGAGAGAGAGAGAGAGAGAGGAGAGAGAGAGATGAGAGAGAGAGAGAGAGAGAGAGAGAGAGAGAGAGAGAGAGAGAGAGAAAGAGATCAGCCACTTGGCCTATCACGCTCTTTCTCCCTATCCTGGACCTTGGCACACGCCGGAACTTGGCACACGGTGGCTCTTGGCTGCTCTCTCTCTCCCGCCTCTACCGCAAACAATCAGTGCAGGTTCGCTCCTCCTCTATACTGATTATCACTCCATCAGCCAAGAAAGTCTATAATCATGGCCAACAAAAAGTGAGAGATCGCTAATGATAGATTGGGATTTAGGAAGGATTTGGGGGGAAAAACCCCACGCTCATTCATCAGCCAGGAAAAATCTCCTCGTAAAACACTGCTATCTACAGTTTAACCTATTATTCCTGGAGCACCCAAAACTATCCTGAATCTTTTGATAATACATCTTTCACCAGAACATCACTCAAAATATATTTGTATGTACACTCCTTTAAATATTTTACAATTCTATGATAAATTCAAAGTTATTGTCAAAGGTAACCTATGACCATGTGACACTGGTCTTAGCATTTAATACCTTTAGCTGCTAAAACAGGGCGAATAACTTTGATCACCTTTTTTATTTTGAAAAGTATCAAAGGACCACAGGACACCTGTCAAGATGAGCTCTAGGAATGTATGGGTTAACACTTTCAGTACACGTAGGTGTCACTTCTGAGTTGTCTGAAAATTCTATGAATATCTAATGAATGTAGGCATCATAACAAGTATTTCAGAACAACTTTCGTTTTTTGAAAAAATGAAATGCAACTATTGTTTTGAATATCTTGTCAGAGATGCCATGGTAACCATGGTAACCATGGTAAAGTATACAATGGTTACCATGGTAAAGTATATTTCCACATGAAGCTGGAAATATCTAGGAATTCTGAGGATAATACTAAAAAAATGCTAGGATTTTCATCTCTTCCTGTGTCAGATCTCTTTGTACTTGTCCTCAGCATTAGTATTGTTTAACATGGCGAGAGATTGTTTGAAGTCAGAAAGCCTGATATTTCCCTGGCTGTTCTAGTAGTGCACTGGAGTCCGGTTGAGTTACTGCAGTAGGATTACTGGGATTGTGAGATCAGTACGCGTCGCGGTGATGTACCGCCACTACGGGCAACATGACAATAAATGGGACGGCACACATCTAATAGGTCTCTTCCTGTCCGTTGAGTTCAGATTAGCGAGGCAATATCGGCCTAAACTCTTTAAGACCAGTGGCCCGGCCCCAGCAGGATTATTGCTTTGATAAAACAACATCAATATTGGCTGCAGCACAGACGAACCTTCAGCCAACAAGCGCCAGACATTCAAAAAAAAGTCCTCCGAGAAATATGTCTGTCACTTCTCACACAACCTCTCGATAAATACAAAAAAAACTTAAGCTTCTTTTTTCTCTATTTTTTTTGGCGTTAATAATCCTGATCAAACTTTATAACCTTCCCAGAATTCTCATCCGTCTTGTTGCCATGACGACAGGCCGAGCCAAGGTGGCAGGCAGATGAAGTGGTTGGGAGGAGGTTTAGTTTGTTAAAGACACTTGTATTTGACAGAGTGGCTGCCTACATCACTTGGCGAGCACCCTTCTCCCATTGGAGTGCTACTGCAGCCGACGCGCGCCCACAATGGTGAGTACACATTATCTTTTCATTAACCCTTTCAAGCTCAGGGCTCAATTTGAAAATTGTCAACTGCATCTATAATACTTAAGAAGATAACTGGCGGAAAGGTTATGATTTTGAAAAATATTTCAAGGAGAGTTGGAGGCCAAGTTCCGATCAATATTTTTTCATCAAATATTTTTCTAAGGACGCCCTTTCCAAAAATATATCCCCAACATTATCAAGCCTTTTTTGGCTGCTATGGGCATGAATGGGTTGACCCATTCATGCTTGGGGATCAAAGAAAGATTTCAACAAAATTGTCAGGCAGTTTAGAGCAAACTTTATGCAAATGAATTCCTGCAGACCACTTCACAAAATATCTTCCATTAATGCAATAATGATTTATTTCAGGGAAAATAGCATTGTTCTCTCTTTTTGATTAAATATTCATGGAGAAATGTTGATTGAATCCACAGTACATAAAAATTCTGGTTATGAAAACGTTAAAGAGTCTAAGACTGACTTGTGATTTTTAGGGGACAAAATTCCTTTATCCTAAAAAAATTCTAAAAGTTTTAACCTAAAACTTCATCTTATTCTTAAAAATTTGAAGAATTTGTTCAATAGAATGTGCATGATATATTTCATAGACGTTTACAATAAAATGTTTTAACTGTATAAATATTTGCGCTGCATTAAAAGGTACATAACCCTTTTATGCCTATTGAGTGCTCTAAAAAGGCATGTGATTTCAGTGCTATCTTTCCGAGGAGAAATTTTAGGAATATAAACCTCTCCTACAAATATTTCTTAAATCAATGCTTTCATAATCAATCCTCAATATATAGGATAGTATACTAGAATGATAAGAAAGTTTTTCGTATTCATTTGATATTAATCTCACAGGTGAAAGCATAGAGCGAAAAATATTTGAAGAAGAAATGTTGATTAAAACATTACCAACAATTCACCTTCAAATATTTTGGGAGATTTTTTTCTAAATTTCAAAGTTATTGTCCAAAGTATAATAAATCCAGATGACAGTTTCTTGGGGAACTCTTAAGCATTAATTGGTTAATCGTTGCCTATCGTCTCATTTACAACATATCTTTTGTCTCAATCATCATTGTATGTGTGTAATCATCATGATCTCTTGTCTAGACCATCCAAGTAAATGGTATTTAATACTATTATACATATTGTTTTGACCATTGTACAAATTGTCTCAATCCTCATCCTAGATCATCATATCTATTGTTTTGACATCACTATACCTATTGTATGAACCACCTTTCTAATTGCATGAAATATAATAGAATTATATCAACATCATTTCCATCAATGCATTTATGATTAGTTTCCCCTGATACCTAGACCTATGACATTTTTGAAAAAAACTTCAGAATGACACCTTAACTCACAAAACATTTGAGGATGAGTCGAAGGTAGTTTTCTAGTAAACATTTATCCTTAAAATATTTTCCAAAAGATGCTTCTACCATTGAGACATGCCTTTAAAACCATTCATGCCTGTAGCAACCAAAACTGCCTACACATTTTCATGATATCTCTCTTACAAATGCAATGCTTGGAAAATATTTGAAGAAGAATTGTTTAATAAAACTTAATTTACAACTTTCTATCAAATAGTTTACAAATTAATGCTTCATTCATGAGTTATTTTTAAAAGTATGACAGGTCCAGGCGACACTTGTCAAGAAGATCTTCAGCCTGAATGGGTTAAAGGTGCCACAGGCAGGTCTTCGGCATGAGAGGATTAAAGTTCCCTTTCTAGAATTCATGTCCTTAAACAATATATTCTTTGCTGCTGCTTGACTACACAAAGAAGCTTAGTCTCTCAATTCTCCATTCTGCTACTAAGTACCTGTCTAAATTACAGGTTCCTTTTGATCGATAAAGTGAACAATTTGATAACAGTGGTGGATTTGACCTTTACGGTTAAGTCAACTGCTTCTCAGTGGCAGCCAAGCTACAGGGAGTTCCTTAACCCATTAGTGCTGAACAGTTCATCTAGAAATTGTCGTCTGAATCTATGATACTTTTGACCATAAGTTTGGAATTCAGAATGATTTTACAAAACATTTGAAAGAGAGTTGTGGGTAATTTTCTAATTAATATTTCTCCAACCATTAAATATCTTTCCAACCATGCTTTTGCCTAAAAGATTGCACCAAAACTGTCAGCAGCATTTGGCAGATGCAAGCGTTCATGGGTTCCTGCCTGCAGCGGCCATAGATGTCCTGACAATTTTTATGGTAGTTCCCTAATAAAAGCATCTTTCATTGAATATTTGAAGGAGAAATGTCAATCAGAACCTGGCCTACAACTCCACTTACAATACTTTTTGATTTTAGGCTTCATTCATAAGTTCTCTTGAAAAAGTAGCAAAGCTCCAGACAATAATATTCAAGGAGTAATTTAAGCATGAATGGGTCAACCATGCAATTCATGCCATATGTTAGTAAAGTCCCTAAAAGGTCCTGACTGTTTGGGGATATCTCTAAGAAATGCGCATTGTGTCACAAAAGGAAAAATAAATTAAGGAGAAATGTTGATCGTAAGCCTTATAATTGCCTGTAGCACCCAAAACACCCTGACCATTTTGGTAGGACCTCTTGGATAAGTGTTTTTTGTACTGAATTTGAAGAGGAAATGTTGCCCAGCATTACCACTCTCTTTCAAATAGTATGTGAAATATATTCCATATTCCGAAGTTATTTTCATAAGTATCAAATATCCAGGCTGCGCTTTTTAAAAGGATCTGCAGGCATGTCATAGCTGGTAGGGATGGGGATCATTGAGAATTCTACGGTTCGGTTCGGTTCTCGGTTTTGCTTCTACGGTTCGGTTTTATCACGGTTTCCATAACGGTTTATTAATGACATTTCTTGGAATGCGTGGCTGAACTTGTTTGAACTGGTAAGTTCCTATATACTAGCTCCCTGGCCACTTTCTCTACGCTCAGAAGGCTTCTGAGCAAAGTGAAAGTGGGCAGGGTACCAGACTTGAGAGATTTTGACATGGCTGTTTGATTGTCGCGCTTGGCAGACATTGTGAGGCCAGCGAGGAGGTAGGTGCTGACAGTTCTGTGCATGCATAGAAAACCGAACCGTGTAGAGGGATGTCCGGTTTCAGACTGGTTAACCGCAATGCTCAGGCCGGTATCACATATGAACCGGTCACCGGTCCCCATCCATAGTCATAGGGTGAAACCACTCATGCCTGAGGCCTTAAACGGACTGACTATTTGGATATAAAGTCATGTAGGGCTTGCCCTCACAGCCAAGTGGTCTAAGGCATTGCCTTTTGATCACCACTGCCATGGTTTGAATACAGCTCTGGGCATGTGAGAAAGTTGCAAGTGACTTAGGGTTAGTTGGTGGTATTTCATGATGCTCTTGTTTCCACTGCCATTATTAACTGCCTTAGTCCCAAGTTAATCTCTCTATGATGGAAACCATTAATTGATTAACAATTTATTCAAAATCCACATCTGATATGATTACAAAGCAATACTGGGAATTAAGCCACACCTAAAGAGGCCGAAGCATTTAGTAGAAATTGATGGTTTTTATTCCAACATGCTTTCCGTTAAACACAATAATTGTGACTTTTAATATAAGATTTACATGCAGTCCTGATTACTCATTCCTTAAAAAGGGGAGAAATAATATCAATCTAATAGCTGAATGTTATATCTGATAATGACACTGCTTGAGGTAACTTGCTTAGAATCCGTTTCACTTGGCATGTATCATTACAAACTCCATTACGCCAATAGGCCACAAAAACCACCGTCTTGCTCCGAGAGGACTCCGGTGGATGTTGTTGCCGTAGCAACAGCTGAATCAGGTTTTGTGCATGCTCCTCAAACGCCAATCAGGACGTAGATTGCCCATTAGCTAAATCTGATTTGGGTCTCATACAGGCAGAATCTACGCATGAGACAAAACATGTTAGGCAATTCTGAGTGGATGTTTGTATTCCTGAAAATGTCAAGTACTTGACAAGGGTTGGCTCCGGCACTTACAGGAGACAGAGGAGACTTTAATTATGAAAGGTTTTCACACAGATGTCACCTAAATTGCTCTAAATCAGAGCCATTCTGACGAAGATGGTTTAGAACTAGTCCATTAGCATGTAAGCCATTCAAGCTTGTAGCAGTGAAAAATGCAAAACTATTTGGGTGATATCTCTCTAACGAAAGCAACATCTTAAAGATATTTGTAGATGACTTGTTCATTGAAACTACACCTACACATTCCTTCAAATAGTTAGAAAATGAAAACTTCATTTCAAATGTGGAAATATCTGCACGAAAAAAGTAACGTTTTGAGAAGTATTTAACTGAAAGTTGTTATTCCTATTTTACAATCCCTCTTGAGAATAGTTTTCAAATATTCCTATAACTGACAAATTATGTTCTTAGATGTCAGACTAAATCCACACTCCAGAAACAATTGGGTTGAGAATTCCTCTCCAAATTGTCATCTAGATGCCCTGCTATGTTAGAAAATAACTATAAAACTAAACCTCAATTAACATATTGAGAAACATTGAAAGAAAAGCTGTGGTTCCTAGTCAGAGAAACTGAATAGTTTCTTCCAAATCTTTTGGAAAATTCCCATCACAGTATTTTTGTCATTTCACTAAAATTGTTCGATATAATCAGTGAGATATTTATGAACATGTGCAAGCCACTGAGAAATGTAAACCTAGAACGTTGAACTGTCAGGATTTTTTGACATATAAATCAGTAATAACAAAGGAGTTACTGCGAAGAGTGCCCGTCAAAATAGCTTCTCCAGAAGAATGGATTCCTCCGGGTCCCTTGCTGCTGAGACTCAGGTGCTGAGGCCTACAGGCCTTATAAATCATTCACAACAACAACTTTATACAACAGACATATCTTTCCAGGAAAATAGCACATAAATGTGTGTTGCCGATTTCTACTAGACCCTTTTCACTCAGAGAAAACTGCACAGGAATTGTTTTTTACCAATTTCATTCTCAAAACAACTTTATACAACCAATGTATCTTTTTAGGAAAACAGCACATGAACTGTTTGTGTTGCCATTTCTACTTAAAGGGCAAATGCACCATCATGATGATTTAGGTTCAAAATGTGCCTATATGTGTCACCTTTCAAATAAGACCACCCGCAAGTCTGTCCTCCGCAGCACTCCTCAGATATGGCTTATGAAAGTTAGTAAAAAACTGGCCTGAGTGTGGGTATGGAGGCTGACATTATCAGAAGTGGTGCTAATGAAGTGACTGCCAGCCCTGCTTCTGATTGGTTGAGAGATATCAGTGACTGGAAGTGACTGCGTCTGATATCTCTCAACCAATCAGAAGCAGGGCTGGCAGTCACTTCATTAGCACCACTTCTGATAATGGCAGCCTCCATACCCACACTCAGGCCAGTTTTTTACTAACTTTCATAAGCCATATCTGAGGAGTGCTGAGGAGGACAGACTTGCGGGTGGTCTTATTTGAAAGGTGACACATATAGGCATATTTTGAACCTAAATCATCATGATGGTGCATTTGCCCTTTAACCCTTTTCACTCATAGAAAACAGCACAGGAATTGTTTGTGTTGCCCTTTCTACTTAACCCTTTTTACTCAGAGAAAACAGCACAGGAATTGTTTGTTGCCGATTTCTACTTAACCCTTTCCACTCAGAGAAAACAGCACAGGAATTGTTTGTTGCCGTTTCTACTTAACCCTTTCCACTCAGAGAAAACAGCACAGGAATCGTTTGTTGCCGATTTCTACTTAACCCTTTCCACTCAGAGAAAACAGCACAGGAATTGTTTGTTGCTGATTTCATTCACAAAACAACTTATACAACCAGCATATCTTTCTAGGAAAACTGCACAGGAATTGTTTGTTGCCGATTTCTACTTGAGACTTCTCACCCGCAGTGCGTGGTAAGGATGAATTGGATATGCACCCAGAGTTCACCTAATTCACTCAGTTTTTCTACAGGAGTGAATATTGTGGAAAATGCTTGATTCATTTACAGGTTACAGTACAGGTTGTGAGTCAAATGCTTTAAAAAGGATTATCAATGAGTGTTGTGGCGAATGGTCGTATAATCAGTTACTTAATCATTTTCTTAAGTATACCCTTATACATAGGGATAACCGTAATCAATTCATTATTGAAGATTTGAATGATTAATCAAGTTGAAAAAATTATCTAAATCTTAGATGAATAGAACATTGATTGGTTGCCAAAGACCAATTACCATATAGGGCCCATTGTAAAGCCTTTGACACACCTAATCTCGCCTTGGTGTGATGTCACTAGGAGACCGAGCTAGGAGTCATGCCGAGGCTGTTGAGCAAGATCTTCTGGTTGCGTATCCGGTGATCGACATTCATTTCTAAAGGCTGGCAGAGAAATATTTCAAGCCCCACTCATAACCACTTATATAGGGAAAGGCACAAACACGCAGAGAGAGAACATCTATTAACCTCTCAACCAAATTAACCTCCTCAATCATGCCTCGGAGAGGATATTATGGGATAGATGATGCCGCCACGCCGATATATTATGGGATAGAAATTGCCAGGCCAATATATTATGGGATTGAGCGACAGGCTAATATATCATGGGATAGGGCAGCACCATAATATATATTATAGGATAGAGCATAAAAATAAAGTATTGTGGGATTGAGTATCAGTCTACTGTATATTATGGGATGGAGCATTAATCTAATTTATCATGGGATGGGGCATAAGATATGGGATGCGACTCATTGCTGACAGAGAGTTGTTTATCAGAATGATTTCAACACCATCTGACAAATCTGTAAACATCTCTTTTATTTTTGTGAAATGTTGGCGTTCATGATGGACGAGCCTAGGTTGCGTGCTAAGGGCGAGGTCCGTCAGGGCATTGGGAGATGGATAGGGGCGAGAGAGGGACGTGACAGGTGCTGCCCTCTGCCCTTCATGTCCCATCAAAGCAACCACCTAAATTACCCTTTCTAGCGCACTCAAGCAAACCACCAGCTGCTCACACACACAAACACACATCTAAAAAAATGAAAACTTTTCCTTAACCCTTCCAATGCTGAGGTCATGTTGGTGTTCATTGGATAGCTCACACTGAGTACTCTCAGATAAATACCCATGTGCCAGGGTTCCAGTCATTTTCCAGGTTTCTTGCATAATTTTGAAATGGAAAAATTAGCCACCATACCAGCAGCATAAGGAAACCCCTTCCATGCTGAGGCTAATTATGTCCAAGGCATTAGACTCCAATAAAGGCTGTAACCTATCCAAACATTGTCTTGTTTATATTCATTGGAAAGCTCTTGCTGAGTTGAATATAACTCTCAGATGTGTACAAATGTGCCACGGTTTCAGTCATTTGAGTCATTTGAATTATTTTGATTTGACCAAAGCAGCTATGAGCAGTGATATATTCTTCCATTATTCCAGAGGCATATGAAACCTCCTGTCTATATATGCACACACACACATATATACATGTTTATGTCACTTTCAACAGCTTCGGCCATATCACGATGAGACAGCTAGACATCTAGAACAGGAAAGAAATTTCTTCACCGATAATCCCAAGTGGTCCTTTAAAGGTACCACAGACAGCCATTCACAATGGCACATGTTTGTAAGGGAACCATTTTAGCCAAGCTGCTAATGAGGACAGAGTGGAAACTGACACCTGCGTCCTTGCACTAATGGGAGCTAGGCATTCTAAGCACCTTTAGGGCCACAGCGAATCCTCCCTTCTGAGGTCAGTCACGACTCAGGAGGACCAACCTTTATGCTGTGGTGAACCAATACAGCATTAGAAGGGTTAATATCAGAAAATAGTGAATATGAATTGTAAGAACTGCTTGAAGGAGAAAATTGTGCGACTCTACAGGGGAACTGCCTGTATCCTATTCCAAATGGTTTGGAAATATTTCCTTCTATTTTGATATAAATGTCAATGCATTCAGAGCTGCCTGGCTGTGTTTGGTAATGATAGATAACAAAGGCCCTATTGTTCGCGACTCCATCAATACCTTGATAAGTAAAAGATATATCAAACTGTCCAAAGCAGTTGACATGGCAACGAAACTGATGTAAAAATTAAGATAAATGAGCAAAAAATATCCCGAGTGACTTCTTTGGCTTAAGGCGGACACCCAGACAATAAGCGGGTAATGGGGCAAGATTAAGGTTTTCAACCATAAAACATCAATATCTCACACAGCAGAGGGTCAACTGAGACGTAGCAGAAAATTGCTTTTGTAAAAGAGATATCTCAGAAAGGTCAGACCTTTCTGGTGCCACAGGTATAAATGGGTTAATCTGAGAGTGTAATTATCTGGATGAAGAACACTTGATATAATAAGCTCATAGGTATAAAACATAAATTTGCAAAGTATTTTTAGATCAGGTGTGCAATGGCTTCTAATCAACATTTTCTTGCCAATATTTTTCCAAAGGTGATTTTGTAAGAGATAGTCATGACCTTTTCAGATGCCACAAGAATAGTATCACCTTAAGGCATCAACACTCATCATGTTTAGTAAGTTTGAAGTTTGTGTTCTTGTTCCCTTTTTGAAGATATCTTCCAAGTGATGCCTTTTTCTAAGGTTCAATCATTTCTCATCTTTTTTTTTGCGTCATCTTGTATAGGCTAAATTAGCCAGCACCAGCATAAGGATTTTAAAGCATGAGGGTTAATTGGTTGTGGTACTGAAAGGGTTATAACCCTTCCAAACCTGCGGCGAGGCATTTAAATCATGGCAGAGATAATCCCCGCGAGGATCGCTATCAGCAGCAGAGGTCACACATGCTGAGCACCGACTCCCCTGGCGGCCATCTTGGGGCCGAGATTTCAGAAAGCGTTGTGATTGGTTGCCAGAATAGTGGACGCTATGAGTGAGGCGCACATGGCAAGTACGATAAGGCAAGTGGCTTATATACGCTCTGGTGCTGTGTATCACTACTAACTGGTATCCATAATAATTGGTTCCCTGCATGCAATGATTGATGTGCTCTCCTTATCAAAGAGTTGTAAATGAGCAAATGATGTAACTCTAAAATGGCTATTTCCACCAACTCATCATTGCAGCAGGAAAAAAGAAATGATCTGGTTAAATAATTCCGACCAAATGTTTTGAAAAAATGTTTCAAAGAAAAAGGTGTATGAGAAAGCAACATTGAGCCATGGTTTGACAGCATATCAGGCTGTTTTATGGGCTTTTGCTACTAGAAATTGCTCTGGGGCCCTGGATTTTCAGTAACCACTGACCACTAGTGACCACTATATGTATTTGGAATTTGGAAGTTGGATGCTTTTTACAGAGAAATATCCCCTGAATAGTCAGGCCTTTTTTAGTTGCTACAGGCATGGATGGGTTAACCCATCCATGCTTGGGTTTGGATGCTACAAACATTTGAAAATAAATTGTGAATTAAGCAGAAATTCTACATATATTTATTAGTTAATTTCTGCTAAACATTTCTCCTTCAAATATTTTCTGAAAGATGCTTTTGTTCGAGGGATATCCTTAAAACCGTCAGGCAGTTTGGGACGCCACTGGCATAAAAGGGTTAAACTCATTCTGGGGCAGTGTATCCCATCAGCAGTGATCATCATTAAGATAAAAACCCAGTTATTTCCTTATCCCCCATCATTCCTTTATGGAAAATGTGCAGTCACCCGGCCAAGGTGATCATCATATTGAAAAAATACTACATTAACGGAAGGAAGAACAGGGGGAATTCTGAAATTTCAACTACCGTCAGCTTTTTCTGCCTTATTCAGGCTAATTCATGACTAGCATATTGAAAAATACTACATTAACGAGAGGAAGAACATCAGGAAATTCAGGATTTGAATAACCGTCACTTTTTCTACCATATTATGCTAATTTATGACTAGCCAGTATTAGATGGTGGAAAGAAACTAAAGTAACCGGCGAAAACCACCACTTAACCCAAAGTCACTGGCAACTTTCTCACTTGCCCAGTCAGGACTCAAACAGTCGGCAGTGGATAGAAACAGCGAGCAGTCAGTGGCAATGCCTTAGATCACTCAGTCATCAAGGCAGGTCCTCAGTGGTGAGAGACAGCGAGCAGTCAGTGGCAATGCCTTAGATCACTCAGTCATCAAGGCAGGCACTTGAATTAAATGAACATTAGTTTGGTGGGGAGAGATTTTTTTGGAAATATATTGGGGAAATATATTTCATTCTCCATGCATAAAAACAGTCCAATGCAGTATGATATAAATCTGTCATTGGCAGAGTTCATTTTTTACTCACCATAGGCATAGTCATCCATACCCAATGAGTGAGACAAGAGGACTTACCTACAAAAGATAAACACACAATTATTAGAGACAATCAATTCACATGGTAAGAAAAAAGCAAAGATTTGAAAACTATTTGGAGGAAAATTGTTTGTACAGTGAAACCTCTCATTGTGAACAGAACCTATCAGGTACATCCTGTTATATATATATATATATATATATATATATATATATATATATATATATATATATATATATATATATATATATATATATATATATATATATATATATATCATCAAATGTGTGAGCCAATCAAAATGCATTTTCTATTTATTGATTAAGGCTGCAGTTATAATGGAAAGGAAGGCATACATGATAGTGCCACCAGATGTTTTGAATCAATTGTCACATGTTGGCCACTACATATGATATGCAACAGGACTGCTACAAAAGAGCGAGCTCCAGGATTTATACACTTGGACACTGGGACCTGTGTCTGACGTGTGTCCCCATGGAGGGGAGGGGGGAGAGGGGTGGTTCTTAAAATCCAGATGGCTCTGTGAGGGGGGAGAGGGGTGCAGTGGGTAAGTATACCTGTCAACATTGATAAACTCTATACATGTTCAACAGTTGAAGTAAAATCCTACTTTTTTGGATTTTAACTATATAAAATGAGAAATGGAAATTTAAAGATTTTTTCGCAGATCAATTCAGTAAAAAGTTAGTTCTTCATATATCATGAAGTGTTCAATTTCAGGCCAGTCAGGTGTAGTGCGCTTGTGATGATGCAGCGACTTTTTTGCCGTATCTAATGCCAAATGAGATTAATCTGCGATTGGATAACTCATTTCAGCATTAGACATGTTAATGGCTGTGGAAACCAGATTACTTCAAGGGTAAGTAGTCAGAGCGATACATCAAGGCGAGCGCCTTAGAATGTCTGTCACCCTACATCTACAGAAAAGCTCTCTCAAGCCGCATTCACAAACCATTAATACCTACTGCAGACTAAAAAGACTCGACATATCTGGGGAATTTTTCCCCAAAAATAATTTTATGGAAAATATTTGAGAACACAAGGTTAATCAGAACCAAACCATCAATCTTCCAATAAATATTTTGGCAATTCATAATTTAAATTTCTGAGATTATAAGCAACTGGATAAAACTTTTCAAGAACAACTTTACGCATGTACATGATATGGAAAGTTGTACAGGGGTGTACACATAATTGACAACTTAGGAAAAGTACATCAAATACGCATTAATAGGTTAACATTGTAACAGATTTCTTAAAACCTATTTGGATGAAATATATTTGTAAATGAAAACTGTGCTTAATAATGGCTTTAGTTACTATTTCTTGAAAAAAACATAGATACACAAAAGCAGAAAAAGGTTACTAAGGAAGAAAAATAAACCATTTTAAAAATTATGTATAATTTCTTAGTGCCTAGATGAAAGCTTGGCAAAAGGAAAATGATTTTTTAAACAAAACAACACATGAAAAATGAATTATGAAAGATGAAAATGAAAAGACTTAACAGAAATGTGATTTTAAATTAAATTTATAATCACACACAAAAAATATAAATGAAAGAAATGAAAAAAATATTCTCCTATTGTAATTACTATCTATCTTTAGGTAAATTACATTAAAACATGCCTTAAATTTACAAGATGAAAATTAAATGCAGCAACTTAGCAACAGAATCAAGCAAAGGGAATGAAACTGATCTAAGAAGCTTTAAATGAAATTGTTTTATTACATTCAGAGCGGTTGATTGAATCAGCATGTGGAACTAATGGTTTTTGCTCTAGGCTGCGTCAGTATGACTCAAAGAAAGCATAGAATGTATCCTTAAGCAGATTAATGTAAAGAGGACCAGGGGCTACTACAAATACACTGAATCAGCTTCAAAGAACATTCTATCTCTTCTTCTGTAAATCTTCATTGCGCCAAATGCAAATACTCTAAATCAACTAGAACGGCCATTTCTTTTTTTCCGTAAAATTCTATAGGGCCCAGTGCTAGTGGAAATGAGTCTCCATTCATGTGTATATTAGATAAAATTATAAAGCCTATGTTGACTATATGTTTATCTTAATGGGACCTAATGTTAGTTAAAGTCTCCATTCATGCATAATTTACAAATAAAATTACAAACTTTATGTAGACCATGGTTCTTGATCTAAGGATAACATAAACATACCAAACTAGTCAAAGAAGTTAATGATATCAGAATAAATCAAATTATACTTTTTTTCCTATTTAAGTGCAAAGCTAAATCAATCAAAGTGGCGCCCTCTAGATCCAAGAGTGGCTTTATTGTGGCAATGAGGAGAGAGAGGTCATCAGTATGAAATATACATGCAGTGTAGTCAGTTAGAAGTATGATCCAACACTCCTAGCAGATATTAGCTCTGATTCTGTTATGCCACACTTAAATTTGTTCTATTATTTTTCAATATGTTAGACATTTTTTTGTTTGTTTTCAGCAAGTCATTCTCATTTGACATGGTTTATCAAGTTTTTGTATCCAACAATTGCCAAAATTGTATTTATATATATATATCATTGAATTTAACCCATTAATATCATAAGCCTTGTGATGAGACCTCAAGCTGGCATCAGTCACATGCTTAAGGTATTCATTTGAAAAGCTCTTGTTGAATACCATCAGATGAATACCAATATGCAAGGGTTTTAGTTGTTTTTCAATGTTTTTTTGCAATGTCCTATTTTGGAAAAAGAATTAGCCACCAGTAGCAGTATAGGGTTAATAAAGAGTCAGAGAGATGGCTAAAATCTTCTATTTCCCCAGGTGCAGCTCCTGATGACCTTGATGGGGGTGGTGGGGGATATGTTGGGAGAGAGAACAGTTTACATTAACCTATTTTGCCTCTGGACCTGACATTTTCTTTAAAAATTCTCTCGCAAATGCATACATTAGAAAATTTTAATTAGAACTCAACCTATGACAATCCTTCAAATATCTGCTGAATGCATGCATTGTTCAGAATTTATTTTCATATGTGACAAGATAAAGATGAACATTTCAAGAAAAATGTTAAGGCATGAACAGGATGGTTAATAGAAAATGGTTAGGGCTAGTCACAATTTAGCTTAAAATGGTAAAAAATCTAAACTCCAAATTCACAATGGAAAGGTGGCATATTTTCTCAGTGGTCTTGGCAAGCTGGCTATCTATATATAAATACGGACTTTCAAAAATCGTTGGTAACACTAACCGAGTTCCATGCGCCTTGCCGTCCAAAACTGCAGCCCTGGATCAATGGCCTGAGATCCCATGGGTGCTGTTTGATTGTAAATTTTTATTGACTAAGGCATTCTCGGTCTGTATTTTATGAATTTATAAATTGGGCAGTTCGAGATAAGACCGAGTCTGCCGGCATGATTTTTGAATTGCAGCGCCATCTATTGATGAGAGAACCTTCACATAGAAGAGTTCCACTCAATGAACTTAAAAAGTGCCATCTACTAAGGTGCGCTGGTAGTTGAGAGCTGCGCGGATTCTCCTAGCCTGGCGATGTTGCCCACTCGAGGAAATGCACAAAATCACTGAAATCATTGGATCATGCATGTATACACGTTTTAGTGTCACTATCAATGTTGTCAAAGACAGAGTAACTTCGACTGACACTCGGTCACGGCAAATTCGTCTCAGTGAGCGATAATGAGTGAACTCGCCAATCTTGGACACGGCTAATTTGCGAGTATAAACATAGGGAACATGATTTACTTTTGTCATGCACATATACCCGGCCGCCATGGTATGTCCTTCATTGTTATGTTTAGTATTTATTGCCGTTTTTGCTGTGTAGAAATGATCGAGTTGGATAAAAGATCGAGATAGATAAAATTCTATGTCATATGGCCTCTTAGACCACTGTAAAGTTAGATCGAACATCTCTATGGTCAGCTATGGCTTTGTTGTTTACATTCTGACCTGATTGGCCATAGCCGACGATAGAGATGGTTGATCTATTGGCCTCTCTGGCCATTACTGCACATATAGGGAGACATACATGTGGCATTCCACCAAGTTCCTTATCATAGCAGTTAAGTTGTGTTTTTGCATCCTCTTTCCTTTCACATTCTCTTTTTCAGTATTTCTTCCAATATAATAACTTTTTGTGTATTTTTCCGTTTCTCCAGCATTTCTGTTATTCCTCCTTTCTCTTTCCAGTATATCAATTTTTGAACTCTCAAATTTCCTTTTTTGCACTTAATCATTTTAGAATCTTAAGTTTTGCCTGCTAAATGTTCCTTCTTTCTAAAATGTATTCATTCTCTCCCTGATTTCCTTTTCCTGCATGTTGTATCCTACTATTCTATTGTTTTCAATCTCATGTATTTTTCTTTATGCTTCATTATTTGTTTCTTCTTAGCATTATAGCATGTAGGACCTATGTATTGCTTTTTCACTCTAATTTTGATTTTCTTCTTATTCATCAGAATTGTTTTTTTTTATTTACTTAAGTAAAAATCATAAATATTCCATCAAAATTCAACTTAAGTGTGTATCTATCCACCCCCCACCCCCCCCCCCCCCCCCAAAAAAAAAATAAAGAAACAGAAAAGGATTTAAATTATGCAATGGCATAAGTGGGGTTGTCTTCTTTTAACTCAGTTTTTAGATATTCAAGTTTTAAAAATGACCCTGGTACATATTGCGACTAAGTCAGGACCACCCAGTTGTAACTGTTGGAGGAAACAGGAGTACCCGGCGAAAACCACCGCCATTACCTAAAGTTGCTGGCAACTTTCTCACATGCCCAGTCTATTATGAACTGGACCAGTGTGCAGTTGACACATGGTTTGTAGTGGACAGTGCATTTGTTTTCTCCGGGCTTCATTATTTGGCATTCTATTTTAATTTGTTTTTTCAATTCTCTCCCTCTTCCTATTGTTTTTCTATTTTTTTGCAGTCTTTTTCTTTCCGTCTTTCTCTATTCTCACTTTCTGTGATTCCTTACACCTGTATAATTTTACATTCTCTTTCATTTCCAATTTTCACTTATATTTAACTTCTTAATAGTTCTACTCCTTTTTGTATTGTCTTTCTTTCTCTGTCTGTCTGTTTTTGATTTATGTGTTCTCATATTGTTCTTTATTTCTCTGCCCTGTAAGAATTTCTAGGTTTGTCACACTCTGTCACACTCATGATATTGCATGATTGCGATTGTTATTTATTTTTGTATTCTCTTGGTTAAATTTTTTGTCAATTGACTTTCCTTTTTTTTTAAATGTCTTTTTCACATTCAGTACAGGGCCCGACATAACAGAGAGCCCCATAGTCATGACTATCTTATCATGGAAAATCGGCAAGCTGAACAAGCCCTCAACTTGCCCCGCTTGACTATCCATCATTAGAATGGAAATTGAGAGCTTCAATCTTTTGAATTCAAAACAGGAAAGCCAATTGAATTACAATATAGTTGACAGCAACCTTGGAAAGACCTAAAGGGTAAAGGCAGAAATACAATTGGCGAGATCAGATAGGACATCCAGCCTAAAATTTATGAAATTAAGAAATTATTTATCGTCTCTATGTCAAGATAATTGCTATTTTGTACCTGCAGATAACCGCCTAATCCCAAATTCTCACTGGCCAGGATTCGAACCCGGGCAATGGTCACATTGCTCAGTGTGACTTATGTCTGCACTCTATTCAATGCTGCACTCGGGTCATTAACAGCTATGCTTTTCGAAACTGTAGCGTATCAATTGGCTGCAATCAGGGTATATCGGTGGGTCCCCTGCTCTCACCCATACCCCAGGTCAGGTGGCGAGTCAATCAGTGTCAATATGATATTTATAAATAATAAATTACTTTACCTACATCTCTCTTAAAATTCTGCAGAGGTGTAGGTACCGGTACCAGGGAGATGCAGGCAGGGGCCTATTATCATACATAACGCAGGAATTTGGAATTTTGATTATCGTCATTTTTTATGCCATAATACAGCTAAGTTGTGACTAGCCTGTTTTAAGTGATTGATTAAACCGGAGTACCCAGCGAAGACCACTGCCAATCCCAGGTCACTGGCAACTTTCTCACATACCCTGGCAGGGATTTGAACACGGGTAGCAGGCACCAACATAAGTTTCAGATCTTACTTTCCTTGCCGGGCAAGTAGTTAATGATTTCTACTTGCCCGACATAATTTGTGGCTTGCCCGAAATAAGATATAACATATTCAAGAATGGCATGTATTATTTCTTATGGATTAAGTGTTTTAAAAAAACATTTTATTTTTTATTTTGTTGCATTGTTTGCATATTTCTATGTATTTGTGGCACATTTTCTACACAAGAAATGTGTGGACTGCTCTGAAAATCAGCTTGCCCATTTGGACAAGTGTCAACTAAAATGTACTTGCCTGAAAGCCATTTTTTCAAAAATTCCCTTGCAGGGGAAGTATTTTTATGGGACCCTGGGTAGTGTTGAGAGACAGCGAGATGTCAGTGTGTGAATACATAACGCCAAGTGTGCAGTGGTCATATAGAGTGTTGCCCAGTGCGACCAACATGTCTGCTATGTAATCAATGTTTAACTAGCAAAATTATAGCATACCTATTGGCTGCAAGCAGGGTATATTAGTGGATCCCCTGTTATGACCCCTACCCTGGGTTCAAGACCAGGTAGCGAGACCTGCTGGTGGCGAGTCCATTTTATATTCGACTTAGACTTCACTTACTTTTTAGAGTATTTGCTGGTCATTTTTTCTTTATTCATTTAAAAACTCTCTCCGATATTAATTCGAGCAATGCTTATGGCGTCAAACTGGTTCATTAGGGAATCTATGGTATTGAGTCTTAACTTCCTTCACATAATTCAATATTGCTTAAAACCAAAACCTGTACTATGCATGGGGGTTGCTAGGTTGGCCTGAACTTTTCATTTTTTTTATTGATGCATTTTAGCATAATTTATATTTTTGTCTCACAGTTCATGGTCATGACTGAAAATTAGAAACTAAAAAAACAAGAGCGACACCAATGGTTCAGTAAGGTTTCTTATGTGTTGAGTGTTAAGGTAGTTTGATTCTGTTTTTTTATTCTCGGCCTCTGACCTTCTTGCACATCATTGAGTATGACTTATCATCCAACCCCGTGCTGTGCACGGGGGCCTGCTAGTATAGCTTTATTTCTGTGTTAAGGAAAGATTCTCTAACCACTTTCCAGATAATAATAATAATAATAATAATCATTCTAATAATAATAACGATAATAATAATAATAATAATAATAATAATAATAATAATAATAATATAATAATAATAATAATAATAATAATAATAATAATAATAATAATAATAATAATAAAATAATAATAGTGTCTAACACAGGATTTGATTTTCACTGTGGCCCTAAGCTTTAATGAAGTAAACCTCTCATGCTTGAACAGTTAAAAATTGTTCATCAAGATATAACCCTTATGGAAAGAAAAAGACCATTCATCATCAATTATCCCACGTTTCATTCCGGCTGGCGCCTCAAATCTCCTCAGATGCCAAGGCGCTAATCCTTGCTGCGTCCCTGTCTGCCAATTTGTAAATAGGAGGATTTGACGATTCCAGAATTGTCTAATTAAGTGATTAGTCCTAATTCATGGCTCAGCGGTTTTTAACTGCTCTGACGATTCTCGATGGAAAAACCTAATTCTGCCGCACACAGGAAGGATCCAAAAAATAACCAGTTGACGTCAGCAAGAATCTTCTTATTTGCTCTTGCCTGAACAGGCAGTGCCAAAATACTTGGGGTGCTACGTAGGTATGAGGTTTAGCTTATAGCAATGGGGTAGTCTGGCAGTACTATAAGGGTTGCTGTGTCAGTATGTAACTTACAGGAATGACAATAATAGGTAGAAATCAAAATCCAGAGTTTGCTGTGTCTGAATGAGGTTTAACTGATAGCAATGGGGTATTGGCAGTACTACAGACATTCTAAGGGGCACTGTGCAAAAGTGTTCAATAAAGATTACGAGTTTATGAAGGGTCTGGGGTTGTTTTTAATGGTTGGGGTGTCCAGACAATGGCCAGACACCCCAGTGGCTGAGACCCTGACTTAAATGATCGTACGGTGTATAGTGTAAGGCAGGAGCAAGATTCAATACTCTCATATCTTATCCAATTTATTGGGATGTCAGCCGTGCGAAACTCCCCCTTCAACGACCCTCCACTTAAGCCTGATCTATGAGCGATTATGACCGCTACTAATCTGAATGTCAGGGGGCCAGCCTCGCGCCTGCCACTGCCACTAGAAATTGGCCTGATTAGGAAATTTCCAGCATGATCTCTGAATCCCTGACATCCCCTTTGTCTGCTGCTATACGTATATTCACATACTCAATAACCGTGATTCATTCCTCTATATACTGAATGGATGAGATAGGCATACAGGGAGTGCAAAATTGAGCTACAACTTATACTCTTGTATCCCTAGGAGCACCAAATAGTGGCAAACAAGTCAGGCCTTGTATGTCAGTAAATCTTTCACTTCCAATAGCCAAACAGAATTTCTTGACTAGACTAACACGTCCAATGCTCAAGGCTACTTTCGTCAAAAGCACAAGGGAGCAAAGATTTTTGAAAACCATCTAAACGCTGTTATGTTGGTATTCATTGGATAGCTCTCGCTGAGTACTCTCGGATGTCAGTACCCAAGTGCCAAGGTTTCAGTCATTTTTCAGGTTTTTTGCATTATTTTTTATTGGTCAAATTAGCCACCAGCAGAATTAGGGTTAAAAGACTGCCACGGCAGAACTCCCAATGAAGTTTTAGCAACAATTTTTTCAAAGCCTTCAAAGCCCCAAAAATATCTGGGGTCAGGCCAGTAAAAGATGCTGGTAGATAAATAGTAAACTTTTAACCATCATAAAGTTTCCACTGAAGAAACTTTTGAAAATTACTTCAAGGATCACAATTAACCCATAAATGGCACTCAGAGTGGCCAAAACAGGCCTGGTTATTTTGTTGATACTTTCCTCACATAAATGTTTTCACCAAAAAGATTTGAAGGAGAAATGTTTATCAGAATATTACAAACAACTCTCCTTCAAATATTTTGTAAGAATTTGCTTTATTTTCAAGTTATTTTCAAAAGTATGAAAATAGCAGACGATACTTTCCTGGGGAACTCTGAGTGTGAATGGGTTAAGATCACAAAATTTCTATATGAAATGATATTGCATTTATGATAATGATAAAATTGCAAGACGTTTCATGAGAAACTGTTTTTCTGTCATATAAGTAATTATTGTATAATAATTGTTATATACTTGTTTTATACTTAGTGGTGAAATTTCATCAAATCTATTCTCATAATACTCAATATTTTTGAATACTCACATAGTTATGTACACTAGATATCATTGTGTTTCCTATGGGGTCACCAGAACCATATCTAACTAGTCATAAAGAAAGAGCATTCTGTTTCTTTCTCAGCACAAGCGAGTAAATATCAGTGTCCAGACCTGATGCCAGATGGCAGCACCTGGCACATCCAATCACACTACTGCACTGAAATAATCCAGCAAGTAACACCAGTCCTATTAGCCAGGAAACACAATAGCAGTATGTTCATATCCATATCATGACTTATTTTTAGAGATATTGCATGTCATTACTGAATATTGATGAAATATGATTTTTCTACAGGGTAAAGCACTTTTATTGAAATATATTTCCTTAAACCCATGCAAGCTTAAAGTTGCCCTGGATGATATTGAAGTCACAAGTATAACATTTTAAAAAAAGTATTTGGGTTATGAGCACTCATTGCAAAAGCATTTGTCAGAAGGAGGGGAGTTTCTGGTTGAAATTTCTTGTTGATATATTCCCTAAAAGATGCTTTATGTGGAGAAATATCACCAAACTAGTCAGTTCATGTCTGGGAACTATGAGGTAAATGTGAACTACTTTGGCCACAGGCCACCTTGACCACTTGGTGCCTGGTAATAGAAAACCTTGAAGACAAAAAAATACATATGACATCATACCTGTCAACATTCAACCATCAAAAATCAGGAGATTTCATGCGGTTCGCTATTGGGGCTTCAAAATATAACATACACATGTACGCTAGGGCTGGCTCATGCAGGAGTGGGCAAAATCTACATCAAAGAAATGCTCCAACACAGCAAGTGCTTGCATTACAGCCCCCTCTATTAGCTAATATTGGAACTAAATATCCTACAATGGGAGCTCCTGGTGGGAAAGAAAGACATTAAATTAGCACACAGTGCAGCATGCTGCCTCAGGACTGTGAGTTCATTACTTACTACTAGAGGGGTTTCTATTTATATTTCTATGGAAACCCATATGTCACTATTTCATCATAAAGAGTTACCACTGTAAACTTTGTTATCAATAAACATCCTGTTTCACTAAGTTTCACTATCATCTAGAGAGGATGGACGCATTATAGTTGTCTGTGAAATCTAGAGTGCTAAGTAAACTACAGGAAAAATATATGGATGGATAATTCAGGGTAATTGCAAATTGATCATAATTATCATAATTAGAGGGAAATCAATTATAATTGGCCTGATGGACAAAGGCATACATGAATTTTGTTGATAAAATATTAGGAACAAAACTGTATCCTACTCTTAACTGTATACATTTCTTTCAAATCATCTTGAATATTTACTTTTGGTCAAAAAGCCTAGGCATATGCAGCTGGTTCTGACAAACTCAGCAGGACAAACATGCATAAATCATGAAGGTCATGTTGACATAAATTGATCATTCATAAATCATCAGAGAAAAAATGAAACACCTAAGAAAACATCCAAAATATCAATTAACCAAGCTTTCATAGGTAAATATTTCAGAGGAAGTCATTTTCTATGATATTCTATCAAAACAATGTTCATTACTTTTCATTGAAATTTGATTCATTTAGATACTTTTGGCATACAGTTATTGCTGTCTCCCGTGACAGGAAATGTTTCAAACTCAGCAGGATATATATGCATTAATCATAATAGCTGTGCTATCAGGTGGCATAAATTAATCATTGCAATTCTTAAGCAACATGAAAACTGGTAGCTTCACTTCTATAGGCACATATAATTAATAGAGAGCAAGGAGTGCAGGAAAACTTAACCCTTTCTTTCCTCGGAACAGAAATATACATAAATTCTAAAGATTTATGAATGCTTGTCTTGTCTCTCTCTCTCTCTCTCTCTCTCTCTCTCTCTCTCTCTCTCTCTCTCTCTCTCTCTCTCTCTCTCTCTCTCTCCCTCTCTCTCTCTCTGTCTTTCTCTCTCTCTCCCTCTCTCTCTCTGTCTTTCTCTCTCTCTCTGTCTTTCTATCTCTCTCTCTCTCCCTCTCTCTCTCTGCCTTTCTTTCTCTCTCTCTCCCTCTCTCTCTGTGGGAAGGGTAGATGTTAATGGCAAAAGACACTACTGAGATCTGTCTAAGAGGTAGCCTCTTTCAACCGGTGACCTTTGAGCAGGTATGACAATATTTAAAACTACTTTCTACCTTTAAGACCTGTCAGGAACGAGATGTTAGCAGGCTCTAGATGATGATAGCAATGATCTGTTTGAGAGCTATAAGGAGTCGGTACCTCTTGCAGTAACAGATGCTCTCTTGTGTTGAGTAGGTCTGACTGTATTTTAGCTAGGCACATACATATCGGAAAGGTGAGAAAGCCCTTTACAGCATACTACATCTAATCACAATGATCCTTGAGAAATGAAAGATGGTCTCTCTATAAGTGGTTCTTCAAGCAGGTTTGACAAAGTGCAGCCTCTGTGAGAGACTTATCAGAAAGGATATTGTGTTAAAGCAAATTCTTTAAGGCATATTATTTTAGGCCTAAAAAAAAGTTGTTTGTTTCCTATAACCCTACCATAACAAGTTTGTATTCCAAAAAATCCCTACCCTTAATTTTTTTTTTCGCCCTCCCAACTCTTAATTAACGTAAAACATGCATAAAACACACATTTTTGACCAAGAAAATAATGCAAAAAAAATGTTTTTACAGACCTACCTACCCTATTTTTTTTCGGACCCTTACAGGAAACAAACAATTTCTTTTTATAGACCTTACAATATCTGGAGATTAAGAGGTGGTCTCTCTTATCAGGTGGTCTTGTTTGCAGGTTTGGCTGAATATCCTTATTCAATCCTTGTGAAGTAGAGTCTACTTTTTTGTCCAAGGTACGGAACCACAAAGATATTTCGCAATTACATAAACCATATCATGCTGGTATTCATTTGAAAGCTCTTGCTGAGCACTATCAGATGAGTACTAATGTGCCAGGGTTCCAGCCATTTTTCACATCTATTTTCAAATTATTTTGTGTTGTCCAAATCAGCCACCACCAGCACAGGGGTTAAGTTACTGCCTTGTTGGAAATGATACTGCTTAAGCAATCACTTCACTGCATATTACGTTGCAATGATCTGTCTAAGATTTCGCCTCATTTAAAAGGTGGTCTCCTATGCATGCTTGGCAGTATCTCTGACTAGTAATGTCGGCAAGGATATTGTGTGAGCAAAATAGACCTTTAAGGCATATTACATTACAATGATTTGTCGAGTAACTGAGAGGTGTGAGACTACACACAAGATGTGGCCATAAAGGAAGAAAGATGAGCTTTAATATGGCAACATGTTTTTCATTATGGCGAGGAGAATGTTTATTTTCATGGCGCCGCCGAGCGAGGAAATGAGGAGCATGACTAGAAGGAGAATCGTGCGTGGCACGCGCCGCCGCCGCAGAGACCAGGATCCCACGATGGCGGAGGAAGAGATGAAGAATGGGTAGTTCATACCCTTCTATTACCACACACACACACACAGACACACACACACACACACACACATACAGACACACACAGTTACACACACACACACACACATACACACACACATACACACACACACACACACCCAACACACATCTTAAAATCTCTCAATGTGAAAATCTTTATGTGAACACTTTTTCCCTGTTCCATTTTTATCTTTTCCATCATAAAAAGACCTCTGAAATGTGCACATCCCCTGACATGAACCCTTTTGCCCCCGGTCCCAATTTGTTCACATTTCTAAGGTTTCACAGGTATGTGTAACCCCCTCCCCAACAAACAGAACAAACCCCCAATACAAAAATCTTGGATCAGCCCTTGGCCAGAATCATGCTGTATATATGCACACAGATAAAAACCATATGGCCACCATCAACAACGCCACCTGGATATCTACTATGTCGTGTTCACCCTTAAAAGCATCTTTATTAAGGTACATTCCCATAAAATCCTCCCAGAAAATAACGAGCTAAGAACATGATGCTCAAGCTACTCTATCACTAATGAAATCAGACCTCTTAATGGCAGAGATAAATCAGGATGATTGTAATGGGAAATCTCATAATATCATTATTAATAACTCTTCTCTTGATACCATCATCATCATGGTGATTATTTGCACACAAAAACTTTTAGTGCAAAAAACCCACAAACTTTCTTTTGGGATTTGAAGTTATCACTTTTTCTTCCATGTCTGTGGCTAGCCCTTACCGTAGAGCAGCGGTTCTACAGCCTTTTTCCAGCAGTAATACAGCGGTAGCTGCAGCAGGCCAACAGCGGTTTCTGGAAACCTCCTGTGAGATGGCCTTTCTCTGCCTGTGGGACTGGCACAATGTACAGCGGTAAAAATAGTAGACTTTCAGCGGAATGACAGTGGTTATTACCGCTGAAGACTCACCGCTGACTGAACAGCAGTACAGCAGCGGTCTGTCAGCCTCACCGCTGTGCAACAGCGTTGACGCTGTAGGTGCGCTTAAGAGCGCTGGAGGAGCGCTGAGGGACCGCTGAAAATTCCTACAGCGGTAACTGCTGAGGAACCGCTGAAAAAAGCTGAATTACCGCTGGAGGCTGTAACAGGAATGAACAGGGCTAAGCTGTTGCTGGAAAAGGCTGCATTACCGCTGAAGGGGCTGGACAGCTGCGGAGCAGCCACTGTAGTACCGCTGTAGGTTGCAATAGAAATACACCGGGCTGGACCGCTGCTAGCCTGCTGGCAAAAAAAAGGCTGCACTACCACTGGAGGGGCTGGACTGCTGCTAGGCAGCTGAACAGCCACTGTAGTACCGCTGTGGGCTGCAATAGAAATACACCGGGCTGGACCGCTGCTAGCTGGAAAAAGGCTGCACTACCGCTGGAGGGGCTGGACTGCTGCTGAGCAGCCGCTGTAGGCTGCAATATTGATACACCGGGCTGGACCGGTAAAAGGCTGCACTACCGCTGTAAGTTGTAACAGAGATATACAGGGTGGGCTGCTGATATACATATATATCCTTATAGTGACTGCTATATAGGTACAGGAAACTAGTAGTACTTCAAATAATGCCATTTTATGATTCAATTAAAAATGAACAAATTTATCATTTGAATTTGTAACGGAATGAGTAAAAAATCTCAAGTACACAGAGAAAGTAACATTAATTGTACACCAAGGATGTATGAGCATTTAAAATGCCAATATCAGAGTATATACCCATTACAATGCACATTTCTGTGTTTAATCGACAAGTGGACGACCTCTATTTGTTGTATAATAAATGTTTTATTGTCCTTAAGTGCGAAATGTGTGTCTCTCTCACCCTCTCTCTCACTCTCTGCCTCTACCAGCCAACAGGCCCCCTATTTAAAGGGAAAGGAGTTGGGGCCAACATGAAATATAAAAAAATTGAAATTGTGTTAGAAGTCATATGGCAAATGTCCATAACAAAGGAGATTTGATGTTTCTTTAGGACACTTACCATGAATTGCCAGAATCTCTGCATGGTATAGAGCTCTTCCCCATCTTGCTTGAATGAGTTCAGATACAAAATAATCTGGAAATTCCTTTCTTGGTGATACTATTGAAGCCATACTCAGCACTGAACATTTTTTCTCACTGATGAGTCCCCCATTTGGGAGGGATACTTTCCAATCCACTAGAACAAACATCATGATAGCTGACTGCAGAGGTGAAACTGACTGTCCTCAGAGAGATTTCTCTAAGAATGACCTGCTTTTCACCAGTGGCAGAACAGAACCTTTGATGTCATAACTGACATGCACAAATATTTAAAACAATGTTTCTATTTTAGTCTGGGCTTGCGGCATGCCTGTCAATCATTTTTAATATTCAATACAATGTTGCTTCCTCACACTCACAAGATTTTTACTATAAGCAAATGTAGCAAGTCCATACAGCGGTTTGCCAGCAGAAACCGCTGATTGCAGCGGTGAAGATAGTAGTCTCTGTAAAAATGGCTATGTCTTATCAGTGGTATGCAGCAGTCTCTGTGGAGCCCTCCACATAGCTAAGTCCATACAGCGGTTTGCCAGCAGAAACCGCTGATTACAGCGGTGAGGCTAGTAGTTCTGTAAAAATGGCTATGTCCTATCAGCGGTATGCAGCGGTCTCTTTGGAGCCCTCCACACAGCTAAGTCCATACAGCGGTTTGCCAGCAGAAACCGCTGATTACAGCGGTGAGGCTAGTAGTTCTGTAAAAATGGCTATGTCCTATCAGCGGTATGCAGCGGTCTCTTTGGAGCCCTCCACACAGCTAAGTCCATACAGCGGTTTGCCAGCAGAAACCGCTGATTGCAGCGGTGAAGATAGTAGTCTCTGTAAAAATGGCTATGTCTTATCAGTGGTATGCAGCAGTCTCTGTGGAGCCCTCCACATAGCTAAGTCCATACAGCGGTTTGCCAGCAGAAACCGCTGATTACAGCGGTGAGGCTAGTAGTTCTGTAAAAATGGCTATGTCCTATCAGCGGTATGCAGCGGTCTCTTTGGAGCCCTCCACACAGCTAAGTCCATACAGCGGTTTGCCAGCAGAAACCGCTGATTGCAGCGGTGAGGCTAGTAGTTATTGTAAAAATGGCTATGTCCTATCAGCGGTATGCAGCGGTCTCTGTGGAGCCCTCCACACAGCCAAGTCCATACAGCGGTTTGCCAGCAGAAACCGCTTATTGTACAGCGGTAAAGACAGCAGTTTGTCAGCGGAAATTGCTGATTGTAGCGGTATTGTTAGTAGTTTTCCAGCGGAAACCGCTGATTGTAGCGGTAAGGCTTTTTGATCAGCGGAAACAACTGAACTGACAGCGGTGCCGCTGACAGATCGCTATTACCGCTGGAGCTTGGTGAGGGAGGGCTTATGACTAGCCAGTTGTGAGTGGTGGGGAAAACATGTCAAAAATCACCTCCTTACTCCAAGTCACTGCCAACTTTCTCACAAGCCCCGGCTTCGATTCAAACCCAGAAAGTGGTGAGAGACTAAGTGAGCAGTAAGCGGCAACTTAGTTTATTCTCTTAATTTCATCATCAGCGTGACTATGTTGGATAAAAGACCTGCAAAAATGGCCGCCAACTATTGCAGCATGGGAAGGAATATTTGTTATAACAATGACGACTCAGCATCTAACTTATCATATATGATGGTTCATGCATCGCTCAAATCACTCATAAAACAATTTATCCAAAATGTTCTATTGAAGACATTTTCAACCAGGTAGAACAGCGTTTTCATGTCCAAAATGACAAGCCTAGCCAGACACTGTAAACGAAATGGCAGAATTTGACTGAAAGGCTGAGATTTTAGTTATAGTACCTACAATGTAAGCATTACTAGGGGATGGGGCTGCTACAGCATCAAATGCCAATATCAAGTAGCATATCATTAAAGATCTATTAAACCAGTACTATTTATCGCTATAAAATGTCCTAGCTATACTGCCTACATGCAAACCTTTTAAAGCTGACAGCACTAATAGATCTGACAAGTTCCTCTGGGAAGCAGACAAATCGTTAAAATAATGTAAAAACATCCTATTTTTGTAGAAATATTGATCATACAGGTGAACTTGGATATGACGGACCACTGTACGACGGATTTTTGCATATGACGGACGATATGCTTGGTCACAGTCCGATGCATATCAAGTATTCGTCATGTGCATACGACGGATTTTGCATATGACGGACCAATTTTCCTGGTCCCATTGAGTCCGTCATATCCAAGCTCACCTGTATCATATCATGAGAATGTTTAAAGGTGCCAATCCCAGACCTTACCAGAGGCATAGACTATAGTCTCTGACCTCACATAACATCACACAACCTCCTCCATTATCCATCTAGTACAATTTCACCTAAAATGGCAGATGATGATAAAAAATCCCAAAGAAATTACTGCAGATATTTATCTTTGAAGTGAGGGAGTTCACTGCTATGACACTGATGAAAGTAATTCATGATATATGGCAGTCTTTAGCCAGGAGAGGGGGTGCTGTGATATACTCGTCTACATCCATCAGCATAATTGCTTTAAAATGTCACATCAATATCCCTGTACTGGATCAGGGAGGTGAAAGCACATGTTTTTCATTAACCCTTTAAACAATCTATGTCTATATGGTGCCAAAAATTGGCCAGACATTTTAGGCGACAACTCTGAGAGAAAACCATATTTTTGAATATATTCAAGTGAGAAATCTTCATCAATACACTACCAATAATTTGTGAATTGAGGTTGAATTTTATAGTTTTTTACAGAAGGAGCATAATGTAATGCACAAAATGTAGAAAACGCAGGAAAAATTTGGATATTGGAAAATGTTGGAAAAAAGGCTTTACAATAGGTCACATGACAGTGATAGTAATCCCTTTTCAAAATACAGTAAACCTAGCTTACGTCAGATTGGATTTAAACCATTAATGCTTATGCAACCCTTAAGAAATTATCGTCTGGATCTCTGATACTTTTGAATATAATTTTGGAAATGAGAATGATTTTACAAAATATTTGAAGGAAAGTTGTTTGTAAGGTCCTGATAAACATTTCTTCATCAAATATTTTCCTAATTATGCTTATACCTGCAAATCATGTCATCAATATTGTCTGGCCGCTTTTGGCCGCTGTGCGTATTAATGGGTTGGGGTAAGGAGTTTTTTCCCTTATCGTCTGCTTCAACAGGCAGTAGCCCCACTATGATGTGATGTATCGGTACCATTGCCACATGGTCAGTATCTCACAATGCCGCTTGCATGTGACCTTTACGAGGAGGATAAATTATCCCCGGCTTCCACCAGGGGTCAGTGCGAGTCAGAGGCCGGGAGAGAGAACCGACAATAACAACACACCACAAGAAGGCGTTAATGGCATCTCAACCATAAAACATGTTACATTATATCCTCTATAGCTGTTAACACATTCATCAATATCTCCCTCGCCCCTAGCTAGCCCACCCCATCCCGGGCCTACCCTGATGGCTGAGTGGTCTAACATTGTCACTGACTGCTAGATGTCTCCCTCACCCCTAGCCCACCCCACCCCGGGCATACCCTGATGGCCCAGTGCTCTAACATTGTCACTGACTGCTAGATGTCTCCCTCACCCCTAGCCCACCCCATCCCGGGCATACCCTGATGGCCCAGTGCTCTAACATTGTCACTGACTGCTAGATGTCTCCCTCAACCCTAGCCCACCCCACCCCGGGCATACCCTGATGGCCGAGTGGTCTAACATTGTCACTGACTGCTAGATGTCTCCCTCACCCCTAGCCCACCCCATCCCGGGCATACCCTGATGGCCCAGTGCTCTAACATTGTCACTGACTGCTAGATGTCTCCCTCACCCCTAGCCCACCCCATCCCGGGCATACCCTGATGGCCCAGTGCTCTAACATTGTCACTGACTGCTAGATGTCTCCCTCACCCCTAGCCCACCCCATCCCGGGCATACCCTGATGGCCGAGTGCTCTAACATTGCCACTGACTGCTAGATGTCTCCCTCACCCCTAGCCCACCCCACCCCGGGCATACCCTGATGGCCGAGTGGTCTAACATTGTCACTGACTGCTAGATGTCTCCCTTACCCCTAGCCCACCCCATCCCGGGCATACCCTGATGGCCGAGTGCTCTAACATTGCCACTGACTGCTAGATGTCTCCCTCACCCCTAGCCCACCCCACCCCGGGCATACCCTGATGGCCGAGTGCTCCAACATTGCCACTGACTGCTAGATGTCTCCCTCACCCCTAGCCCTCCCCCACCCCGGGCATACCCTGATGGCCGAGTGCTCTAACATTGCCACTGACTGCTAGATGTCTCCCTCACCCCTAGCCCACCCCACCCCGGGCATACCCTGATGGCCGAGTGGTCTAACATTGTCACTGACTGCTAGATGTCTCTCAACAATGCCATTGTTTCCAATCCTGGCTGGGGCATGTGAGAATGTTGCCAATGACTTAGGGTTAGCTGGTATTGGGGTTAGGTGTAACCACGTTATCAATTACATTTTCCTTTTGAATATCATATTCTTGGCCTAGTGATGGTGAAAAACTCTTTCAGTTTTTGATTTCAAAGTGAGGCATGATCAATATCCACCTGATCCTACTGGTGGAAAGAGACAAAGAGAAAGAGATTGTCAGGACCTGGTACACAACATGGTAAAAAAGAAGTCCGATAAGAGCTTATATTCTCTCCACGAGTAAGAGGATCATGTGATTCTTAGTGGTATTAGAGTTGCTTACTGATCACGAAGCCGCAGAAACCTTAAGGGACGAAAAAACCGCCTACTCCTACCACGCAGAGCCGGAACAATAAGCATTTGTATTTTTCTTGGTCATTAAGGGTTTCTCTGAGCCTCTAGATTAACAGGCATGCAAGTCCTAGGGGGTAGAACCTATCAGGCTTAACCCTTACACTACCACCATATTTACATCATCAGAGGAAATCAACTAGAAATCATCGAATAATGCTAAGAATGTATGATAGTTGGGGGATTGTTCTATAGATAGGAGGCAATGATTTTTTTTAGCATTTTTACCAAAATCTTGATTAATTAAGGGAATACGTGCAATATTCTCAGAGCTGCTGGGGGTTAAAAGAATGAGGAAGTTTACACTAATATATCTGCATCGCCCAGACATGCAATTCCTACGGGTTGTAAGAATTCATGTCTGTGCGAACAATCTATCTCCATCAAGGAACCTACGGCCTTCCTAAAGTCGACATATCCTGAGAGGCAAAATAGCTGAAAGCTACAACTTCCGTTTGTGTCGAGAAAAATTGCTGCATGCATGTTCTCGCTGAGCACTTTCCTTTCAAATCTAAATCAAATCCTAACTCCTTTACCTTCAGAACACCTGAGGGTGATCGACAGTCAGAGTGGAAAACTAGATTCTGTGTTAGAGGCGCTGTTAATGTTCCCACCCTCATTATCTTATCTAAAAATAAGATTTACTTAGCACTTGACTTTTCAACCCGTTCATGGCTGAGAGCTATATACTCTTGGAATTGCTGTCCGATTCTCTGATTCTACAATACCTATGCAAATATAACTTAATAATCCTACATGCATTCACAGAATTTTTGAACCAGAGTTCTAGGTTGAGTAAGAACTATTATTGTGCGATATGTTTATACAGGATTATATATATATACCATGTATATATATATATATATATATATATATATATGTTTTTATATATACACACATTTATTATTTACTAAGAGGAAATCTGAGGAGAGATATTCATTTGTCTTTTTCTGTGGGTTACACTATCTGGTGTCTGATATCTTTCCTTTAATTGCCAAGAAAAGACACTCACTTTTGCTGCTATGGGCAGGCCTAGCCAGGTGTCCCTACATGAAAACGCAAGGCTATGACGACACCTGCTGCACGTTACTGTTACTGATGAATATCAGTCACTGCACCTTATACTGGTAGCTGTCAGTGACACACTATGACATTAGCAGATCTTCAAACACACCCCTTCCATATGTGGTTATTAACCACGTCAATGTTACAGTGGCTGAAAGCCGGAGCATTTTGGCAATAGCCTTTGATAACTTGATGAATATATGCTGAATAGATTGCAAACTATATATATATATATATATATATATATATATATATATATATATATATATATATATATATATATATATATATATATATATATATATATATATATAAATATATGATTAATATACATTGCAAACTCTTGTAATCTACATCTATTAAACTGCACCATTATTTGGATATCCCATTCCTATCCCAGTATGATACAACACGCTGACACAATAGCAAATACATTATATGGGTGTGTATGTGAAAATAGGCTAGGTGAAAACAAGAGGGACTTTATGCCAAACATATCATATTTCCATTGAATGAGGAAGACAGGGTCACCTGTGGTACATGTGTATTTGTATTGATATGACTACTTAAAGAAGAGGAATTTCAATATTCTCCAGGCAGCATGAGGTGTATTTACTAGCTGAATACATTCTCATCCTGTTTGACTATAGACACAGTGCAAGGGTAAGCTTACACCACCTGACAGCTCAAGACTGGGCAGGAAATACTTATTGTGACCCCTTGATGTTTTATATATTAGGGTAGGGAGTACCTTTTGTGATCCATCTATGAATCTCTTGAACAGGAGGGTAGGGATACCTTTTGTGATCCATCTATGAATCTCTTGAACAGGAGGGTAGGGATACCTTTTGTGATCCATCTATGAATCTCTTGAACAGGAGGGTAGGGATACCTTTTGTGATCCATCTATGAATCTCTTGAACAGGAGGGTAGGGATACCTTTTGTGATCCATCTATGAATCTCTTGAACAGGAGGGTAGGGATACCTTTTGCGATCCACCAATGAATCATTTAAATAAAATGATAGGGAATACCCTTACTGATCCATCAATGATTTTTCTCATAAAGCAGAGAATGAGATATCTATATTATGATTCATCAATTATTTCTTTAATAAATTAGGTAATGAGGTACCTATTAAGATCCTTCAGTGATTTTTCTAATAAAGTCAAGAATGAGGTACCTAATATGATCCATCAATGATTTCTTTAATAAAGTAGGGAATGAGGTACCTATTAAGATCCATCAATGAATCTTTCATAAAGTAGCTTATGGAATGCCTTTTGTTGTCCATTAATACATCTTTATACAGTAGGGTATGAAGTACCTTTTGTGATACCATCAATAAATCTTAATACAGTAGATCATGGAATATATTTTGGGATCCATCATAGAATTCTTTTACAGCACGGTAATGGAATAACTTTTGTGATCTGTCAATGAACATTTTTTCCGGTGAGGTAGGAATATCTTTTGTGTGATCAAGCAATAAATTCTTACACAGTAGGGTATGGAACACCTTTTGTGATCCATCAAATGAATGCTTATTACCTTTTGTGATCAATCAATGAATCATTCATAGATCGGGGTAGGGAATACCTTTTGTGATCCATTAATGAATCTTTTCTATAGTAGGATAGGGAACACCTTTTGTGATATATCAATGCATCTTTTACGGGTGGGAATACCTTGGGTATGGGAATACATGAATGAATAAGGGTGGCAAGTGAATAATTATTAAAATAAAAGTACCATAATAACCTGCCTCCTCTTTACATCTCTTTATTCCGTGCTGTGGGGGAGAGCCACTGAGCAATATCTAGTAGCACATCAATGGCCTGCCTGTTCTCTCATCATATTTTCACAGGCCAGATTTTCCACTTGGTTAACGCAGATTATCCGTGCACTCTTTTCTTGCTAAATCAAGTTGCGACTATTGGATTGCGCGCGTAATTGGCCTGATTGGATCCTTGCATTTATTTCCACATTCCGGTAAAGACGCGATTATCCCGTTCTTCCAGTCCAGAAGATATTTCCTCCATTGAGGAGAGATTCGTCTAGACGTTGCCAACAGTAGCATGCAGTTAAAGCACGTTATGTCTTCTATTTTTTAAGGTCAGTCGCGAAACTTACTTTTGGATCAGTGTTTCGTAAATTAACCATTTGAAGCCTAAACCACACATATGTACTGGCACTTCTGACTTTAAAGGTGATGTTTGGCTGGAGTCTTTTAAGAAACTGGGGACCAGTATCAAATACATAATGAATGAAAAATGTGTGAATGTGTCCGAAGGCTAGGGCAATCTGTTCATGAATCATTGACCAAATTTAGTTATTTCTTTCTTACAAAATACCTGTTTGAGAAATATCTGAATAAGAAAAGCTTATCAAAACCTAACCAACAAAATTAACTCTCCTTCAAATATGTGCTTGAATCTCCTGATATATCTTGTAAAGTATCCAAGGTTCAGATGCTGGGCATGTAGTGGTTAAGCAGCTGATGGTATTATTATGGAGCGAACTTTCTATTTGTCTCATAAAGAAGCTGACTGCAGTAGACCCTCAAGGCCCTGAACGAGCACATAACCACAGTCCATTACAACTACCTACTCAGATCCGGTCCTTATATAGATCCACACCTCTAAAGGCAAGGCTAAACTGTAGAACAGTTTCAGTAGAGTTTTATATAGATCTATAATGCCTTAATTAAGGTAAACATTCGCTGTAATCAGCATATATATTTATCATCAATATCATCCTCATCAGGGTCTTAGCCAGGATTTAGAAACTGGGTGCTCAAAATTGGCAATTGTAATATTTTTGGGCGTCCAGATTTTTAAGGGGGATCACAATATACCCAGATTTCAACCATAAACATGTATGAATTCATCAAAATAAGGCATGACATCCCTATACAATGTCATGGGAGGTATATGGAGTTGAAAAAATTCAATTATATGCTTGAGGTTGAGAAATTTTAGAAATTCCTCACAAAAGATTTTGGGTGTCCTGAGGGGTGCTTTTCAAGGGTTTGGGTGTCCAAAAAGACACCCAGACGCCCTGCTGGCTAAGACCATGATCCTCATCCTCATCCTCATCATCATGTGTGCAGCCGTCCTCACTAATATTGTCATCGTCATTGCATCATCATCATCATCATCATCATCATCATCATCATCATCATCATTATCATCATCATCATCATTATCATCATCACCATTATCATCATCAGCATCATCATCATCACCACCTCCACCATCATCATTATCATCATCACCATTATCATCATCATCATCAGCATCGTCATCATCATCACCACCACCATCATCATCATAATCAACATCATAATCACCATATTCATAATCAGCAATAGCCTTCATCACAATTACTGTAATTATCATCACGATCATCAACACCATTGCGTCATTTACTTATTTTTTCAAAAACAATTGTATTTGATTATGAGAGGTATAGTGAGTGAGAAGAAACCTTCATTAAGGACATTATGATATTAAGTCCCATAGAGACACTTCTCTCTCTCTCTCCCCTACACCTGAGATTAAGATGAGCCCATATGAGATGAAACACCTGTGAAATGTCATCCCCATCATTAATCAGCACGATGAATGCTTAAAATGCTACTGCTCAAATACCATTCTTATTAAATAGTAATTTGTTTACCTCTTCAATATAGAGACGGGGATTATGAACATGCATGATTAATATCACACACCGCAGATTTGGATGTTTTGTGATATCATGATATGTCATTCTTTTTCTTTGTAATTCTGTTTTTTATCAACTCCTGCTAAGAAAAAAACATATATGATTTTCTATCTGATATACTGTCATATGTACAGTCATAAAAGGAAATCTTATCAGTGTGATATAAAATCGTACACATATCTATAAAGGCAACAACTTTCAATACAGTAATTTAATAGTATGAAGTCAATTTTTCAAAAAGCAGTCCAAACTGGGAACTGACAACTATTGATAACATGATACTTAAAGCTTAACCTATAATATTTGGCATAAAAAGAGCACCTACAGGATTTCAGAGAATTTAGGTGTATATAGTTAACTACAGTATTCACTTGTAGTTGTAGCACATATTGAATAAGTACATGTTATGTGATATCATGAAACTGATCAACACACCTGGATCAAGATAAAATGCATATGGTCAAAAAGGAGTGCATACAGGATCTCATACATTATTCCACAGTTTTGGGTTTATTTTACTACAGGGACACACATGCAGTTGCTGAACAGGATAACCAATTAATGCTAGCAGCTGCCAAAATCTGTCTGATGATTTTTGATGAAACCTTGAAAGCAAAAGCAAAGTTAGGAAATTATTTGAGGGAGAAATGTTATCTAGCACACTACCAACAGGTCTCCTTCAAATATTTTGTAATATCATGTTTATTTTCAAAGTTAGCATCAAAGGTATCAGAGATCCAGACAACAGTTTAGATGATTTTGAAGCAAGAGGTTACAGTATCATACATGGTTCATTGAATGAGAGACATACTGTAAATCACTTAAATATGGCGTGAACATTATATAGCGCAATTACGGTACTGCCCTGGATAGCGTGATCTAAGTTTAGCGGTGAACGGGAACAGCAGCAGCAAGTTCAATTAAGAATTTAATAAAGATGGAGATTTTATAATAGCGTATATGGGCAGAGCGCTATTATCGCTATATTATTGTTCCCGCTATACTTAAATGATTTACAGTATAGACTTACTGTATTTTGGATGTCCCTGACTGCATGTATAACTAGTTTCGCAGTGGCTCCAGAGATACAGTATTTCATAGAGGATATAAAAGCTCTATATATGAATATATCTTGATATAACAAAGCAAGAATACTAGTATGTAAAATATTTGACTGAAAATTTGAAGCGTACCCATCTTTTTCAATTACATGTATGACTTTGTTTGATGAGTTGAAAAAAGGTCAATACTTTCATTTCATGCCTTCTCTGGTTTATTAGTTTATTCACTCATTTAGGATAACTGCTATCACTGATGATAAAACATCCATAGAACTTCATAGATGTAGTATTTTTAAGGTTGAGTAACGGTTAAGAGGTACCAGTTCTGGTACTGGTATCATGATATCAAAAAGTACCTTATCGTACCGTTTCATTCCTTAAAGATACTTTCAATGATACAAACCACTGTGAAGTTATCATTCATTAGGGATTAGCCAGGATCCTAAACATGACTATTCACGACAAAATTCATATGGTAATAATGCAATAAAGTACCGTTAACAGTACCGTTAATATATTGCACCGTTTCATTGGTACCGATACCGATACCGTACTGTACCGTTTCTTTCTTGGAGGAATCCATCCTAAGCATTACTATTGATGTTAAACATGAATGATAAGGAAAGGGCATCCGAAAAGTGGAATTAACATTGCCTCTGAGCACATGAAGGGTTAAAATTAACATAAAGGTCCCCAATGAACAATATGTGCCCTCTTATCAGAGCACCTGTTTGGGCAAGAAGGGGTTATGAGTAATGCATCATTCTATTGTCATGAGGTGGCACTGTGGGAAATATCAGGAGCCTTAAGTTCTCTATCAGTCTCTTGCGTATACAAACCCTAACATCATGGATTATTAATCCCCCCCTCCATTGCATGATAAACACTGCGATTATTCAAATCTAACTGAGCAGCAAAACTCCACCTGTAAGGTCACACACCCTGCTGTTAGGGTAATAGAGCTGAGATAATGTTAATAACATATTAATATGATAATAATAATGATGATGATGATGATACTAAATAATAATGTAATAGTATAATAATAATAATGATAATAATAATAATAATAATAATAATAATAATAATAATAATAATAATGATAATAGTAATAATAATAATAATATAATAAAAATAATAATAATAATAATAATAGTAATAATAATAATAACAATAATAATAATAATGATAATAATAATAACAATGATAATAATAACAATAACAATAATAATAATAATAATAATAATAATAATAATAATAATAATAATAATAATAATACTAATAATAATGATAATAATAACTATAATAATGTATATATATATATATATATATATATATATATATATATATATATATATATATATATATATATATATATATATATATATATATATATATATATAATGTGTGTTTCCAACTCTGCCTCACTGCATGAGCACCTGAACAGCGTATGATGCAGCATAGTATAGAGGTGGGGTAAGGACATCATTTAATCTACCTGTTCTACCTGAGAGCTCGTCTGTTACCTAGACAGCTAACTAATCCTCACAGGTGCGCTTGACAATGCTATTAGCAATCAAACAACAATTAACGCCATGATGTTGACAAGTCAATAGCAAGGCAATGAACACTTGTCTTGCAGCATCACACTTCATTAGCAAGGGATTGTCAGAAATATCTCATTTTCAAATGATGCTTTTAAGGGGGTGCCCACATCTGAATTTAGGTTAACCCTCGACAACAAATTTATAATAATAATAATGATAATAATAATAATAATAATAATAATAATAATAATAATAATAATAATAATAATAATAATAATAATAATAATGATAATAATGATGATAATAATGATAATAATAATAATAATGATAATAATAATAATAATAATAATGATAATGATAATAATAATAATAATAATAATAATAATAATAATAATAATAATGATAATAATAATAATAATGATAATAATAATAATAATAATAATAATAATAATAATAATAATAATAAAAATAATAACAAAGAAAATAATGACAATTATTATTATTATTATCATCAGCATCATTAATATTCATTAGTTGTATGCAGTCGCCAAATTTTTTATCATCGTCATCGTCGTCATCATCATCATCATCATCAACATCAAATAGATGGTGTCTTATCACTCCAAAACATGACCACCTTGTCATTAGAAGAGTCACTGACCAATATATGAAGAGCTCAGAAATCTTCTTGGAAAATGTCTTATATGGATTAATTTCTTAAACTTGGTACCATATACTTGGTAGCAAGTTATAAACAGCAAATATTTGTAGGTTTGTGGGTTGTGTCATATCTATACTTTCTCCTTTGAATATTTTCTTATAATGTTTTTTTACTCAAAAGATATTAGCAAGCTAGTTTTCGGTGCCTCTTTGGGGGTAAGTAGGTTAGAATAACAAACCTAACACAATGAAGTGCTGCAGAGTGTGTTGATGAATCAATTACCAGGGAAGCTACATGTGCTTGAGATCAAATGGAGCTATCACCTCCATGAGACTGAGATAATTGCTACCTGTTCATCCAGGTAGATGATCCTAATCCCTCGACACACCTTTCATAATGGGATTAACCTCACAATGTTGACAAATCAATTTCCAAGCAAATCAAACATGTTTTGAAATCACACATCATTGCCTGTATGCAGCAGCCTCATATTTGGAGCACTGAGTTCACTGTTTAAATAAAGTGCATACCTGGTCTTGTTACCTGGGTGTCACCTGTATCTGAAGTGGGGGGGGGGGGGGGCAAGGTACTAACGAGACAAAAACACCTGTGTGTGTGTTTGTGATGCGGTCAATGGACAGGTCTAGCATGTTAGTGTACTCACCGTTTCTTGAACCACTTGCCGGCCATCCCTAGCCACCGCCGCGGAGGCTATCTGCTCCTTTTGATAACGACCTCTCCCTGGTTTAGCTGGTCTGTGCGTACATCATCCAACGAGGGGTTTGTTAGCCCTCACCCAGCGAGCGAGCATAGCACAATGAAATATTTAACATCTTTTCCCCGCAATGGCTGGTGCAGCAGTGTTGTAAGTATGTACGCTGTGAGCCAGCACTGCGGTGTCGCCGGCTGCAGCAGAAGCAGCTAAGGCGAGTATATAGCTGTCGTTGAGGTGAAAAGAACGTAGAAGATGCTACTGTATTCACTCTTCAATACATGGGCACTTGATTGCCACCGTCACCGTCGTCGACGATATCACCAGCGACAACCGCATCCCTTCCATGGCTCCTTTCCTGCTGCAGTAGTAGCAGTAGTTGAGGCGTGTGCTCTACAGACAATAACACTGCATACAAAGCACGGACAATGGGTACTTCATACTAGCTGTAGAATAAAAAATTGCACTATCAAGCCTCGGCAGTACAGGGGGCCATCTCCACATAATCTATACAGCTCAATAGCATGCTTAATGTCCGCCGCTATGAGGTTAATTAGCACCAGCACAGGTAGCACATCTTGATTACCACTACGAGGCTGCTACCTGACTCCATCGCAGACACCGCCTCACACACACAAACATCATGGCAGCAGCAGCGTTTTTAGGGGGGTTTGCTTCATGCTGCGTTTTGGTTGACTAAACCACAACCATGCCTGAAATGCACGCTGAACAACAATAGAAAACTTTCCAGGGAATATTTTATTCAGGGGATGAAGGTGAAGGTCACTGCACGCCATGTGTTCTTTATTACCACTGCTTTTCATATGATGATTCAATGGGGAATTTCACCAGGATATACATGGTTGTAAGATCAATCATATGTACAGTGGCCCCGGGCTCTGTAGAGTGGACCCATGGGTTGAGCATCTGGCCACCATGAGCAGTGAGTTGTGTGCAGTTCTGAATGCCCCTCTTTAATTAAGGGGGTAGCAGGGGGGCTATCAGTGTGCAGGTTTGATAGTGTACTGATAGAATACATATTCACCAGGGCGAATAATAGCTAATGAGCGCTACAATAATACACCCTCCCCTCCTGGGTTAGTTCCGTTTCTTTAGCGATCGTTGGTCACGCAATATTCTCACTACACTCCAATATTGGCCTTGGAGGAAATTAGTGCAACAACATAGATGTAAACAGCTAAATCCATTAGAAAAGTAGCATTTG